>JAMAGK010000005.1:821758-1171989 GCA_023626135.1 Talaromyces sp. R2412
TTGCGTGGGGCCCGTTTCGGCGTGTGGTTTTGGGTTTACCCCCCCCCCCCCCCCCCCCCCCCACGACGAGGCTGAAGAGCGACCATGACACGTCGAGGCGCCCAGCGGCTAATGCAGCCGACCAAAAACGCCTGAGAGCTTCGGAATCTCGACCAACAGCCTTTTCTGGGCATCCTATCAGCCTTGCTCAAGTCTATATAACCTTCTGGTCGTGAAAATGAGTGTTGGGGCGGTTTAGGATTGTTATTCCTTAAGCCTGCACCAAAAGGCCTTGGCCACGTACGGCAGTTTGGGGTGCTTGGCGCCAGCAAGTGTTGGTTCTAACGATCCCACCTCAACTTTCCCTTAATTGTACGGCAGCTTTATTTACGAATATGGCTGATATACAGCCAAAAATCGGAAGACCGAGCACTCGAGAATCCAATGTACCGGTTGAAAAATACACGGTGGGTTGGATATGCGCTATACCAGCCGAGTTGGCAGCAGCAGGCGACATGCTGGATGAAAGGCATCCGCGTCTGAAGAGCCAGCCAAAACACGATAGCAATACCTATACTTTGGGCTGTATCAACGACCATTATGTCTGTATAGCCTGCCTCCCAGAGTACGGCACTAATTCTGCGGCCGTTGCGGCTGCATCAATGAAATCCACCTTTCCTAACCTGCGATTCGGCTTAATGGTTGGTATTGGAGGTGGTGTGCCTACCAAGGAGAATGATATGCGCCTAGGCGATATCGCTGTGTCACTGCCGACAGACCAAGGAGGAGGTGTCATTCAATACGACCTGGGTAGGAAAGGACTCGATAGATTCGAACGAGTGGGCGTTTTGAGTAAACCACCAATTCTGCTAAGAACCGCTGTTAATACTTTGAGAGCGGTTAGGAAATTGGACGTTGAGATCGAGACATTGCTCAAGACGGCTTCCGAAGAATGGTCATACCCCACGGATCTAAAGGATGTCCTATTCGAAACAGAATACAAAAGCATGGTGACAGGACTAACTCTCAATCTCACGGCTATTGTTTCTGGGTTTATTCTTTATGGTCTAGTGTATATCCTGAGACTTCCCTTCTGGATTTCAAGTGTTGTGGCTTTCGTGGTAGCCAGTATCTGCATCATTCTCCTACTATACGAAAGCAGCGCCAAAGAGGCCATTCGCCCTCCACGGAAACATACCAGGCCAGTAATCCACTACGGCAACATTGGATCCGGAAACACAGTGGTGAAGAACGGTTTTGAGCGCGATGCCATCGCAAAACGGGATAATGTCATCTGTTTTGAGATGGAAGCCGCTGGGTTGATGGATCACTTTCCTTGCTTGGTTATTCGAGGCATCAGCGATTATTCAGACTCGAGGAAGAACTGGCAATGGCAACCATATGCCGCGGCTACCGCTGCTGCATTTGCCAAGAGACTTCTCATGGAGATTGCCGCCGAAGCAGTTGAAGATATGAAACCTATAAGAAGTGAGTAGATTTTGTGGAGTGGAAGATCATAAGAGTTGAGTTTTTGGGCCCTCATTATGGTACATGTCTCTGGATTTAAGCTTCATGGAGCACTATTAGTACTAGCTATCATCTGGCAATAATTTTTTTTTCCATCATAAATGACTAACTTTTGTATTGTAGATATCCTTGAGCATCTATCAGAAAATCTAATGCAGCAACGACATGAAGAAGAGCAAGAAGCTATTGTCAATTGGCTTACGCCAGTGACCTATGACTACCAACAAAGTAAGTTCCTGGCCATACGGCAGGACAAAACCGGAGAATGGCTGGTTCAATCGACCGAGTTTCAAGAGTGGCTTGGTCAGGGCGACGCTCATACACTTTTCTGTCCTGGCATGCCAGGAGCTGGGAAAACAATCATCACGTCCACGGTCATTGATTACCTGTTTAAAAGGTTTCAGGAAGATCATAGTATCGGAATCGCTTACCTCTATGGCAACTCCCGCAAAGAAAGATATGAACAGGACCCTGCTGGCTTGCTTCTCAGTATACTAAAGCAATTAGTTCAACAGAAACAAGCCCCGGTGCCCGCAAGTTTGAAAAAGCTTTATACATATCATAAAATAAAACGAACCCGTCCGACACTAAAAGATTTTAAAAAGGCATTGCAATCTGTCATTTCTTCCTTTGTCAGGGTTTATATCGTCGTGGATGCATTGGATGAATACAGGCTATCTGATGGAGACCGCAAACTCTTTATTGAATGGCTTTTCGAGCTTCAGCATCCAAACAAAGATATTCGAATCTTCGTTTCATCGCGCTCTATCCCGAGGATAAAAGAAGCGTTTGCGGGCAATGGCAAAATCAAGACATTAGAGATTCGGGCCAGCGAGCATGATATACAGCTGTATCTCGATGCGCGTATAGCAAAGCTACCATTATCCGCGTGGAACCGTCCTGACCTCGAAGACGAAGTCAAGAGGACAATCATTGGCGAAGCAAAGGGAATGTAAGAGTCTGAATGTTCTGTTCATGAATCAACGTGTGTGGAATGCTAATAACTTCGCAGGTTCCTCCTTGCCAAACTTTTCTTAGACTCTCTCGAAGATAAAATAAACGCTGGCCAGGTTAAACATGCTTTAAAGGAACTGCCGAGTCGATCAGATGCTTACACCAAAGCATACACAAAAGTCATGGAGAGGATCAAAGACCAAAGAAAGGGATTTCAGCATATTGCCTTCCAGGCTTTGACATGGATAACCTGCACGAACAGGGATATCACCACGACCGAACTACAGCATGCACTAGCTATTGAGGTGGGAACTTCGAAACTCGATGAAAATCATATTACAACGGTTGAATCGATCCTTTCTGTTTGTGCCGGCTTGCTTGTTGTTGACGACAAGGACCATACTATCAAGTTATTCCACAGCACTGCCCAGGAGTACTTCAAGCAACACTGGAGAACTTGGTTTCCCAACGCTCATGCGGAAATAACACAGCGGTGTGTGACATACCTCCTCTATGACGATTTTGAGACAGGCTTTTGTGAAACAGATCAGGATTTGGAAGAAAGATTGAGGTTGCATAGCCTTTATACATACGCAGCGCAAAACTGGGGACATCATGCGCGCACTCTTTCTGAAGAACGTAATGAATCGTTGATTCTTGACCTGCTTCAATGTCAGACGAAGATCTTAGCTTGCACGCAGACAATGCTGATATCAGACAAGCTTTCAGAGTACAGCCAAAGGACTCCAAAGGACATGAGGGGGCTGCATCTTGCGGCATACTTTGGTCTAGGTCAATATATAACAGAACTAATTCGAAGCCGAGATGACTGCAAACTCCGGGATGGAAGCAATCGGACGGCACTGCACTGGGCTGCGGAAGGTGGACATGAATCAGTCGTGGAACTATTACTTGAAAAGGGCTCTGCATTATCATCTCAAGATCAGGATGGTCGCACAGCGTTGCATTTGGCGGCCAACAATGGACACAAGCCCCTTGTAGAACTGCTAATAAAGACTACGGAGGATTCCAGGGGACTGTACGAAAGAGGCTTCGACTTAGAATTCCAGGATCGAGATGGGCGAACGGCCATGCATCTGGCTTCCAAGAACGGACATGAATCCGTGGTTGAACTACTGATCAGTGCAGGTGCTTCGGAACAACCGGTTGATAATGACAATCAATCTGCGCTGCATTGCGCTGCAAAAAACGGCCAACGAAATATTATAGACCTATTACTCAAAAAGGGAGCCAGTATCAATCCCAAAGAAAGATATGGGCAAACACCACTGCACTACGCCGTGAAAAGTGGGAGTCTGGAAGCAGTCCAACTCCTGGTGGACAAAGGCGCCGATCTGGAGTCTCAGGATGAATACATGCAAACTCCGCTACTTCTCGCCTCGACTATGGGTCATGCGGCAGTAGTAGACTTGCTGCTGAAGAAAGGCGCTGAGCTGCAGTGCAAAGATAGGGCAAACTGGACTCCGCTTCATCGAGCGTCGTTAGGTGGCTATCAGTCAGTAGTCAAAATCCTGCTTGATCATAGGCCCGCGATAGAGCCTCGCGACGAAGAAAATCGTACACCGCTGCACTGGGCTGCACTTGGGGGGCACGAGTTTGTCGTCAGGCTACTGCTTGAAGTTGGCGCGCAAGTCCGCTGTCAGGATAGTGACAAACGAACACCGCTCGATTTGGCCGAGGACATGGGTCATTTATCAGTGGCAACACTGCTGCAAAAGTATATAGACTGATATTCAGAGGAGCTTGCGTATTCGCGTTGATGATGTTTGATAAAACCTGTATTAATATTAGTAGTGTGGTGGTTGTGAGAGGAGAAAGAAGGCGGGAAGCGTCATCAGAGCAGGTGCGGGCGCCAAGCCTGAGCTTTCCCTCCATCACGACGAATGCGCCTGCTTCACGCGACAACTTTCTTTCCTCAACCCTGCACTGCTTTTGTGACTCGACCTCTGTCCAACTGCGATCTATCACTGTACAACGCCCTTTTCTTTGTAACATGCTTTCGAGTTGCTGTAGTTTCGGCTGCTAGCACACCGCACTTTGTCTTTGTCCTGTCCGGATGCCGAATTTGTATGATACGCCATGGCCGAGACCAGACTGAGCCAGCGATGAACAACGCAACGAGACGACAACGTATCGCGATCGAGCGCAATCATGGAATCAAGGACGGCCTCTTCGCCCTCACACGAAGCACACCCACAGGATAGCTTGATATCATTTGCGCGACTCTCCCCGGATCTGGAAAACCCCGGCCAATACTCCCTGCAGGCAGTGGTTACGCTGGTGTGGCCGTATTCGAGTTCGAATGGCGCTTTTAGTCTCCTGCTTGCTGAACCCGACTTCCGTCTGCGTAAGCAGAACGGTCAGGTGCGGGTGACCTTTCGAGGGCTTTGCGCGGAGCAGGTGGCTAGGACCAAAGTCGGTATTGGCGACAAGGTGACCTTGAGCCTGCAGGGAGCACAATGGATGGAGAATGAGAAGCTTCATTCGACACCCGGCAAAACATTGGAATGGGAGTTGCAGTTTACCAACCGTGTGAAGTTTGAGGTATGAGATATTTCCGCCACCGCGGAGCGTCTTGCTAACTCGCCATGTGAAAAAGGCAGTTCGAAACGACCAAGTCCTTGGCGTAGTCGATGTCGATTCTCCTCCACCGCCAGAGATACACGCTGTGCCCACCACGCCGTCTACCTCCCTGCCCAAAATTTATGGTTGGCCAAGTGATTTGGCAGTGACGGAGAAATGGGACACTCCCGCCTTTCTTCGCGCAAAAAGGCTCTCACCAGGCAGCCCACTACAGTGCGGTTTCAGTCCGTTCGGGGAGGAAGATGGCTATATACCTGGCAAAGGCAGAAAAAGACCTAGATTTAGCTTTCCCAGCAGTGAATGGCGACTCGTGGACGAGCCGGATACAGATGAGCCCATCAAAGAAGACAACTGGTTTGAATCCGACGAAGAAGAGCTGCTTAGAGACGACGAGGATGCTTCGGTGTCTGGAAAGCGTTTCCAGGAGGGCTTACAGTACCCGGATTCTCCATCACATTTATCTCCTGTGGATGTACACGAAACGGTTCTAGCTGGACCTTTGGAAACGACAACGGAACATCAGTCCTTAGACGTGACACCGTCACCGACACCGGTAATGATTACAGACAAAATCGATACAAACCCAATATCCATCCAAATACAGGCCCCCGAAGAAGAAATGTTTCGCAGCGAGTCGTTATCCAAACATCATCCACTTCCCACCGACACCCCTCGACTTCATCCTTTACCATCTCCAGGCCTTGCAATACCCTCCCCAATAACATCTACATCCGCAAACTCTCTGGGTTATTTCTTTCAAGCTCCACCCTCGTCTCAATCGTCTGAATCTTTGGCTCCCAGAATAGCAAACGACCAAAACCTCGACAACATACCTACTTCCAGTTATCCTCTGGGTTTTCCAGAAGCTACTCACTATGATAACGAAATCCCTGAAATCGACGAGCCAAGTCTCGAACGGCAATCGCGCTTCGAAATTGCAACGAGTAGTTTCAATTCCACAACCCAGTTCGAACCCCAAGACACAGTCTTCCAGGTGTCGTCTGAACACGACATTGCTTCGTTTTGCGCCAAGTCAAATGATCATCTGACAAGTGAATTTGAGGGCTCTTTACCTATAGACTCATCGATATCACATTTACATGAAGACTACAGCTATGAAAAGCAAGAAACCGTCGATCATGACACACAAATGGAGGAGAGGCATACAGACGCTTTCGAAAGTCGTTACGAAAACGCATTTGAGAAAAACACCGAACTATCCGTAGAATATACTGACAACATCAATTTGCCACCCCAAATTCAACTCGATTGGAGTGGTAAAGATGCCGGGAGCTCAGTTCATACAGTCGAAGAGAGGGCTAGCGAAAATATAGACTCTGAAGACATGGAGGAAGAACACGAGCCTGTGACAAATGATGCCTATAAAGTCCCCGCTGAAGAATATCAGACGGTGTCAGATGATGCTTCGTCGGATAGTATGGAAGACGACGAAGCCGACAATGACGAGGGAGAATATGAGGCGGAAGAATATGATGAAGAGATGTCCGAAGGACTGGAAGACAATATTGAATCCGATTCAGAACTCGACGATGACGTTAATCACAATCCACCTCAACAGCGGACCGCACCTCGGAATGTCTATCCAGAAGTAATTGTGCTAGACAGCGACAGCGACGACGAACCCCCACCGGCAGTGCGGCAGCCGTCGCCTCAAGATGACAATATATCTGACGATGATGAAAAGGATCTCTCCGCAGATGCAAATGAGCATGCGGAATATCAGTCAGCCGATGATTTAGATGACGAGGCCGCTGATGAAATGGAAGCTATAAGCGAAGCTAGTAGTGAGCATCACCTGGATGAGCACTTGGATGACGAGGAATCGGACGAGGAACTTGCGGGAAACAAGAATTCAGAGCAAAGGAGTATAGTTGACGATGAATCTATTCAAGCTGAAGATGAGCAGCTTGGATTTGCCATCCAGGATGAGGCCTTGATTCAGCAAAATGATACGGAGCCATATCAATCCACGAGTAAAGAGCCGTGCGAGGCCTCTATACATTCGGATCAGCCGAGCTTTCACTCCAAGGATGAGGCGGCTCATGAAATTTCGTCAGTTCCTGAGGACGAGCATACCCCAGGTCATGGGTATGGAAAAGACGTTGTGGTGTCTAGTAGTAGGAGGCCATCTCCAGATTCAACGCCACGGCTGTCCAGTCATAACACGGTCAAATTAACTCATGAAACACAACCATTGGTGACGAGAACAAGGCCGTTGCCTACACCCCAGCCCACTCAAGATGAAAAACAGCATCCCGCGCCTATTTGCCCTTCGACAGACATACCGAGTGAAAACGAGGGCTCTACGGCTAGCAAGAATTTAGATGAAGAGGGCCAAAATACCGAACAGGCTAGTCTTCATCAATGGACCGATGGTTCTGGAGATGAAGGCCATTCACCACAACCTGAAACTGCGGTACAAGTTCCTGAAATTGAAGTAAACGGCCATGCTTTAGGAGATGATGAAGCACCGGACGACTACGATGAAAACCATGACGAAGTTGTCCTAGTGGAGAGCCACTCGACGCCAAAGAGCGTGGAATCCGAAATTTACGTTGAAGCAACAGAATCTCCCTTTGAACGCGAACCAAGCAGTCCTGGTCCACAAAAGGACAATCTGCCTCGCCGGACGCTCGTGGAACTCGACGATTGTCTGGATGCCGTCGTGGACATCATTGCAATAGTCGTCGAGGTGTCTCCTATGGCGCGTGCAATGTCTGGTTCCGAGGAATACTATTTGTCCTTGCGGATTACCGATGCGACTATGGCTGGAACAACAGTAGCCGTCCATATATTCAACCCTGACAAGGCATTCCTTCCCATAGTGAGCGAGGAGGACGTGATTGTGCTTCGGAATTTCAAAATCCAGAGCTTCGACCATTCTACTGCTGCGCTTAGTGGTGACAACAGCGCATGGGCCATATTCCACGCTGGAGAAAACAAGCCAACCATTGCTGGCCCACCAGTTGAGCTGGGCGAGAACGAGTACGAATATGCCCAGGAACTCCGCGATTGGTACCATAAGGGCGGATCTGCTATGACAGCCGACCACATGCTGCAAGCCTCCATCGGCCTGGAGCAGAAAGAGTATTCACCGTCCAGTGTGGCCTCGAGTGATGTCGGCAGTCTAGGATCTGCGCCAGCAGGATCATCCCAGCGACGGCCGCGGCGGAGGAAAAGCCACCGTCGCATCACAATCCATGAGCTGCGAGATGGACGAAGGTATACTGAAGTTGGGTCTTCAGGTGGCAATGAGTCCATACATGAGCTACGGGATGGCACGGTATACGCGCATTCGTTTGAGAGAGATTAAAACAGTAGAGCACTTATCGAAAGGAAACAATGATCGAATCCGTGTAGGATTCTTGTACATAAGTTGATTTAAAACAAAATGATATTTTCTGGGTAAACAAATACAAAGGCCTTGAAGCCCGGGACTATCTGCTCCCAAAGTCAGCGACCAGCGAAACACTACAGGCAATGGGTTGGTGCATTTCATGAACAAGTCTTGCTATACAGACAGCAGACAGTCAGACTTTGCCTTTTGACCTCACTCTCAACCAGCAATCTCGCGTGGCGCAAGACATGTAGAGGGCTGCGGTTGAGACTCGGTTTACCATTTGCTCATGATTCTTCATTTTGCGCCGATGGAAGACGGGGAGAGAGTAAAGAAATACAAAAGCAGACATACCATACGTCTTTACACTGAATATACAAGATTGTTGTTATGTTTATGTCTCGTCACTTAGGTCATCAACGCATCATGGGAAGCTCGCAGTAACAGCAAGCCCTCGTGATGATGGTTTTATATGCGTGGTTGGCGCTAATGCCAATTAATCTCGACACACACATCGGAATCGCCAGCGCTGTAGAAAAGGAAAGAGAACTGGCGATGATTTGAGTCGGTGGTCTTGGGTTTTTGAGGAAAGAAAAAGAAGAAAGGAAGAGAAAAAAAAATCAGCGGGAGAAGAGGAAAAGGCAGCGGCGGCGCCAAGTGGAGATGCGGGCAGGCGGACAAGAGCGGCAGAGAGCTGCCGATTTGCCTCGCTTTCTCCAACACAGACAAGACTAAGAGAAACACCAAAAGACTACGACCAGACACTGCTCAGACGACCACGAACTGCAACGACTCTCTCTCTCTCTCTCCATAACCCACCACGATTCCATTCCTAGTCAACTCACCTCCGATCATCCTCTCCCTCTCGCTCCTCATCCCTGTCGATACCCTTTCTCCGCGCGACCGCACCTGTTTCGCTGGCTCTCTCCGCTTGCCTTTTTTCACGCCCGCATCCCTAGCCTGCTTTCTCTGAATATTGCGCTTGCTTGACCTCGAGCACACAACAAAAGCGCTGTCTTGAATCTCTGTGACTTTCCGCGTCTCACAGACTGGCGCGACCTCCCACCGCTTGAGCGTCTGATGATCGCTGGCTTTTCAGAGCTGTCGTAGCCGCAGTTCCGATGGATCACGCAAACCTGTGGACCCGGAGATCAAAGTAAGTCGCTTTGCTCTTAATATTTTACCTTTTTGCCTATATTTTCGGCTTTTAATATTTTTGCTGGCTGCTAACATATATCACTCAACAGCACGAGCAGCAAGCTGTCCCTGTCCACATCCGGCGACAAGGACGGTGCCGCCAAACTGGATCTTCCCCGCAACCATTCATCGAAGCGATTTGGGCCCGACAGCTCTCACGGACGCACTAATCCCTTCAACGCCATATCCCCTCTCTCTGGCGGCGTCTCCTCCCCGGGCGCCAGTGCGTCAAACGCATTTGGCCTCGGGTCTGGAGCTTTCGCCTCATTCGGCTCCTCCGCCAAAACTCCCAAGACACCCGGGGGTTCCGAGCCGAAACGTGACAGCACCGATTCAGATGCGCTGATCGAGAACAAAATCAGATCGAAGGCGTCATCGTCATCGATAGATGCGACGTCCGCTGCGGCTGTCCAAGGCCATCCGCTCAAGTCGACATGGATTATCTGGTACCGCCCGCCGACTCCCAAGTATTCCGATTATGAGAAATCCACGACTGCGCTTGGGTCCATATCGTCGGCCGAGAGCTTCTGGAGTATCTATTGTCACCTGAAGCGCCCCTCTCTCCTGCCTACGGTGTCTGATTATCATATCTTCAAGAAGGGCATCCGCCCCGTGTGGGAGGATGAGGCGAACAAGCGCGGTGGCAAATGGATCATTCGCTTGAAAAAGGGCGTCGCCGATCGATACTGGGAGGATCTTCTTCTGGCTATCGTTGGTGACCAGTTCGCCGAAGCCGGCGATGAGGTCTGCGGCGCAGTCCTGAGTGTCCGGAGTGGTGAGGATGTCATGAGCATATGGACTCGCATTGACGGCGGCCGGAATATCAAGATTAGGTGAGTCTTTGTACTTCTGGCATAGTCCAACAACTTCTGTATGTGTTTATTCGATACTAACTATATGCGTGCAGGGAAACTATCAAGCGTTTACTAGCCTTGCCAGCCGACACCAACATTGTCTGGAAAAGCCACGATGACAGCATTGCCCAGCGCTCAGCCATCGACCACGCGCGACAAGAGAAGGCAGCAAACCACCATCACGGGTATCACGGAACCGGCGAGCGCCGGAGGACTGGCACCAACGATGATTCTCTTGCAGACCGGGGAAAAGCGACGGCGTCTTGACTTTCTTCCAAAAGCGGTCATTTTGGGCATCGTATGACCCTGTACAGTAGCTTGTCTTGGCTCGCGGTTAATTCTGTTTTCTCGTTTATTTCTGGGGAGCTTTAGGCAATTCTTGCATCTTTACTTTTTGTTCGATTTTTTTCAACTTTTTTGGACTTGGAGACCTTTGCTGGAGTTTGATGCAAAAAGAAAAAGGCCGTATGAGAACATGACTTAGCATATTGGCAAGAGGAAATCATTTTTATTCTCTGTTCTTATAGGATCTGGCCGGGGGGTGGGTTATTGATGGATTTTTGGTGCTCTTTATGTGATGTTACTTACTGGGTGATCATGATGTGCATTATCAAGGCATTACGGAGGTGAACAGAGAAATTGTAACAGTATCATGGCTCGAGAGCCTGCATCTTCTTGCTTGACTAGACGTGTAACCTGCATCTTGCCTGTATAGACGTGTAATATTCAGTGGTGTTGTGAAACAATGATGAATCATGCGGCAGAACGGCGATTGACCGCCTACGTGGATTCACTCGTCCGTCCCAACTCCGCTTGCCCAAGACACACAACGCAAACACACCGCACCAGATGTGATGTAGACAGACAGATGCCTTGTTTATTATGTCTATTGACACCTTTCCGACCGGTCCCGCTGCATTTCAAATAAATGCAGTTCTTCTCCAACTTGACCCAGCTACTCTCACGACCCTCTGCGTCTGCCACCGAACCCGCTGCTCGTACTTCCCCCGCTGCTCATGGTGATGACGAGGTCAACGAGCCGGCAAGAGAGCCCGGTCTGAGAAACAACAGGAAACGTCCGCGTCGTGGCGGAGGAGGTGGTGGTGGTGAGATTGTGGTGGTGGACGATCACGGCCAGTCGCCTACGGTTAGTTTGTTGGTTTCTTCTTATCTATCTCTATCAAATCAATCCATTTGGCTTCCGACGACCTCTTCTGCTCTCCTCTGAAGCTTGCATTGCCTCCACCATGCTTCGATTACTGACATGACAGTAGGCGTCGACTTTGATGAGACCCTTGTACGCGCCCCGCGAAGCTCCGTTACTCTCCGACTTGCCTTGTCCTAACTCTCATGCACACAGCAGTACAACCGCTCTCAGTCCACTTGATGATATGCGGCGACCAGCGGATAACTCGGACGAGCGCAGGCTGTTTCCAAGCTATAGGTAGGCAGGCTCACGCTACACACGAGGTTTTTTGTTAATGTTCTTTCTGACTCGAATTTACGGTGAATAGTAGATCCGACGGTGGTGGAGTTCGTATCACGCCCGGACAGACATTTGGTTCAGCCAAATCCAGAGCACTGGTATTTCTTCTTCTTCTTCTTCTTATTTTCGTTGACAAAAAATATTTCCCTAACGTCATTCATCCTCTAGAAAGGCGCATTCCAGCCCGTCGATCGAATATCAGGGAAGGGGTTTAAAGAGAGCGGTCCCGTGCGTGCTTCGGGAGTACCACGCGTAAGACCTGCCCAACGGTCTTCGCCAGTGTCCCGGCATCCTCTTAGCTCGCCCACTTTACGCGACAATGATAATAGAATTGTGAAACGCCAACGCCAGTCGCCTGACAAGACGCCTAACCAGATCATTGATTTGTTGGACGACGACCTCCCGACCGCTCCAATTATCCCGCGCAATGAGAGCACACGTCCCGTTCGTTCCCCTGCGGTCGTTAGCGTGGAGTCTGTCGTAACGAGAAATGAAAAAGGCCGTGGTAATGAAAGAGTTCGTGTACAAGACAAAGAACCGTCGAAGGCATCTATTGCCAGGTTAAATGGGAATCCGGGGGGGAAACAGGATGGTATCCGCAGTCCAGATTCAGCTATGGGTAAAAAACGACTTGGAAGCCCTCTATACGATGAGAGGGACGTCAAGTCCAGTCGATCGTCCAAAGATAGAGGCATTATCAACTCAACCGTGGAAGATGGAGAGTCCCGATTTACAGCGGGCACTACAGACCTGACACGCGAAGACACTCGCTCTGCAAGCCGCAATTCTCGCCGTAATTCAAATGCGAGTGAGAGCCCGGATGAGCTACAGAAAGGCTTTTCGGTCCTTAGAGCCCTGGTTCCTTGTCCCATCCGCAGAGGACGTGTCAACATTGACGTCCCATCGAATCAACTCCACGAAGGGGTCAACAGGAGACCAAATCGAAAGGACTCTCCCAGTGATATCCAACCAACAGTATTCGGTTTCTCGAGAAGGGCGAAGAAAGATCAGCAAAACGATACAAGACCCGCAAGGTCACATCGACATCTTTTTGACATGACATTTTTTCGTCATGGCGATGTAGAACTTGATGATCAGAATCTGCAACTTTCCCTTGATGAAGAAACCGATACAGTTGGTCTTCTCTCTACAAAAGGTTCTGTCTCCGCTGAGCGGATTCCAGTGCACCGAGTATCTTCGATTGTTCAGGGTTCCGATGGCAGTTTAAAGGTTCGATTCAAACTATGCAAGACTGAAGGGGCTCTCGATCAACCCGTGGATATCGAATTTGGAAATGAACAGGACAAGACCCGACTGTGTGACCTCCTGGAAAAGAAGGGGGTCACTAGTCAAAGTAAGGAAGGGTTCGTTACTCTATCACTCTTTCCAACAAATAGTGCTAATGTCCTTACAGGTCTTGGATGGACAAAGCCTTTGCCAACGTCATCAAAACGGCACATCCGCGTCGTGTCAAAGAGCCTACGCCAGAAGCTGTAGAAGAACTTCCATCTGAACCTAGGAGAAAGCCAGAAGAACCTGTCAAGCGACAAAAACTATCGGCGTCTTTGCAAGATGAGAATAACACTCAGTCCGGCTTGAAGCTACCCCCACGTCGCTTGCCTCTGACAATCCAGTCCCCATCTTCGTTCCCATGGAAAGTGGCTCGCATTCGTCCTGCGGAAGAGGAAAATCAGGCTGTCGACATTCCTGTGAAGACTTTCAATACCTATCTTAGAGGACAGCGTGAAACAAGGTCGAAAACGCGCCAGAGTCTTGTGGACTTGATTGATGACGATGTAGACTCTGCGATCGACGGCGTTCCTCCTTCTCCCGCTAAACTCTCCAAAACTCTTGTATATCCACCTCAGGGTCGGAAAAAGGCCGAAGTCGACAGTTCTGATATTGAGCGTCTACGTGATGGGGAGTTCCTCAACGACAACCTCATTGGGTTCTACTTGCGCTTCCTTGAGCATCACCTTGAAAGGAACAAGCCGGATGTCGCTAAGCGGGTATACTTTTTTAATTCTTACTTCTTTGATACACTTACCAGCTCAGCCAAAGGGAAGAAGGGTATAAATTACGGCGGCGTTCAAAAGTGGACGAGGAACGTGGATCTCTTCAGCCACGACTACGTCGTTGTTCCCATTAACGAAAGCGCTCACTGGTATTTGGCAATAATTTGCAACCTGACTTCTTTGGATAAACCAAAGGAAGACGATACTCAGCCCGAGCCAGAGCCCGACCCAGAACCGTCGTCAGAAAGCGTGCCTTTTCAATCCAAACAAGTGGAAGAGATACCAGAGACTCCGCCCGAGCGAGTAGCAACCCCTGAGAAAAGCGCTCGCGAGTCGTTCGCTTCGATGAAGATATCTGATGATATATCAAGCTCTCAGAACAAGGAAGGCCATAACTCCGAAGAGGAATGGCCAGAGAAGGAAGAGAATCAGGTTTCTCGCCCTGCAGAATTTCAAAATAGCGAACCCTCTACCACTACAGAACCAAAGAAAAAAGATGCAGGTGACAAAAAGAAATCAAAACGAAAGGGACCGGTTCTTTCCGTTGATCAACCCACTATTGTCACCTTCGACTCTCTGGGAGCAGCAAGACAACCTGCGATCAAGATCTTGCGAACGTATCTGTTGGAGGAAGCCGTTTCAAAACGATCTTTGAATGTCGACGCCAAGGATATCAAGGGCATGACTGCCAAGGAAATCCCTCTGCAGCCAAACTTCTCCGACTGCGGTCTGTATTTGCTTGCGTATATGGAGAAATTTGTGCAGGATCCTGACAGCTTTGTGCGGAATCTTCTCCAGAAACAGATGAGCGCGGATGATGACTGGCCAGCATTGAAGTCAGGACTGTTACGGCGAAGGCTTCGTAGCTTTCTTTTCAAACTCCAAGAGGAGCAGGATGACTCTGGGGAGCCAAAATTGGTCGATGCGCATCCCATATCATATCTCTTGGGTCCTTCAAACACAGGAGCTAGTCAAATTGAGGAGCGTACACAGTCTACTTCATCTACAGGGCCCGAAGTGGTTCCGGAGACTGTCCAAGAAGAGACAGAAGATTTTCAACCTCAAAGTCCCGCAGCAGAATTGGGCGAACCTGAAGTCATCGAAGAAACTCAGTTGTCTCAGCTTCAGAAAGCTAATAACGAAAGTGAGGCTCAGGAGGACACCAAGAAGCCGGATTCAGATACTGCTCACCCAGCAGTGGTAAACCAAGACGACGAGGACGTGGTGGAAGTGGTTAAAGAGCCAGAGACACCAAAACCTAAAGTTGTCACAAAATTGGAAAAGTCTAGTCCGAAGACGCGCTCCTCGCCAAAAGCTGGACGCAAGGCAAAGACGGAGCAGCATCCTTCGTCAAGAGCCACCTCGCCTCCGAAAGTAAGCAAAGATGAACCGGCCAACCCCGATAATTTGTGGGACGAGATGTTTGATTTCATCAGCACTGATGCGCCTCAGTCCAAGGTTAAGATGGAGGTACAAGTCCCCAGGGTCCAAGTGCCGGGAACACCGCCATCATCTGGGAAATCCGGCAAGGTCGTGCAAAGCCCTCGACAGTTGAAGTCAAAGAAGAAGGGTTTATAACTTCTATACAATCCTTTCAGATACTATAGATTTTCTACATGTTCTCTTTTGTCTTTTACGTTGTGTTGCCGATTTGAGTGCATGCGTTTCGGGGCTGTTTATATATTCATTTGTGTGTTTCAACTGCATATATGGCGTATTTTTAGGAAGCATGTATCCCTGTTGTTTCCGATGGACTGGGATACAGGAGTTCAGTTTAGATACCAATTGATTGTCACTTTCTACCGTTGTCAAGAACATTGAACATGCTTCAATCAGGTGTATATCATCGAACAGAAGATCAACAGAAATCACTCGATCTAAAACCAGACTCTGAAATAACATCATCTATTACAACTCACTCTCATCCGCCTCAACCCACCACTGCATTTTCTCCTTTTTAAAATGCTCAAAATCCCACTCTTGCGCCAAATCCAGATCTTCCTTTGGTGCTATCCACACATATGTCATTGCCTCAACCTCCTCCATTTCCTGATACGTCCTCTCATCACAGCCCGCACTAGCAGTCTGATCCAGAGCACGGTGCAAACACCCATCACCTTCATGGCTCGGATCCGTCTCGCTAATGTTCTTGATCACCTTGACGCGCACCGCCCGCTTCTCGTACTCGGGCCCTTCGAATACGTCGAGTCGGTGCACGTCGCCTTCTGTGATCCCAGTGACTACGACGCCGAGAACGGGGGCAGAGTCGTCTGGCGAGTCTGATGCGATCAGGGCTGGGTAGTCGGCGTTGTGCACGCGATGGCGCCGGTGGCCGGGGAGTAGGGCTGGGCGGCTGGCGATGAGCGATTTTTGCCATGGCTCGGGGGTTGAGGAGCCGTGGATGATACGGTGGAGGATTGCAGGCGCCATCAAGGTACCTGGGGATGTGAGAAATCAGTTTGTGATGGATGTGAGAGAGGTTAAGGGTTGGTTGTACCGTAGAAGAAGAAGGTATCGTGGCCCATCCTGGGACACCACCCGGTCTTGTATTCAATAGCAATAAAAGGAAGAGTTTTAGCTATCGCTTAATGTGAGTATTTCTTAAAACACTCAAGTTTGAGGCGGTTTCCTGTCAAGAGTTGTAACAAACAATGTCAATGTAGATTCCTTCGTAGCTCGTGTATATCTTACTTTTCGTTTCACAAGACACTCGAGGCAACTGGTAGATATATCCTGTAATGAATCTTATAACCAACTATAGGAGCATATAAATACTAGCCTGTATCGCAGAATTCAAGAAACAAAATAAGAAGAAGATAGGACGGCGATTAACGATGACGATGCGGGGAACCGTTCCTATCTTATCGCCGATATACGCTTCCTCCTGCACCAGTCCTTTACATTTATTCTCCTATCCATGTTGATTTTTGCATGTATTGATGATACGCTCTTTTTGAATTTTCATAAGCTTCGATCATTGCTACGAACCAAGTTAAAATGTGGACATTTTTGAAGAATCAACCTTGAATTTGTATTTTTGGGTACACATGTACTTGACACTACATAAACCTACCTGTGTAGGAAAGAAAACCTTGAGGAAAAATCACCAAACAGCAATCTTGATTTCATCAATGACCAACATTGAAGTCAACGATAAAAAGAAAAAATTACCTCTATGTTCTGAAACCACAAGTGACAGAAAGCATCTCAACCCCCTGGCCACAAAATTCTCCCAGTCCTGCAATAGCATGAAACCATCTGAAACAACAGATCCATGACCAAGTCCATCATCACAGCTCTTCGCCGCCCATTCAACTAGAAGGAAGTTCACTGTTTCTGTCCCCCTTCGGCAGGCCATACAATTATTTCCAAGAGAACTTCCCAAATATCCATATCCCTCCGTATGCACTCCTTCAGAACCAACTCGTCGGGACGCTGAAGCTTGACTTGACTGTCTCCAGTGCCATAGCCTTCATACTGCAGTCTCCCAATTTCGTTTCCCGGAACGCCGTATATTGGCCCATCAGTGTGGAAGTGAGGCTCATATTTCCAACGAAGAAAAGCCTGGGTCACCTCGTAAGAGTTCCGCATAGCAGTGCGCTCTAGAGTACGGTACAGCATACTCATGCTTTTTTGGGCCATGAGCAGACGTCTCATGCCTCCATGAGCCTGCGATGCAAGCGGGTCAGTGCAGCGCATGTCGAATCTGACAAGAAACATGACTGCGTAGAAGAGATCGGCTGCAGACCACAGCTCAGCGTTCTGAACCGTACCAAGGCGTCGTCGGTTGTCTGGAATGTCCATGAGAAACCACATTTTCTTGATTGCATCTTCGCATTCCCATGGCAGAAACAGGCCTTCTTTCATCATCAGATGCATTATCTTCCTTGCAACTTGCTCGCGCCAGCACACCATGCGAAGCCACCGAAACGAAGGCACCAGACGAGATTGTCCTCGGGACTGATCCATTTCCACCCGAGGATCACTAACACAGAGCCCGCGGTAACACCGAAAGGGAAAGATTTTCGCAGACGTGGGAGCGTGAAGCATAGCTTGAGCTACTATCACTGTGGTGAGACCAGTGTTAACAATGTTATGGAAATCTTTTGAAATGGCATAGATGGAAATCAAGTCCTCGACTTCGAGAGAGATAGCAAAGTGAAAGACCAAATGTGGATGTTGAATGATTGCCTCGAAGATGTTGAATTGAGAAGTGCCAGCAGCAGACGATGACTCTGCGATAGCGTTTGCAGCAGTCTTCCCAGCCCTAGAACGCTTTTTGGGCGGCGCTGAGCTACTTTCTGCTTGCGGATCGTGTGAAGGAGACATATCACTAGCTTGTCGCTTTCGTTTATTTCCCTTTGCTGATGTATCGTCTTGGGCGGTGGTGGATGGACGTTGGGAAGCTTGTGAGCCACCTCTTCTGCCAACTCGAGGACGAGATGGCAGCTGAGATACAATTTGGTTCGTCAACTCTTCTGATAATGTTGGCATTAAAATGTCGGAATCGCTTGGCTTTCTACGCCTCCTTCTGACTGGTCTCTCTGGTTCTTTTCCCTTGGCTTCAGATGAAGAGTTGGAGGGAACAGGGGTGGACTGATTTCCTTCATAGCCAACATGATTTGGTTCATGCTGTGAAGGAGTAGCCTCACCAGGGGTTGGTTTTGGTTTGATGTTTTTGACGCGGGGCATGTTGTCTTAGTCGTCGTGTATTAACAGATGACGACCATTTCTGAAGAGACAATTAGAGGGTGGAGAAGACTCACGCAGAGGTGAGAGAGAAAAGAGTGGAGATGTGCGTGTGCCTGCCTATCCCATGACAATAACAATCACGACCGACGTGCCCCGCCTGGCAACCATTGTCCTGGGCTGCACAGTTAAGCGAGAGCTACAGAATGTGAATTTCAATGATGAGGCAAAGTTGATTTTGCTGCTGTAACTATAAAGAAAAGAAAAGAAGAGAAAAGAAAACGCTATATACAAGTGCTGAGCCTCTTGGGACAAGTTATATGATATGTTCAAAGCAAAATCAAATCTCAGACCGCCTCCCACCTTTCGAAAATATTGCTCCCATACAACATTTGAATACATGTATAGCATATAATGACCTCAAGTAAAATCATGCAGAGGAAATGTATCCTGTCTTGCTGGTAGACTTCCTTTGTCATACCAGATCCGTCGCTGATTTTATAGTAGTGTTAGAAGAAAACATAACTTTCTGCCACTCCGACGAGAACATGTCATGATAAAAAAGCAAGTGTAAAGTATAACCTGTTGAGAGGTTCCGTTAAACTCCAAATATAGACCAACACGCCTTTGGCCAAAACAAAAAGCAGAAAGAGTTGCGTATGTATATATAATACCAGCACAAAGATAGCGAGTGTAGTGCGTCCTATCTGTGGCGGAGGAGGGTGAGAAACTCTTCGCGGCTCTTTGCGCTCGATCGCATGCAGCCCAGCATACAGCTAGTAGTCGTAGTACTCGTCGTCTTTTGCACGCCTCGCATTACCATACAAAGGTGTGACGACTCCATTACGACTCCGACGCCTCGAGGGTTCAACACTTCTTTGATAGCCAGTGCGACTTGTTTCGTGAGGCGCTCCTGCACCTGAAGACGACGTGAGAACATTTCGGCCAAGCGAGCCAGCTTCGATAGTCCGAGAACCCGACGATCAGGGATGTAGCCGATATGTATCTAGAAAACAGGGAGTCAGTTACTATAGCTCCATAGCCATTTGAAAATATTACCTTTCCAGTGAATGGCACCATGTGGTGCTCACACAGAGAGAAAACCTCGATATCCTTGACGATGACAAGCTCATCATGGTCCTCCATAAAGGTGGCATTGTTCACCAGATCCCGAACATTCTCCATATATCCTTTCGTAAACCACAGCATGGCGCGGGCGTAACGCTCTGGTGTTTCCAAAAGACCTTCTCGCTCTGGGTCTTCTCCAACGCATTCAAGAATAGTCTTCACGGCTCCCGACAGCTTCTTGACTCGCTCTTCATGCTGCTCCGGAGTTTCTTCCAGTCGTTCCTTTGTTCCAGGGCCTATAATGTATGTTTAGTTGGTGCCGCTTAAAAGAGCAAAAGAGAGAAACTAACAAGGCCAGCTAAGACCGTCGAAATCAATTGGCGGCACCATGGTGTAAGGACTTGATGGTCGACTAACGATAGACGGAGGTGTTGGAGGTCCAGTCTTGTCTCGGGGATCACGGGGCGGGCCATTCAAAGAAGAGCTATTATTTGTGAGTCTTGCAGGAGCATTGAGAAAAGGCTAGGTTGGTATATTTTACCTTGCCTTATCGACAGGAATCTCCAGATTCGCAGGCTCGCTGCTAGACGCTGCCTCGGGGCTGGTTTGGAGATCAACGGAGCCGCGGAACGACGAGCGAATGGCCGAATTGAGACTCTCGCGTTCACGGTTGCTCGAATTGGTGCTTGCTGACGAGTGCAATGGCGAGCTGCCGTTCAGAAGATGAGATGGGAGGGCCGATAAGGGCTTGGGGCCCAGAGGTGGGGAGGATCCGGGATTCATCGAGCTGATATTCAGTTGCGATTCCCGAAGAGAAGAAAGAAAAAAAGAAATGCGCTACAGCTTCGGAGGCGATTGAGAAGACAGAACGAGCAGCAATGCGTGAACAGGATGGATAGAGAGAGAGATACGAAGGAGGACGAGATGCGAAATTATAAGATTATCGGAGCTGAAGTTCGGCAGGAGCGTCTTTCGGGGAGCGATCACTAATTTTTTTGGAAATCCCCGCGATGGCTTGAGCATCATCGGAGCGCCGCTTTAGCTCCACCTGTTGATGTCCGAACCAGTGAAATCGAGGCCGGACGCCTACCACCAGTTAAAACTCTGGAGATTTAATATGCACCAGACCAAATATGGCTAGATCAGTCGCCGCTTCAGCTGAGCGTCCTGTGGGACCGTTAAATTTTTAGCCTGTTATGGTTTAGCGCGGGCCAGGTGATTGCGATAAGCTTCGTCTGTAAATTACGCGCAGGTAACGAACGGTAATTTTCGCTCTTATCAGTGCGTGCACATTGTGTATCAAACTACGTGAGATATACGCAGTGCCATACATACCCCGTGCTATGCATGTAGTTACTCGTGTCCAGGCCCCAGAACATTGGCATTAAATTGGTTTTCTCCTTCAAATACTAGCAGCCATCGGTGGCCCATCTCACGCCTCAAGCTCCTCTGTCGGTACATCTTCTAGGTCTTTGCCCACAATCGCATCAGAGACCTTCCATACCTGCAGCAGATTGTCCTCAGCCGCCGAGCAAAGAACCCATGGGTCACTCAAATTCCAGCTGAAGTCGGAAATCCTGTTGGTGTGTCCACCATGCATGAATAGACTATATGATTCAATCAGTATTACTCCTTAAAATCGTTGAAATCCAGGGACTTACAGCTCAGGGGGTCCGTCTTGGGCATCTTCCGCGGTCTGCTCCTCCCCAGCTCGACTCAGATCCCAGAACATTATCTTGCGGTCATAACTAGCGCTTGCCAATACAGATTCCTCAAATGGATGCCAAGACAGAGAGGTCACGGATTCGCTGTGGCACTCCAAAGCGTGCAATTTCGATTTCAGATTCCGCAGATCCCAGAGCCCAATTGACTTATCAGCAGAACCTGTTGCCAAGACCGTCTCCGCAGCAGGATTGAAAGCAATTGCGTTGATGGCATCTTTATGCTGTCCCTCGGCAGTAGCCGCCGCTCGTGTTGTGTCGGCCTCGCGAGTGTCAATGATTTGAAGAGTGATGTCGTCCGAGACGGTACCAATCAAAGAAGAATGGAGAGGGTGGTATTGTACGTCATTGACGATCGAAGAATGGTTCGTGTATGTGCGAGTCGGCTTCAATCCTTTGTTGCCTTTCGTGTATGTAGTAAGATCCCTGCTGCTGTTAGAACTGCTATACCCGAAAAACATTCCATTGTACCTACCAAAGACGGACTGTTTTGTCTTCGCTTCCCGTAACCAGTTGGCCCTCTGCATGTGGGCTCCAACTAAGTCCAAAGCCTTCCTTTGTGTGGCCCAACAATTCCAGTTGGGGGTTCACCGTTCCAGACGGGACGCTAGAGTGCTTCGACCGATCCCATATCATCACCCTCCCGTCTGTGCACATTGTTGCGATGATGTTGGGGTTCTGAGGCTGGTATCTCGCCTTGTTGACTTCGCCCTTGTGGTCAATCTTTTGCACAATGTTGAACTTCACTTCCATTGCGCTCTTTTTTGAGCTGCCACCGTAGCCACCAATTTCCCCGCGCTCTTCGTCGTAATCTTCCGCTTCTGGGTGGTTAGGATTGGGAAGTTGTACGTGCGCAATCTGCAAGTAGTTTTTGGCATCGCTGGAGGTGTGTGTTCCTAGCAACAGACGGTGAGTGGAGTAAGGTTTGTCAGGGTGTCTACGACGGTTTAGCCACATTTCACATAATTTCAGACAGTTGTATTACTCTTGCTTGTCGGGAAGCCATTGCACAGTCAATGTTGGCCATTCCAGAGCTGTGCTCAGAATCATATCGTAGAGGAAGGGCGCATTTTTCTTCCATGTTTTGTACTCTGCGACAATTGTTAGCCCAGGGAGCCCACAAGAGCAATGTTACCGCACCTTCGTTGATTATCTTCTCTTCGGTTCTTTCTTCTTCCTGTTCCTCCTGTTCCTCAATGTAGCCTAGAAAAAAATAACTCTGTCAGAAAGAACCAATCGAACCGGTCAAGAAACCGTACCATCGTCATAGGGTTCCATGGCTCGTGCGGACGCTCAGGAGCTGAGAAATGTGTTTTTACTAGGTCGAAGACGTCTGAGCAGAAGCGTGGCACGTCGGATAGCCCTGCGCTAGACCAGGTGAAAGCTGTTCAGAGGTGGGCAGGTTGGCGGACTGAAAGAAAGTAGGTCAGAGCTTCAGAAAACGCGTGCAGCGCGTTAATAGGCACTAGGCCTATAGAGGTTAGATAACTCCACGCGGAGCCGGAGTGCAGTTATTCCGGCGTGTGGAGCCTAACCCGATCTCTCGCAATGACGGCCACCTGCTCGACAAAGCGAACACCGCCTCGCACTCTTTCTCTAAGTTATTGCGTTTCAGAGCGCTCGTTGACGAGCTTTTATTTGAGATTTCTAATCTGGAGCGACCCAGATTGGTCCTCATTCTTTTGAGCTAAACAGAGAACACCACTCTTGATCCTAGTTCGGCGACCCAGCCGCCTCATCTTTCTATTACTTTTCCTTCCACGAGTTATTGCCATAATCGCAAGCAATCATGGGTGTTCCAAAGTTTTTCCGCTGGCTCAGCGAGCGGTATCCAGCGATATCACAGCTGATCGCGGAGAATCGCATACCGGAATTTGACTGCCTCTACCTTGATATGAACGGTATCATTCACAATTGCACGCATAAGGATTCGGATTCGCCGACGTTTCGCATGACGGAGGACCAGATGTTCATCGCTATTTTCAACTACATTGAACATTTATATGGGAAAATCAAGCCCAAGCAGCTGTTCTTTATGGCTGTCGACGGTGTCGCGCCTCGCGCCAAGATGAACCAGCAGCGCTCTAGACGATTCCGCACCGCTCTGGATGCGGAGACGGCGAAAGAAAAAGCTATTGCACAGGGAATCGAAATGCCCAAAGAAGATGCATTTGACAGCAATTGTATCACTCCGGGAACCGCTTTCATGGCTCGCTTAACGCAACAATTGAAATACTTCATTAGCAAAAAGATCTCGGAAGACGTGGATTGGCAAGGCGTCGATATAGTCCTTTCTGGTCACGAAGTCCCTGGAGAAGGTGAACACAAGATTATGGAATACATCCGCCAAGCGAAAGCTCAACCCGACTACGACCCGAACGTACGCCATTGTCTATACGGATTGGACGCTGATCTGATCATGCTTGGTCTTCTCAGTCACGATCCCCACTTTTGTCTGTTGCGAGAGGAAGTTACATTTGGAAGACAGACTCAGAAAAAGTCAAAAGAGCTCGAACATCAAAATTTCTATTTGCTACACCTTTGCATTGTTAGGGAATACCTAGAGTTGGAATTTCAGGAATTGAAAGATCACCCTGAACTCGGCATTCCTTACGACATGGAACGAATCATAGACGACTTTATTTTGATGGCTTTCTTTGTTGGAAACGATTTTTTGCCCAATTTACCATACATGCATATCAACGAGGGTGCTCTTGGGTTAATGTTCAGGAAATACAAAGAAGCGTTACCAAGAATGGGCGGTTACATCAACGAAGGCGGCAGCATTAACCTCCAACGCCTAGGCATTCTACTTGATGAACTTACTGAATCTGAATTCAGATTTTTCGAGGCCGAGTATTCGGATGAGAAATGGATTCGCTCGAAATCTCAAGGCGTTGAAACTGTGGAGCTACAAAAGACCCCGAAAGCTTTTACCATAACCCCGGCACAAAAGAAAATCCTCAAGGACGTGAAGCAATACGTTCTCAATCGCCCTTCCAGTGTGCAGCATGCCAAGCCATTGGATCTTCCCCCGTCGCTCCCTGCAAGGGATCGCAAATTTGTTGAGCAGCTTGCAGACGACCTCCGATTGATGTGGACGACAATTACGGATGATCATGGCGACCGATTCATCAGACTGCAACTTCCAGGGTCTGCTACGTCTAATGGAAATGGTGAGAATGAAGAGGAAGAAGAGGAGGAGGAGGATGAAGAAGCGTCCATGGCACTTCGTCGAGTAATCAAAAAGTACGATAACGCCAAAGTTCATGAGCTTACCGCAGAAGAAGCCCAAACTGCTGCTGAGCAGAAATACGATGCCAAATTCAAAGAATGGAAAGACAAATATTACACGGACAAGTTTGGATTTGGTCTTGACAACGAAGTGGAGATGAAGAAATTGACCGAGAACTATGTGCAAGGCTTGCAGTGGGTTCTGTATTACTATTACAGAGGTGTCGTGTCTTGGCCGTGGTTCTTCCAGTACCATTACGCCCCAATGATTTCTGGTGAGTCTTATATTCGGGAGAGAGAAATCAATTCACGGAGACATACTGACCCTCTACATAGATGTCAAACTGGGTCTCGGAGCTGACATCGACTTCAAACTGGGACAGCCCTTCAGACCCTTCCAGCAACTGATGGGAGTTCTTCCAGATCGCAGCAAGAGTATTGTCCCACGCGCATACTGGGATCTGATGACATCTCCGGAATCGCCCATCATCGACTTTTATCCTCGTGACTTTGAGCTCGATATGAATGGCAAGAAGATGGAATGGGAAGCGGTTGTGAAAATTCCTTTCATTGAGGAAGACCGCCTGCTCAGTGCCATGGCGTCGAGAGAACACCTTCTTACCCCAGATGAAAAGGCCCGGAATGATTTTGGTGTCAGTCTAAAATTCACCTACTCGCCTTCCATCGAGTTCGTTTATCCATCGTCACTCCCTGGGGTATTTCCAGACATCCCAAGTTGTCATTGTATTGAAAACATCTTTGACCTACCGACGGTAAATGGACTCGAGCCATGGGCACGCCTTGTTGATGGCGTAAAACTTGGTGCATCTGCTTTGGCAGGGTTCCCTAGTATGAAGACTCTGCCTCATGCCGGGCAACTCGCCTTCCATGGGGTCAATGTTTTCCAGCAGGAGAGTCGGAAAGAAAGTATGGTTATCACTCTTCTTGACCCCGAGTCGAGGTCAAATATTGAACTTGCGAAGCAAAAGCTGGGACAACGAGTTCATGTTGGATATCCGTTCCTTCAAGAAGGTCTCGTGGTCCGGGTTTCCGATGAACTTTTCGATTACGTGCTTCCTGCGGGCGAGCAACATGTGGTCTCCATACCGCATTCTCCTCCTCAGATAGAGCAGTGGACCCGTAAGTCCGACAAAATTGAAAGTTACTACAGCAAGCGGCTTGGTATGATCATCGGCTCTGTGGATGCGATAGTCCACATAGACCTGCTCAAGGGACTGAATAAAAATGATGACGGCGCGACGATTAAGGAATTCGGAGAGATCCCTGGACAAGAGACTGATTACGCCTTGCAGCTCATCGTTGATCAAGTCATCAGCGAAGACGATCGCTTCATCGAAAGGGAAGCTCTGCCAATTGAAGAGGAATTTCCTGAGGGCTCCAGAGGGTTTTTCCTCGGCGAGTTCAACTACGGAAGACCCGTCCAGGTAATTGGCCATGAGAATGGAAAGGTCAATGGAGTGTTGGCATCTGTCAAAGGAAAAGAGCCTGAGTTTGGGAAACGACATGCTCGGGAAGCAGAGAAGCTTTCGCCTTACACGCCGTCGTTTGCCATTGCAAGAAATCTTCGCTTGAATCCTCTTGTGCTGGCCAAAATCACATCATCGTTCTCTGTCACGATAGATGGCCAGCGCGCAAATCTTGGTCTTAATCTGAAGTTTGAGGCGAAAAAATTAAAAGTGCTAGGATACTCACGCCGTGGAGAAAGTGGGTGGGAATTCAGTCTCAAGGCGATTGAGCTTATCCAACAGTACATGATCAATTTCCCTGATTTCATCGCCGGTATTCAGCGGAATCCGCAGGGTGACAAGTACGAGCCTACCGACTTCTATCCCGAAGATATTGCAATGACGAAGATTAAAGAAATCAAGGACTGGCTTAAATCAATTGAGTCTAAACATTTCGAAAAAGTGCCTCTTGATGCAGAGCAGTTAGACTCTGATGTTGTGAAGCTCATTGAAGCCGATGCGGACCGTTTGGTGCAAGCTCAATCACAGCCAGAAATCAAGAAATTGAGGGGTGTCCCACGACAAGGTCTCTTGAAACCAGCTGATGTGGAACATCGACTTGGAAACCAAAGGTTTTCTCTTGGAGACCGTGTCGTTTATGCGCAAGATTCGGGCAAAGTACCAATTGCTACGAGAGGAACTGTGGTTGGCCTGACACGCACACCACGAACAGTTCTTCTAGATGTTGTTTTTGATGTGTCGTTCATGAGCGGAACCTCGCTTGGTGATCGCTGCTCGCCTTTCCGAGGCCAGACCGTGCCTATTCACTCCGTTCTCAACCTCACAGATCGACAGCTGATTGCTGGGACACGTGCTGCAACGAACCAGAAAGCTCAGTTGGGGTCGAAAAATGTAGGGTACGGTGCACCACTGGGGCCCGGTGGACAGGGACAGCTGAAAGAAGCACAAGCCCCTCCTCCGCTACGAGGTTCCTACCGCGGTGCTATAGCTGGGCATCAAAATGGTGGTCGAGGTGGTGCGAATGGCACATCGACAAACCTGCCGTTTCGCCCTCACCCTACTGCAGACGGCCATGCAAATGGCAATTCTCGTGGAGGACGCGGCCGTGGCCGTGGCAGTCGTGGCCAGGCGCACACTACTAGGGGTGGATACACCGCTCTGGAGAATGGAAACCCCGAAGAGGGAGTCATCAATAACAACCCAAACTTCCGGCCTCAGAGCTTCAACAGGGTTCCGCCGCCGGCCAGCTTGAACAACGGGAGTGGACGCGGCCACCCTAATGGGGATCGCGGACGAGGCTCGCGAGGAAATCCATCCCGCGGTCGTGGTACAGACAGAGGAAAGAAGAGGGGGTAACTGAGCTCAAACAAGGGGGATAGGAGCATGTGTAAAAACATAGCTAATGTTTTATTCTGACGAAGCGTATGTATGGGTGATGCAGTCATGAGGTGACGATTTTCTATGATTCTACAAAGAGTTGAGGAGAACATCCGGTTCATAAACATGTAGTTTATCTCATACTAATTCCACGAAGTGGTTTTTTTTTTTTTATTTATGCCTCAAATGTTTCTTATGCCCCCCTATAATTATTCTCTCTTTGAAATCGAAAACTGGACGACCAAGTTGTTGCCTGAGGCTTCAATGCCAAGAGTCACATGACCTCGGACCACACCTGCGGTCGAACAGTCTCGCCCTCGACCTCCCCAACCAACATAACCGATATCTTGACGTTCCCTGCCAAGCTGTGTCACCTCTGTCGCAGTCCAGTGGAAATTTTTCATTCGCTCGATTAGCCCACTGAAGGGGGTTCACTCAGTAAAATGTTTTTTAAGGCCACTGTCATTCGTTGTGGCCTGGGACAGTACAGCGAGTCACTTCCGTCGCGTTCGTGGTACCACCTCTAGTGCCAACTAGCATTCGGTTCACTCGCTTGTTTTACAATTTTTTTCTCTATTTCACGGCGATGCCCTCAGTGTGGGATACACTTGACTTGTAGCCATTTCCTGACGAAACTCCGTGACTACTCGTTATCGACCGTCGCTGTTATGCGTTACCCCGTACCTATCTTAGGCTGCTTTTTACCCTCAGTCTTCCACGAAGATCGCTGAAGCAACGTCGCATAAATGTTAATTCATCATGATTCAACACCAATTAATGGGCGCCATGAATTCAGAAGGCGCTTACACTAGTCAACTGACGGCCCCCTGATGAACAAAGACTGTGGTTCCTCGGTGACTACACGACATTTCGCATACCCCGTACCATGCAATGCGGCTGGAGACTGATCGAAGATTGTTTCGGTGTGCTCAAGATTTACAAAACAAACTCAAGTTTCCGTCTCTGAGGTCCATCATGAAAGCCTGAGATCGCCCAACTGTTTTGATGCTATCTGAGCAAGTCGATCCACTTGATATGTGGTATTCGTTCAGGATGCATACGGATCCAGGAATGGTATCCTAAGCAGTGCACTGACGCTGTTTTTCATTGAGCGAATTTTTTCGTTCTCGCAATTCGTAGATAGCTTGCCGAGTTCCCGACGCATCGCCTCACTAGAAGCTGCACATCAGTGTGCCTCATCATATCTTCAAGCAAAGAACGAGGGTTCCTGCTTGAGATATTCACCGACATCTCAGGAGTCGGTTCTTTTCGACAGATATCTATTGCACATGCCACTTGGTCATGGGGGTGGGGTTGTGGCCGATTAGCTGGCCTTGCATTGACTACAGGGAAACGCACAACATCTGCGCATTTATGCGAGAACTGTCGATCATATTACTGCGTATCGACAAAAGATTTTCGTAGAGCTTCTCATCTGAGATGCAAGTTTTTAGTTAGGCGAGGTTCTCGCATCTCCCTCCCGTGCTTTGCTGCAAAGCGGTGCCGGGAGAGCAGCTGGCCGTAAATGGATGGACCTTCGAGTCCACAAAGAGGAAGCATCTTAAGCTGGATTTGCGGAGGTGCGTATCATATCCCCCATTTCAAGACCCTGTATAACCTGTGCGCGGCCTTTTCTTACATCTTGGTCTCCGAACAGGGCGAGCGCAACCACACCGGGCCGCGACTGTAAAGCCGCGTCGGAAAAACCGATCTTCCGCCAAACCCAACGCTACTCGCCGCAGACAACTCTTTGGCCGAGACACGACAATTCTACGGCATAATACGCATGAGATGTTCGATCTAAGCGATCACGCGCCCCGAAGTACCCATCGCCGCTTGATAGCGCCAGTTACTGCCGTCTGCATGCATATGCGTCACCCGAAGTTTTGAACGGTTGCGTCTTCCCACCAGATGCAGTGATCGAAGATTGCATGGCTGGAGCTAGAGACAGTCCGGGGTTGAGAGACGAGTGGAAAGCCCAAGAGTCCCGAGGGACTGGTCGAGATCGTGGTTTCGACCGAGGTCGCGGACGTGGTATCAGACACGACAGGGGTCGCAACACAAATCGAGGCAAATACAAGCCCGGTGCGTTTGATCGTCGATCAAAGTCACCACCTGCAGAACACCTACGCCTCTCATCCAGCCACGAAATTTCCGGGAATAACGCTCCATCTTTCTCTGCGCCGTTGGGTCCTCGAGGGTCATCACGGTCACCGGGTCGCTCGCGTATCGATCGAGACATGAAGCGGTCTCACGAATCGAGCGGACCCCCATCTCGCAACTCTCCACAACGCGATCCCGATATTACAGGCTCGCATCAAAAAAGGAAGCGGAGTCGTAGCCGTTCTCCTCAAGACTCTCAACGGGACAGGTACCGTGACAACCGTGACAACCGGCACAGTTCTCGTGGAAGACCTAACAACCGTGGCAAAAATCAAAGAAAAGAGCGATTTCAGGATAACGCGTCAAAAAATTATTTCAATCGGTCAAGGAAATCCGGCAAGTTCGGATCCCGTCGAGAAAACGAGTTCGAATCGAATTCTCATCCCTTCGACTCGCATTCATCTTATCCAGCTGGCCGACGCGACTCTCGACCGGACACAAATTTTCGACGATCAAACAGTCGTGATTCGGCGTATGAAGATCGTTTGGAACGCGGTCAGTCACGACATTCCGCACGCTCGGTCTTTTCCAGGTATTCAAGATCTGGTTCACCAAACCAAGATCGCCGAATGAGTCCCGCTCAATCATCTTTGCCTGTTGGTGAGGACCCAAAGAGGTCCCCATCTCGGTCAAATCAAGCGTTTGATGCTGGAAATACGGATGATGCTCCAGATAACGAAGGTCGTACGCAAGACTCGTTTTTTAGGAATCCTTCCAGAGACTCACACGCCAACCAACGTGGGAGACAGTCACGTCCTCACCTCGAATCTCGTCAATATAAATCTCCACAACATATGAATTTTGATAGTCCATACCACGATTCACCTCAATCTGGGTCACCTCACTCTGGTAACTGGGGAGGATGGTCTGGGCAGCGCGGGTAAGTTTGAGCAAGACGCTTTTTTTCTTCTTCTTTTTTTCTAATAAAAGCTATGACAGAAACCAATCTCCTCAGCATAGATCTCAAGGACCGCCACACGGACCCTCGTATCAAAGCTCAAATCACAATCAGACCAGTCACCCTGGTTCACCTCAGCGTGGGAACAACCATCGTGGTGGCTATCAAGACCGTCGATTTCCCACCCATGGCTCACAGTCTTACGGCGGATCGGCCTCGAATCGTGGTCGAGGACACTTTAGTAATCTTCAGTGGGTTGCATCGGGACCGCGGAAGCGTGGGGGATACCACGAATCCCCTGGGTCTCAAGATTTCTCTGGTCCGAGCTCACCTCAGACTCAGGATCAGTTGAATGACAAACTACTGGCTGATTCTGAAGATTACCGTACCGCTTCTAATGTACCTGAGGATACGCAGAGTGAAGATGCGGGACCTAAGCACGACTCGGAAGATGAGGACAATCAGAAAATGCCTCCGCCCGGTAGGCCGTCCAACACCTCGACAACCCCGGCAAAAGAAGGAGGAAAGTTCAGTTTTGCCTTTAAATCAAAGGCGACTCCTACACCTGCAACCAAGCCTGTCCCTGATTTAGCGCAAAGAATGCAAGTTCGAGAGCCTCCAAGAGCTCCTGGACCGCCACCTCGGGCTCCAGACCCCCCGCCGCGACATAGGCTGCCTGGCCCCCCTCCGCCGAAATTCAAACACGACTCTCGGCCTGATCGACGGGACCGGGATTTCCATCGTGGACGTGGTAGGGACGATCGAAGAGATTTCCGTGATAGGAATATTCGGGAAGGACGAAGAGAGGATCGACGCTTCGATTCGCATGATGATAGACGGCGTGACGATCATCGACCGGATGGTAGACAAGATCGTCGCCGCGAAAGGTCACCCGATGCGAAAAAACAGAAGAGAATGGTCAGACGATTGAAACCTCGTCCAACAGTACCGGAAGAATATAGGCAATCTGAATCCGTCTATTACCGTAAGCCCGGAAATGAATCTGTTATCGGTGCCGGTACATATGGAAAAGTGTTCAAGGCGATACATATATACACACAAGGAATGGTTGCCTTGAAGCGAATAAGGATGGAAGGCGAAAAAGATGGTTTTCCTGTTACTGCTATCAGGGAAATCAAATTGCTGCAACATTTGCGGCACAACAACATTGTGAGCTTGTTGGAGGTCATGGTTGAGAAGAATGAGTGTTTTATGGTTTTTGAGTACTTGTCGCATGACTTGACGGGTTTGATCAATCATCCCACATTCACGCTCACCGAATCACACAAGAAGGACCTCGCAAAGCAAATGTTTGAAGGTCTTCATTATCTTCACCATCGAAACGTTCTTCACCGCGATATAAAAGCCGCGAATATTCTCATCAGCAATCGGGGCCAACTAAAATACGCAGATTTTGGATTGGCAAGATTCTTCTCAAAAAGTCGACAGCTTGATTATACGAATCGTGTGATTACAATTTGGTACCGACCTCCGGAATTGCTTCTCGGTGACACTAGGTATGGACCTGCAGTCGATGTTTGGAGTGCCGCTTGTGTCTTTGTAGAGATGTTTTCCAAAAAAGCCGTCTTCCCTGGAGACGGACGAGAAATCAGCCAGCTTGAAAAGTTATATTCCACCTTGGGAACGCCAACCCGAGCCGAATGGCCCAGCATTGTGGACATGCCATGGGTTGAACTCTTAGGTCCGACTGAGAGAAAAAAGAGAGTTTTTGGCGATATCTATAAAGAACTTCTCAGTCCTGCTGCATTGGACCTGGTGTCTAAGATCTTTCAGTATGATCCTGCAAAACGACCCACGGCGGAAGAAGTACTCGAACATCCCTACTTTGTCGCTGAAGAGCCGGGTCCTCAACAGGCCATAGAGTATGTACCCGTCTATTCATTCTTTTTAACTATGGCTAATCTTTTGTTTCAGGCTAGAAAACATCCAAGGTGACTGGCACGAATTCGAGTCCAAGGCACTTCGAAAGGAGAAAGACCGAGAGGCCCGGAGAGAAAAGGACAACAAAGACAAGGAAAAACGCAAAGCAATCTCTCAAGAGGACGAACGCGAGACGAAGAGGCCGCGGCAAGAAACAGATGATGCAGAACATGGCTGATTCTGGTTGAAGTGTGCTTGGTCATTGGTCTGTATTAGTCTCGTTGACATAATGTCCACCAGTGCTTTCTATATGAAAGAAACCAAGGCTGGGTCTGTTTAGGTTGTTGATTCAAGCAAAGCAGCGCAGGTTTATAAAGTATATGCATGGTGTCATTGCTGGAAAGTCAATTAATACAGAAAGAATCTAAACAAACCAAGTTTGATTGAAACGTACAATTTTGAGCGTCCATACCACATGTAAATACATGTAATCTCACGAATTGATAATCGATATGTTCACTATGTATCATAAAGCATGCTTCTATGTACTGAGAAAACTCTATGTACGGTCATCTAAACGACAACGGCAGAGAATACCAAAAGAACATCTACATCCTAGCAAGCTTATCGCCAACATATTCCTTATTGATAGCAGCCTGTATCAATTGATTGGCAATTGCAGTAGGCGGCGGGAGTCTCAAATTGCCCTCGACGTAGTTTGGGTCGGCTGGCTCGCCCAACGCGCTGACGCCGTTCTTCAGGGCCTCCTCAACTTCGGCAACCGTGAACCACTTGGCGTCTTCAAGCTCTGGGTCGTGTGCCAGGCTGATAGTTTCGTGTGCTGGGTCACTGACCTGTGCGATGGCTCCGATCATCAGGTTTGCCGGGTATGGCCAGGGCTGGGTCGAGTGAATGACAACGCGCGACAGAGTCACTCCAGCTTCCTCCCACACCTCGCGGCGCACAGCATCTTCCACGGACTCGCCTGGCTCGATGAATCCGGCCAGAGTCGAGTACCAGTGCGGCGGAAAGCGTTTTGAGCGGCCCAGCAGTATCCGCTTCCCGTCGGCAGACAGCGTAGCAACAATGATGGTTGGATCCGTTCGGGGGAATGACAAGTTGGAGATACTGGTCCGGGTCGAGCAGCCTGGCTTCTCTGAGCTCTTGTTATCGGCAGCGAGAGCCTTGTCGGTGGGTGGGCATGCGCGTTTGGTGCCGGCGTTGACTGAGAGCGTGGGATGGCCGCAGGTGCCGCAGAACTTGTTGCGGTTGTTCCAGTCCAAGTACGCTCGGGCTTGCGCGTAGACAGCGCCTAGATTTCACGAGTTAGTGATTATACATACGAAAGATTAGAACTTCGAGTGGTAATAAGCGTGCATACCCTCATCCGGCGGCAGTGTCATATGCGTCCGCGACAAGTATGGCGTGACACCTTTCAACTTGAGCTCTTCCAGCAGCGTGCGCGTGTTGGCCTTTTGCTCATCGCTGCCCTTCTCGCTCACATCCAATGCAAAATACGGTCGTCCTTTATAAATCTTCCACTGCATCAAATCGTCTCCGCTGGCGTCGCTGGTCTCGTCAACACCCAGAAAGACAAGGTCTGGCTTGGTCACGCGCGAATCGAATTCGCGAATCATCTCCTCTTCGGGCTGGTCGAAAATCGTTGACGGGACGAGTTTCTGCACGTCGGTATACTGGGCCTTGAAGATGGCAGTCGGCGACTGGACGAGCGGAGACAGATTCTCCAGCAGGATAAAACGAGATGAAGGGTGGTTGACGGCGGCGGAGAGAAAGGCATGTTCTGTGCGCAGGAATGACAGGCGGTTGAGCGGAGAGCCTGCAGGGAAACTTGCTTCAGCATCAATTATGAGGGATATCGACAGGAAATCAAGAATTACCGCCAAAGTAGTTGACCGTCTCCCTGCCAAAGCGTCGGGCCAGCATCGAGTCCGCCTGGATGTGGGCTGGCGCTGGCAGTTGGGGGTCCGGGTGGGTAATGCTGCTCATAGTGAGTCGTTATAAAGAAGATTCATAAAAAGTGTCACTATTCAAAATCCAAATGAACATGGGATGGTTTTGTTCCTGGTGTTGACCTCTCCCCACCTGGATTAATCAGCACGCTGTTCCGCCGAGGGCCGGAGAGAAGGCCAGTCTTGCCTCGTGAATTAGTACTGTTTAGTATTGAGTATTGACCTAACTATTAGTTCATGCTGATTTGTCTGTTAATCACTTAATTATCCGACTGGCAGCCGTGGAATTCGCGTATAGCTTCATGTCTCATGCCTGAGGCAACTCACCCCTCGCTATCGACGTCATCTCTCCGCTCGCCTGCTGATAAGATCAATTGCAATAGAGCCTCCAAGAACGTATAATTCTGGACTATACCTCTACCAGCCGAAAAAACATTGCAGCCTCCATCTCATACAGAAGTACACAACTGAAATCCCCGCTGCCAATAGGAGCAATCAGTTGTGGTGGATGCCTAGGAACAACATCTAGATAAAACATACCGTGACGGTAAATAACACCAAACATACGAGCTGACCTCGGCATTGGCGTAATATAACGCACTAGCGCGTAATGGCCCGGACACCTTCACGCCGTCAACACAGCTCCGTTTGCTGCCTGTCTGCGCCATCACTATAAATAAAAGCATCTTTCCTCGGAGCGTGGTCGATTTCTGTTCTCAAAAATAAATCAGGCCAACATGTCTTCTACTTCTTCTTCTTCTTCACCAGACACTGTCAATACCGTTGAAATCGACATTGCCGACCAGCCAACCAAATCGATCACCTTTTCTCTGAACAAGGCAACCGTTATTCGCGAAATCAAAGATGTCCAGATCCAGGTAAGTAAAGATATTTTATGTTCTATTGATGTATAACTAACATCTAAAGCCCCGTGCAAACGAAATCATTGTCTCTGGGCTCGACCCCCAACTGGACCCTGACTCGGTCCGCGTAGATGGCTATGGCTCAGCCACCATCACCAACATCCAAACAGAGATTGTTCCGCGCAAAACCCGCTTTGAAGATGTCCATCCAGTGGACGATGGTGATGATGACAGCGATGAATCAGACTCGGATTCGAGTGTGCTAGATGATGAGCGCGGCCTCGACAGAATGGCCATTGACGCAGCCAAGGAAGAACTCCGTGACGCCCAGGCCGCACTGGTAGCTTCCAAGGACGCCCAGGCAACTTCGGTCAAACTACTTGAGTTTCTGGATCAGTATGGAAAGACAATGCAAGCCAAGGAAGTTGAGGTGTCCAAGATGAACGATTTCTTGCAAGTTTATCGCAAACAACGCAACGCGGAGAGCGAACGACACCAGCAGGCTAGCACGGAGAGTGAGGCATTGCAAAAGAAGGTCGAAAAGGCATCTCAGAATCTTGCTCGTGCTGAGAAAGTATTTGCAAAGAAAAAGAAAGCTGCCACTCGTGAGATCCGCCAACAGCAAGAGAAAAAGGCCCACGAAAAGCAGCAGAAGCGATTGGAGAAACAGCGCACTTTAGAACAACGCCGCAAATTCTGGACGACCAGTGTTGGTCAAGTCGTGATTCACCTGGATGGCTCATCAGTCTACACTCCGGGCTCGAGCAGGCGAGGCTCTGTCATTTCCGTTGACGAGAAGCAACCGCATTCTACGTCTCCGGACCACGAAACTGCCAATCTCATTCTGACATATGTAGTGCCCAACGCGAGCTGGGCCCCTCGCTACGAGCTCAGAATCAACACTCCTGCATCCTCAGCCAAACTGGTCTATCGTGCCGAGTTTGGCAACTTCACGGCCGAAACGTGGAAGGATGCAAACATCACTTTCTCGACCTCTCAGACTTCTTTCTCTGGACTCGAGGAGAAAATCCCCCATCTGGATCCCTGGAATATCAAACTTGCAAAAGCTCAAGGGTTTGACACCGAGGATAAAATCTGGGCCAGTGGCCTACACAGTCAAAAGGAAATGTCTTCAAACAATCTTGTCAGCAATAACAATACCAGGTCTTCTGGATTATTCGGTCCTAAACCCCCCATTGAAAGAGTATTACAGCGTGGCGAGCGCCTAGATTCTTTGTCTGGATCTGGTATGTTTTGCCAATTGCATAGTCACTCAGTATCTAATAGACATATAGGATTTGGTTCTAGTACGAGAAGCCTGTTTGGTAGTACAACAGCGCAGATACGTCAGGTTCCTTCAGCGTCACTATTCGGTGCTTCAGCAGCACCGGCACAGAGAAATCAGGCTCCCACAGCGGCACCATTCGGCTCTGCCCCGCAAGCAACACCGGAATTTGACCAGGAGGAAGACGATGTTGAACAAGGTGCGATTCTGGGAGACGATGACGCGGCGACATTAAACCCAGAGCTCCATGCTCTCGGTTACCAAGACTCGCAGCGTCAGAATTATGGCTTGACAACCTCTTACGAGCTTTCTGGGAAACGCACCATCACTCCATCCTCGGTCAAACGTCGCCATGTCATAACGGAACTTGATCTCAAATCCGTCACCATTTCTCATGTGCTCGTGCCCAAATTGCGCTGTGCGGCGTTCCTGAAAGCCCGCATCACAAACACCACTACTACAAGCCTTCTTCGCGGAAAGGCCGGCATGACTGTGGACGGCACGTTCCTTGGCTCGATTTCACTGCCAAACTGCGAGCCTGACAATTTTGTCGATTTGTCTCTCGGTGTTGACCCGTCTATTCAGGTCACATATGCCAAACCAACCGTGCGCCGCGCAACGTCTGGCTTCTTCGCCAAGGACGACTCGGCCATATTCACGCGTACGTGCTGGATCAAGAATACCAAGAAGACTGCTGCTTCAATTACCGTCTTTGACCAAGTTCCCGTCAGCGAGGACGAGCGTCTGCGTGTGAATATTCTTGAACCGAAGGGGTTGGAGCAGGAAAACGACATTGCGAAACTAGATGCCCTTTTCGCCAAGGGAGAAAAGGGCAAGGGCCAGATTCATTTACTGAAGAATGGCCTCTTAAAATGGGCTATTGATATCAAGCCTGGGAAGGACGTGAAGCTGGTTCTGGAGTACGAAAGCCGGATTCCGAGTGGGCAGAAAATTATTGGACTGCAGTGACTTTTGTAAATTTTTGTATAGTTTAATAAATTGATGTGATATATCTTACAACCCGAATATATTGATCCGAGAAACACCGCTAATGCTTTTTTGAAACATTGAATACTTCGTAGACCTTTTTCACCTTGGAATACCAGTAACTTTCTGCACGGCCTCTTCCTCTGGTAAGCTAGGGTCAATAACCCCGGCAACTTTCAGCACATCCACCGTCTTCTCAACAACCTTGCGATCCAAACCCCGAGTACCCTTGAAAAACCGCGTAGCTTTAAGCCAATCCCGCGCATCGTCTTCTGCATACGTGCAGCCGAGCTCTCCAGTGCCCAACAACCCTACCACATCATCCGTCTTGCTCTCAAACTCCGCAATGCCCTTGTCAAACAAGCCAAACAGCGCCTTTAGCGTTTCATCACTCTCGGGATATGGGAACGTCTTGGTCGATGCGGTAATAAGCCACGAAGGCCACGGCGTGTATATCTCGCCAATTTTTTTGAGCGGCGGATTGGGATACGCCGAAGGATCCGATGGCTGGAAATAGGATTTTGTGGTAAAGTGTTCCCACATGAAGAATTCGGCTTTGTGTGGACTTTCAGAAACACCCTCGCGCAGACCGGCGAATGGGCCCAGGATGACAGGCTCCAGGCTCTCGGCGGGCCAGCCTTCTTGCTGAGAGAGGACAAATGACATGATATGCGAGCCACTTTATCATCATCATCAGCGGTTTGGACGTAACATATATACATATATATGGGTATTAGAAGACTCACCTCCCCAGTCGACTCACGCCAACCCTCGAGTCCTTCAAATCAGCCACTCCATTCAGTTCCGCCCTCTCCTTGCCCGTGACAATTGCCCATCGCAGCGGCGTCTCTACCCACTGTCCAACAATCTTGTAGCCGCCGCCGCCCGCAGCGTTGTTTTCGTTGAGTTGCTGTTTACCCGTAAGCCCTGCAATCCAGCCCTCTGTGAGACCGATGCCAATGTCGATTTCGTCCGCGCGTAGAGATGTGATCATATGGCCTGTACCGGCAGGGTACGGGATGAGGGAGAGCTCAAAGGGGAGGTCCTTGTATGAGGACTGGCGGATGGAGAGGTGAAGAGGTGTTAGGTAGTGCTCTGTGTTGATGTTAGCTACCTCCTGTTTACTATATGTCAGAAGTTAAAGTACCGGGCACGTAGCCGATGCGGATGGTGGGCTTGCTGAATGCCATTGTCGGTTATTGTATCAATTGAGACGATCCTTTGAAAGAGTGTCGTCAATGTTGATGGCAGTTGTAGAAGCTGCCCTTCTGTTGCGGAGGAAGGCGGGGAAGGTCCGCGGGGTCCTCCGAGCATTAATATCGGCATGCCGTTTCCGGAAGTAAAATCATCTAAATACTGCCTATATATCATCTAAGGCAATTAATGTCAATTGATCTATATATGAGATGCATAAAATAATATCTGCGGTCTATGACTTTATACACTGTTAATCCCTATCCCTGACCAACACCAAAAAATGCTATCAACCCATGCGAATATCTTTCTCACTGGTGCCCCATCGGTCGCCGTCTTCATGTAACCTGCGGTCGTTGGCCTTGCCATTGCCAAACATCAAATACTGAATACCCAGGTAGCAATCACAAATGCACTGGAACGTGGCGCAGAACTTGAAAGCCGGCGGAATGGCGTCGCTGGTGTAAAACAGATAGCTCATTTTCATAGCATCGCCTCCAAGCCAGGCAATCAGCACAGACAGTCGGAACCCCTTACAAGATCGGGAGCGCTGGTTCGCAAGAACTTGGGGCACTGGCAGAAAAGCCTCCACTCCAAGACCACAGTATCCGAGAAGGTCGACATAAGTTTGGTTGCTAGAGATGAAGGGACAAAACACCTGGATCACGAAGAGAGCCGCCGTGAAGTAAGCTAGGAAAGTCCAATATCTTTATGGAAGTTAGCATCAATCGACAATTCTGTTCTATGCGCGAATCACACGTACGGCTTCTCCTGTCTCCATCGCCAAAAGTCGAAAGGTCGTGGGATGCCCGATCCCGACTTGTCATGCTGGCCCGCGAATGGCACATGTTCGACGCCGTCCTTTGCTCCCGAACTTGGTCGATTGGTCAAGGCGATTTTCAGTAAAATGGCCTGAACAAATATCATATTGACTGCCTGCAGTAGAAGCGATGACGCGTAGTGGTCACCGAACCAGAAAAAGACCCTAGCAAACACTCTATCAGATTTTATAGCCGTTGAGCGAAGCAGCGAGTAAACTCACTTGAAAATAGATGCTACAAGCATGATAAGAGGAATGTCTAACGAGAAACCGGCGGAAGATTTGTTCTTGTGAATGCTATATATCTGGTCGGCGTAGGAGGTGAAGGGCGACGTGATGAGGCTGTCGCATTGAGTCAACATTAGCAAGAGTCTCAGTTACTATTAGACATTGTGGAAACGTACAAAAAAGGAGCGGCATATTCGAGGATAATGTCGAGGAGCCACATCTTGACAGGAAGAGACCGGACGCAGCCTGGCGGACGTCTTTCGCTTGTCAATTGTATAATAGAACACAATTGCGCCGTATAATGAACGGTGCTGTCACTGTGGCCTACAGTAACTCGGCGCAGGTGGTTGGAAGGAAGAAGAGAGAGAAAAGCAGGCTGAGTAAGGACGATCAACGCATCCTCAGCTTGCTCCAGGAGGTTTGATTGGGTGCGGGTCAGCCGGCGCCAATCATAGTCCCCGGAAACGCGCCAGTTCCGATACGGCTAGACATGTATCAGATCAGCCTGATCAGGTCTATACAATCAGGTCCATACTCTGGTATTTCATTGTTCAGTGTTCACCCTTCGGAGAGTTCTTGCAGAGAGAACAACATTACGCAGTCTATTCGTTGCTGTCTACTCTATAGCTAGCTTAATAGGACATCCGCCAATATACATCTAAAACTCAACCTTCCACGACCGGCCAATACCCACGTTGGGGTTTTTAACCACCGCATACGCAGCCTTGCCGCCCTGGCCACTGGTGAACTGCAATGGGGCAGTGCTGGCCTCCTTGACTCCGTCCTCGATCACGGTGACGCTGGACTTCTGCTGCCATTCTGCAGGAGCGCCGACGATCACGATCCTCTCCACACGTACGTTAGTCATTGCTTTGAGGTATTCGTTGGTCTTCGGGCCCGAAGCCCCGATGTTCTCAGAGGAGAGGGCCGAGTCGGCGAATTGAAAGCGTCGGTGGATGAAGCCGCCCTTTTCAAAATCGTAGCTCTCTCCATCGTCAACATAAAGCGTTCCCTCAGCAGCGCCGTGTTTGTCCAGGACCACTACCAAAGTGTATGGATCCCATTTCATCAGGCCACTGCTGCGGCGTGGGCGGTCCTTGCGAGGAATAATATGGCCTCCCTGCATGAGGACAGGGGTCTTTTCCAGTGGAGCTTCAACAGTGTGCCACTTTCCAGCGCCTTGGTAGATCGTATAGTCGAAGTAGTCGTAGTACTTCTCGTCGTCGGACAAGTAGATGTCCACGGAGTTTTGGTCTTTGTTAACGACAGGCTTAGCCAACAAACCAGTCGCTCCCAAAAATAGTTGGTCATCTATCCCAAACACTTTCTCATCATCAGGGTGAACGTAGTACTCGGGCCTGACAATGGGCAATCCTTCAACCGACGCCTCGTGGAAGGCGGTATACCACGCAGGGAGAAGCTGGTAACGGAGACGAATGGCCTGGGTGATGATCGACATGTAGGGTTCGCCGGCCAAGTATGGCTCGCGGCGGCGAGTGTCGATATGAGCATGGGCACGGAAAAATGGGTACCAAATACCAGTTTGATACCAACGAACCAAGAGGTCTTTGTCAGGGTTGCCAAAAAAACCACCAACATCTGCTCCGGCAAAAGGGAACCCAGCGATACCCTGGTTGAGAACCATAGGAATAGACATGGCCAAATGTCCCCACTCTGCTTGGTTGTCGCCAGTCCACATGGCCCCCATGCGTTGAGTACCGGCATAAAAGGATCGCGTCAAAATAAATGGACGTTGCAGCTCGCCCTTCTTTCGCTCAACCATACCTTGGAAAGTAGCATTGACGACAGTCATACCATTGATGTTGTGAACATCTCGATGCTCCCAGCCACCATGGTGGATGTTATCTTTAGGCATGGTGGTTTCCGGACCATTGAAAACTGAAGGCTCATTCATGTCATTCCAAATAAACAAGTTAGACAATGAGCCCTTGAACTTGTCATATTTGTAAAGGTCCTTCCACCACGAAATGGCAGCTGGATTAAAGCAATCAACCCAGTGAGATGAGCCTGGCCAGCACCAACCATCATAGTTATTGCCGTCTTTGTTTTTGATAGCCAAGTCCTTGCTCTTAAGCTCGTCCACAATATGATAACCGTCTTCGTTTTTCAAGTGAGGGTCAATGAGAACCACCAGTTTACGCTCAGAGTCGTCAAGTTGTTCCTGCATACCTTTGGGGTCGGGGAAAGTTAGAGGATCCCAAGTAAAGTACCTCTTGCCATCGGTATACTCGAGGTCTAGCCAGATGACATCGTAAGGAATTTGGTAGCGATCGAATTTGCGGTCGACATCCTTGACATCTTCGTCGGTAACGTAATTCCAACGGCATTGGTGATACGCAATCGCAAATTCTTGTGGGAGTTGCGTGTAGCCCGTCAATTCTGCATAGTCTTTGCTAAGAGCTTGAGGAGTAGGGCCAAGGAAGACGAAAACATCGAGTTGGCCGGTTTCTGAGAACCAGTGCGTCTGAGCCGTTTTCTTTGCAGTGGTTCCCAAAGACAGGGGGTTTACGGTGGATTTGGTCTTGACGATATCAACCCAGGTCTCCGCGGCGTTCAGCCAGAACACTGCAACGGAGGAGCCCTTGCGATGAGCCTGCATGTACGGGATCGAACCATACAGAGTCATTGTACTGTTGAGCTCATATTCGAATACATCACTGTTGTACATTCGGTAGGGATCCTCATGGTTACCAGAGCCGCCACTTAGCAATGTTAGTAAATATCTTGAGAACCGGATGAGGAGTCTATCTTACCGAGTCTCTTTAAGCGAGAGGGAGTCGGCATGCTCTGGAATACCATAAACATGTTCGTAGCCGGGAAACGAGATATCAAGAGCAATACTCTCGGGACCTCGTGGCTTTGAGTCAGTGTTACCACCGAAACTTTCGTCCCACCAGGTAGATTCATCTTCCGGCTTAGTCTCGCCCTCGGGGGCATCGACCTTGGGTCGCCAGTGTTCGAGGTTGAGGAAACCACGGTCATTCAGTTTGATCTGAGTTTCCCCTCCGCGTTGGAAAGAGATTTCAAAGGGCGAGTGACGAATAACAGCCTGGTATTGGCCCTCTGGGCCATATTGGACTTTGGTGAAACCAGCCTCAACGTCGGCGCTGATGGCGGCCGCTTTGTTTGGGTTCAGACCACCGACGATTGTCCACTTCTCGGATTCGTTGTATCGCTCTTTGCGAATCTTTCGGTCGTGTCGCAGTTCGATCTCCCCCTTGAGTCGCTTCTCCTCGTCCAAGACAACTCTGGCGACACCGGACTCCAGAAAGGATACGGTAAGAGGCAGCTTGACCTTCTCTCCAGCCACAGTGGTTTTCACAACAGTGCCGTGCAAGCAACCATCCTTGAGTTCAACCGTCGACGATTCGAGTTCATAGGGAGAGTTCCACGAGCTGCCAAGCGCGGTGGCATCATCGGCATAGGCCCTGTTGCGGTTGCAGAAGCCCGATTGGGAGCAAGTTTTGAAGCTTTCGTGCTTGACGGCAGCTAAGCGACACGGTCAGTACGAGCATAGATAAAATCGACAGGTTCCTTATCATACCAGCCGGCACTATCAGCAAGTAGAGAGCAATGAAGGAAGCAACGAACAGGATCAACCTGTGCTTCCGTGGCCCGTACTCGGCCATGATGATGATGATGTATTCAATAACAGCTAGACAATTAAGAAACTGAAGCTCAACCTTCGCAGTAAACCAGCAGAATAAAGCGAGGAATTGCTCTGACCCCCATTTACATGTACATGCAGCAGGCCAGGCACGCGAGTTGAGCAACGAATGTCCAGTGTTGAAGCTGCCAGATAACGCCCACGCCGGGGCTGGCGATCCCAGGTGGGGCCGCTGGGCGCTTTTTGGTGCTCTGATTGGTTCCGCCAAGAAGCTACAGCCGCAGCACACGATTGGCTGCTCGCTGCTATGAAGTTTTGATACAACCGTTGACTATTATCATTGTTTGCATGTGCGAGATATGTAAATGTGGTAAGAGACTCCTTTAAATGAGATATTACCCGTAGAGAGGATAGAGATATAAGAGCAGTCTTTGTAGACAGGCGTCCAACTAATAATGCATAAAACACCCTCAACTCCATGGCGATTAGTACGCAATACTACGTCTATAGATAATATATACTATGCTCTCCTATGCTAAATAGAGCAAAATATCTGGCTACCTTGGGCGAGAAGACAACTAAGCAGGTGAAAACACAGCGCGGCCCACCCACGTTCTCAGGGTAGCTTTGGGCGGGCACAGCACTGCAGAGGAAGTTACCCCTCCCCCGCCCCACCGCCCTCTGTTGTCGTCCGCGATATATTTGATATTTTTCGCCAGCCCACTTGAACCTGACTTTGTTTCTTCTCTGTTGTCTCCAGCAGTCCATACTCCCTGTCAATCACTTTGATTTCTATATCCTCTCAAAATGTCTACCGAGCAGACGTAAGTCGCATTCTCCTTCACATCTCTCTTATCCGTATCCATTCGGCCCATGTGCACAAATTTTTCTCTCCTCTCGGCCCCTACCTGTTGGACTATAACTAACACACTGTACAGTTTCATTGCCATCAAGCCTGATGGTGTCCAGGTATGAAACTCTCCCAGCCGGTTTATGACACCGAGCGCCTTCAATTGCAGCATCTGCGATCCCCTCGACTCGGAACTGACCTGTCACCAGCGTGGCCTCGTTGGACCCATCATCTCTCGCTTCGAGTCCCGCGGGTATGTTCTCCTTGAGATCTCCTTCTACGCCCAGGACTAGAACTGACATGTCTCTCCAATAGCTACAAGCTGGTCGCCCTCAAGCTGGTCACTCCCCCCAAGGAGCAGCTCGAGCAGCACTATGCCGACCTCGCCGACAAGCCTTTCTTCCCTGGTCTGCTCAGCTGTGCGTCTCCCCATTTCTAAGGAACAAAGGTCTTCGGTCTCCAGATAGAACAAAAAGCTAATGATCTCCGCAGACATGTTGAGCGGCCCCATCGCCGCCATGGTTTGGGAGGGTCGTGACGCCGTCAAGACCGGCCGCAGTACGTGACTCTTGCACTCCGAACAATAAAAGAAAGAAAAAAAGCTCATTCAGTTGCTAGCCCTCCTCGGTGCCACCAACCCTCTCGCCTCTGCCCCTGGTACCATCCGTGGTGACTACGCCATCGTAAGTACTCTGCATTGCAATGGCATCTCTCAGCTCTAATCGTGATTGCAACAGGATGTTGGCCGCAACGTCTGCCACGGCTCCGACAGCGTCGAGAACGCCAAGAAGGAGATTGCTCTCTGGTTCAAGGAGGGTGAGGTCGTCTCCTACAAGCACAGCCAGTTCGACTGGATCTACGAGAAGGCTTAAGCGCTGCCGTATACCAGTAACACTTGACCGTGATGAGATACGACGGTGTTTTGTATGGTAGAGAATTTTTTAAAAAAAACACAAATGCTCAATGCAAATAGAGATACGAAATACGTGCTTCAAAGTACGTAGACAACTTAAATCGCTATTGTAGTGGTGTATATGTCCAGATTAAGGGGACGCATTAGGTCATTGGGCCGAGCCAGGGTATCTCTCGGCGTGTATATCTCTTATTATGTTCATTTATGTAGATCGTTTCCGGAAAATCTGTCCCATCCGTCTTCCCAGAGGGCCAATAAAGACCCGGGCGAACCATGGAGTTGCCCAAACGCTTGCAACGATACGCAGCGGAAGAAGAGCTTTGGTCACAGCGTATGCTGCAGCAAACTCAAAAACCAGCATGACGCCCTTTTGTTCCGTCACAAGCTGCGAGTTATCACCATCTCCACTCGTTGAGGAAGCTATCTTGGCGGTCTCTGCATCCTTGCTATCGACCCAGCCTCTTTTGCTCATCCATTTGCCAAACCGCTGTACAGCTTCGTTGAATGCACCGCCTTCACCAATTGCGAGAGTTGGCATCCATCCAGAATAGTGAAAAACAGCAAAGAGACCGAATAGCGGCGCCACAGCGGTGAATTCGTGAAGCACGAGGAAGGATGTTATATGGGTGGTGGGCGCGCCCAGCAGCGGGGTAGTGTATCTCCGAAGAAAACGTGGCAGTCGGTCATTGAATTTTTGTAATCGCGAGCGAGCAGAGGCATCAGCCCCGGCGGGCGGCGGAGTGGAGGAGAAGAAACGGCGTGTCGAGAATCGAGTTGGCGTGAAGAAGTGGGAGCGAGAGAGCAGCCTTGGCAAAGCTCGAGAAGGCGCCATTGTGAATGTCTTGTTTGTTTCCGGATATAATCGAAGCAGTCGAAATCAATGCATTTCTTTAATCAGGAACGAAGAAAACCTCCACGATGTAATGAGACTGGCGGCATTCTGCGAGGGAGTGATACGAAGCCAGACGGAAGCTGAGCTCCAGTCTTATCGCGATGGAAGGGAGTTTGTGCTGTTTGCTTCCGGCCACCAACTAGCTGGCATCGAGCATTTGACGCCTTTTGCTTCTCAATCAACCGTATAATTGCACATCAAAACATGCTGTATAGAGCGAACAGTATGATAGTCGGGGAGAAGAGATGCATACTCCATGCGTGCCCCACGATTGGTTGCATACGGACGTCCGACGTCGGCTTCGGCGAAGTGATCTGGCGATCTGCATGGATCATGATTACGCAGTGCCATGCAGCAAATTCTGCATCGGTATGATCGCGCAGTAAGAAGCCCATGTCAGCTCATAGGGATCATTGCTAGTTCTCACCTGTAGACACAGCGAGAGAGACTGAAGAAGGTGTCTGTCTCTGCCTTATCGACAAGACCCGCGGGGAAGGCAAGAGCGAAGCCCCACATGTTCGGTGCTTGACTTTGAGTCTCCAACCAGCCCAGCCCGGACTGATCGCTGTTGATTTCTCTTCATCCAAGTGAGACTTCGTTCTACAGGCCATTGACCATCATGGAGAAGATCACCGACAAGATCGCGGCTTTGCCGCCTGATGGCAACTATTTTTCTCTGGAATTCTTTCCTCCGAAAACCCAGATGGTGGGGCTCCTTTTGCAGCAAACCCTCGTCCGTTTGTCTTATTGATGCTAATGGCATATCGCTTCATAGGGATCGGTCAATCTCCAGGCTCGTCTGGAGCGTATGGCACAGGCTCTCCGGCCCCTGTTTGTGACTGTGACTTGGGGAGCCGGGGGAACGACAGCGACAAAGTCTCTCGAGCTGGCTGAGATCTGTCAGCGCCAACTGCAATTGACGACATGCCTTCACCTGACGTGTACGAACATGAACCGAAAGCTGATCGACGACGCGTTGGAGGAAGCAAAGGCTCTTGGAATCAGAAACATCCTTGCCTTGAGAGGAGACCCGCCCCGCAGCGGAGAGTACAACATGGAAGGCGACGACGATAGCAACAACGACTTCACGTGGGCTATAGATCTAGTCCGATATATTCGACGCACTCATGGTGACTACTTTTGTATTGGAGTGGCTGCATACCCTGAGGGCCACCCTGGAGAGTCGCAGATTGATGTGCAGGATCCGGAGAAGGACCTGCCGTACCTCGTTGAGAAGGTCCAGGCCGGCGCAGATTTCATTATGACTCAGTTGACATATGATATCGAGGCATATACAAAGTTCGAAAACAGATTACGCACTCATCCTTCCGGAGCTATGAAGACGATTCCCATCATCCCCGGTCTTATGCCTATACAGGGTTACAAGATTCTCACGAGAGTCACGAAACTCAGCGGTGCCCACATTCCACCTCCTATTTTATCACGGATCGAGGCTGTCAAGTCGGATGACGAGCAGGTCAAACAGGTTGGTGTTGACATTGTCAGCGAGATTGTGAATGATATCAAGGGGCTGGCTTGTCCCGGTCCCCGCGGCTATCACTTTTACACACTCAACCTCGAAAAGGCCGTTTCGTTTGTTCTTGAGCGCTGTGACCTGATTCCACCTTCTAGCGAACCCGAAGACGTAGCGGTCGAAGATGTCGCGATCGAAGTTACTCAGATGAATGGCACCGAGGGTCCAAAATCCGCCTTCTCCCGCCGCCGAGCGTCTTCTATCAATTCCGGTCCTCACAATCGGGTTATTGTCGACAAGCTGCATGTCCCTGTCGACCAGCAATCAGAACACTCTTCCAGAAAATCCATTACATACGAAACTCTTGCCTCCAGTGCCGGGGTTCCGGCTTTGAATCCGCCCCCGCGCAGCACCCAGCTACAGATCTCTGAAGGAATAGGGTCGTTAGGTCGCGAAGCCACCTGGGACGATTTCCCCAATGGTCGATGGGGTGATGCTCGCTCGCCTGCCTTCGGTGAAATTGACGGGTACGGCCCATCGTTACATGTCAACGCTAATGTAGCAAAGCAATTATGGGGGTTCCCGGTCAGCAACTCAGATATCAGCGCTCTTTTCAAGAAACACGTGTCTGCGCAGTTGTACATTGTTCCCTGGTCTGAGGGAGGTGCGGCAGAAGAATCGAACCTCAACGCCGAGACCGAGACGATCAAGCCCCAGCTACTGAAGATTATTGAGAAGGACTGGTGGACACTGGCCTCCCAACCTGCAGTCAATGGAGTTCGCAGCGACGATCCTGTCTTTGGCTGGGGACCTCCTGGCGAGGGATTCGTTTTCCAAAAGGCATTTGTCGAGTTTTTCTGCCCCAGTTCCGATTACAAGAACAAGGTCAAGCCCGCACTCCTAAAACACGGCGATGAAGAGTTCGCCTGGTTCGCGACAAACGGTGCAGGGGATTTCGAGTCATCTTTCTCTATCCCCAATAACACAACACCAGACGGCACGTCAGCCGATGCCCCCACCGACGCTGACGAAGACTACGTCGAAGTGGCCGACAGCACAGGCATGGCCGTCACATGGGGCGCATTTCGCGGCAAGGAAATCACAACACCTACGATCATCGAGGACGTCAGCTTCCGCGCCTGGGGCGAAGAAGCATTTCGTATCTGGGACGAGTGGCGTCGCATCTACCCTCGAGGGTCTGCGACAGAGCGGTTCCTCGGCGAAGTTAAGAATGATGTCTGGCTGGTCTGTGTCATTGGGCAGAGGTTCGGCGCAGGTACAGAGCCTGGGTCTGAAGAGGAGAAGGCAGAGACTAATATGCTTTGGGATGTGCTTGTAAATGCATAATGCTGGGGAAGAAATTGGTAATAGCAATGTGGAAATAGGATCTCGTATGAACTTGCGTCCAGAGAGTAATATAGAAAAGCAATTTTTTACAGACCTCAAGATCCAAAAGTTGTTGAGCTCTATTTAAAAAGTTTTCTAGTTTCAAGCAACTAGATATAAAGAATTATGATACTTTTTTTTCACCGCTCTACTTTCTCTGCAAAACCATGCTCTTCCAGCCCATCCGCGTTCGTGTCCGGGGTTACAACAGACGAATGAGACTCGGTGTATTTGGCAACCCGTTCCTCCAGTCTCCCATACGCAGGCGCATTCCGTTTGGGTTCTCCAGAGCCGGACATGTGAGAGCTATATCCTCGTAGTCTACAAGGTACGGAATCAGTTCAAATCAAAGACTTAAAAGGAATCATATGGAAGGGAAAAGGGAGGATTGCATACCTTGGTCCCGCTCCAGTTTTTTGCGGGAAAGCCGGGGCATATATACGCTCAAACTCCAAGGCGTCCGTTTCAAAAGTACCCTTGGCGATAGAGTCGCGGATCGCAGCGAAAAAGGTATCCATTACATGGTAGTTGTGTATCTGGAGTAGCGTCCAGGCGAGCATTTCCTTTGCAGAGAGCAAATGGCAGATGTATGCGCGGTGGTGTTTTTGGCACGTATAGCACTCGCATCCTGCGCTGATCGGGGCGACAGAGGTAGCGTGTGAGCTGTCCCATAGATCAAGGGCTAACGGTTGCACTGTGGACTTGGGCTCGTTCTCCTGCTGGGGCTTTGTTGGAGGGAAAGTAAAGTTCAGAGCCATCCCAGCATCCGACACCTCGCTGATAAATGGGATGACGAGTAAGTCTGCTCCAAGAGCAACCTCACGAAGAACTTGCTGCGGTGTCTTGTAATTACTAAAACACATTCGAGGCAGGTCGCCGAGTTCTTCGGGAACGATAGACAAAGAGGCTGATTCGTAGACGGCCAGACCGGAGATGGCGGGTCGCAACTCATCGGCCAGGTCTTCAAGATAGAGTCCCTGTTGAGTGTTTTCCAATGGCAGAATTGGAGCAAAATACAATGGCTTGGGCTTCTCATTGTCTCCTTCCTCTTCCTCTTCGCCTTCTTCATATAGCTGTCGGGTCGCATCTCTCGTATACGCGTGTGTCCGATCAACCATTTTCTCACGCCTCTTCACTCCAGGAGTATGTCCATGCATTATGTCCGAAATCCCAATAACGATGTCCGGCTGCAGTTTCTCAATTGTTTCAAGCCAGTATTCTGCCTCTAAATGATGAACCCCCATCGACGTCAGAATGGCCACTGCAGTAGGCAAGTTGTGCGGCGGCGTGAGGATAGGCGGTGCCCTGCGTGTATCCAGTATGAGAACATCGTCGTCTTGTGCTACAATGAATTTCCGGAGTCTAGATTCGCTTGCTGTTTGAGGTGTATTGAGGATCGGCGGGACCGCTACCTGGGCTTTTTCTAGAACTGCACTGACCGAGGGAAGTTAGATTAGTCTGTTTGCTGCCAAAAAAAGAGCGGGGGGAAAAGCGCACAATCTTCCAAGCCTATGTGCAGGCTGCTGATGTTCGTATGATCTCGGACCACGTCCGGCGAGAGATGCGCGACGGCACCCCGCGACGTTATCGCGACATAGTGCGGCGTCTGGATAGGTTTTCGGCCGGGGATGGAAAAGTTGCCCACGCGAGGGGCGAGAACAGACGGTGCGGGGTGCACAACTGAAAGAGGATTCGGCATTCGCTTGAGAAGCTGAGGGGTGTCTCGCTCCATGCTCATATATGCTGGAAAAAAGCGAGTTGGCGACAAAAACTATAGTAGTGGGCGGTAGTTACAGTATAATGACAGGCAACTAAGATCACAGGCTGCCAACCGCGGTGTTTGGTTCTGTCTTGACCGCCGGACTCCCGAACCCCTTTCCACTATTTCACGTCGACGAGCAATTACGCGAGAAAGAGAGTGTGAGAGAATACAACTTGCTTGAAGCAAAATTGTTGTCGCGCAAAGAAAAGCGACACAGAAAAAATATATGGCGGACGACAAGGCTAAGCGCGGGGCTCTGGTTGTGGTCGAAGGGCTGGACCGCGCGGGCAAGTCCAGCCAGTGCGAACTGCTGTACAAGAGTCTTTTGGACATGAATTACAAGACCAAGTATATTCGCTTTCCTGGTGCGTATTCCAGCGTGTGTGTTTTGGAATCTCAAGGTCGTCGCAAGTCTAAAATACACCGCTAGACAGGAGTACGCCCATCGGCAAGCAGATTGATAGCTATTTACGCGGCCAGTCGCAACTAGATGACCATTCGATCCATCTGCTCTTCGCTGCCAACAGGTGGGAGGTTGCGCAGAGCATTCACGATGACATCAACAAAGGCATCACTGTCATTGTGGATCGCTATTCCTTCTCTGGAGCTGTTTATTCGGCGGCCAAGGGTAACTCAAATCTATCGCTTCACTGGGCATGGCAGCCCGAGGTTGGCTTACCTCGTCCCGATCTCTGTTTGTTCCTGAGCATATCACCCGAAGAAGCTGCAAAGAGAGGGGGTTACGGCGCGGAACGATACGAGACCGACCCGATGCAGAAGCGGGTGAGGGAGTTGTTCCTCTCGCTCCTGGATCTGCCACATAATGATGAGATATGTGTCATCGACGCGGGACGACCAGTGGCAGAGGTTGCGCAAGACATTCTAGAGCCGGTTCTCGAGTGCATGAAAAATGTCGACTCGATAGGGCCGCTGAAAAAGCTCGGCCCATGGTCATTCATCCCTATTGGTGACAACTGATATGAGTCCTTGTCAATCAAGAATGTCAGAATCTTCTGCCTCGCTATCTTCGATGACGATTTCAACCCGTGATTTGGTCTTTCCTTTCGGGTTTGCAGTTGTATGGTATACAGATTCTGCATCAGAGCCGATATCCACAGTATCGATCCAGGTTTCGTCAAAATCGTCGTCAGCAGCAGTGCCATCTTGGCAAAGTAATAGATTCTTATCGCCATCATCATCCGTATTTTTCATATCGTCGCCCACTGTGGGCTTTTTCTTCCCTCCGGTTTTCGCTTTTCGTGTGCGCTTTGTTCGTAATAAATGGTTGACGGCGTCTCCGCCTCGAAGCCGAAAAGTTAGCTCCTTCGTCAGGTCCACCCATGTGTTCTCGCTATGGCAGGCTGGACAGTTGCCAGAGGTTGGCATCAGCTGAGAGCTGTTTTCTTGGCCGAGAAAGAGTTGAGACAGGCACATCAGATGTGACGTAGCCCGGCAATTTCTTTGCGGACAGACCACTATGGCATCGTTCTGTATCGATAACTGTTTTTTACATACCTGGCATAGAACAATATCAGAATCATCGAGGAGGAATACTGCCTTTTCCAAATGAGCCTTAATTCCATCGTAGGTGGCATCAATATGAGCCATGTCATTTGCTGGAAGGTTGCGGTCGAAGATGCTAGTGCCTTCAGTATGAAAGTCCAGCTTCACCTGCATAGAATCTGGCAACAGGCCATCCACGCGATCGGTCCAACATTGCCATTGAGTATAGACGTCGGCGGACAAAAAGCGTACAGCCAATGGCCATGTCGCGTAGTAGCTTGAACGTAGCAACTGATGTAAGTGGCCTAGAATTTTTGGTAGGGATTTGGACAAGCCGCGTTTCTTGCCGCTGGACTTTGTAGGGCTCTGCTTGCGACGCCGGTCAAGGGCATCACTTTCAACGATATCGATGTGACGAGACATGTGCACATTCTGCCATGACCACCTATAGCCGAGGGTACTCTCAGTCAGATGATGGTTGCCGAATGGAGGGGCATAGATGTCTGCTTACTCAAACTGCAGAGCGCCCGTGCGGCTCGGAAAGCCTTCCACGATGGCTACCATGTTCCATGGGCGCAGAGCCTGAGATTTTGTGCGTTGCGCACCTCCGATTGCAGATCCATTGTGTTGTTGCAGGCGTCGGGCTGGATTCGGGGTGGAGCCGATATACATGCAGTCGCGTCTTTGTGTTGAGCGAAGGAGATAGCAGCAGTAGAAGGCCGGAATCGGTTTGGGTCGGGACGACTCATCCGAGATGGCCGGAGTCATGGGCAAGACAGATGCCCAGCTTGAGTACTGTGGGCTCTTCAAGTTGATGTCGTATAATCGTCAATAACATTTGAATGTTGTACATGTGGTGGAGGATCGACTGTTGTCGGGCGATTGACAAGGCGGGAAGGCGCGTTTTGTGACGCCAGGTCACGTGCTTTTATTTGTGTCGAAACTACATTGTTTCACCAGGTTGTTTCAGGTTTATATCATTTTTGGGGGGGGTATAATATCGATTAATCGTTTCTTTGTTTGATCTCAGAAGAGCTTCTATTCCAAATCTTTACCAATGGGTACCGTTGTGTGCGGGATACATATATAGCTTCCTACATAGAGCATCAAGCATACAAAGCGTCCAGATGTCCGCAATAATATAATACATCAATATCAATGATAAGTTCAAATGTTCTTCTCGAGATTTTCTGGTATTATTAAAGGAAATTGTTTTGATACCTTCAAAAGACTAAAAATTCAACTATATGGGGGTCAAGGATCAAATTTTATGCAAAACTCAACATGTAACAAGACAGAGTATACTAAAAGTAGACAAAGAATCACCACAACTAGTATTCTGGCAACGTGGAAGCATCCGATTGACAACAATAACAACAACAACTGAGAACAATAATAATACTGGCAGCGCATGTCATCTTCTGACTAGCGATTGATGCAGGCAGGAGAAAGCAGCAGGCCACGTGACGGCCAGCGATGACGACCCACCTGGCGATAGATTATGGAGCTGTGCGCTAACTAGTCGCATCGCTAAATTCGACTGCAATCGATCCTTGCGCCCAGCAACAGCAGAAGCCTGGCTGGGCGCCTCGTGTTGGAAACAACAGCAGCGTGGCCAGTGACATGGCGATCGAGAAAGTGCGTTGGGTGGCATTGGCACTAAACATGCATAGAGAACATGTGCATGCATTGATGTATACATTATTATCTCCCACATTAGCTCAAAGACCAGTGTTCTGAAAAATCTACATATGGACATGCATTCTCACAATACTTTTAACACATCAATTTTTATTGACCGGCTCCATCGATTCCTCCAACACTTAGTTCCTGGACGGAAACCTGACCTTCCGTTTGCGTCCATGTATGTAAAGCCTCACGAGTCTTGAGAAACTGGCATTACATAAGCAACATTTGAACGAGTGTCACCACCACCCAAGAACATGGCATGGCATGCACTGGTGATAATAATAGTAGCACGATTAAATCATCATAAAGAAGACAAGAAACTCGGTACCAGGCGCCAGAGAACCTATCACATCCGCTATCAAATAATAATGGAGCCAGTCAGCAGATGAACCACTAAGGCGGCGCTAGCAAATCGCAACTCGCCCAGCCCCGTCCGCCCGCTCCAGCCGGCTTTTGCCCTTCTCTGCTCCCGAGTTCGCTACTTACTAACTCTCCTTCCCGAGTCCTCCCCGTCAGGCCAAAAACTATACCACGCTCTCCATCCCTGTTAATTTATAGCATCACATCGCCGACTGCCCGCTTTCTGGTCCTGCCTTCTTGGCCTGGTGGTGTCTTTGTGTGCGTGTCTGTCTGTGTGTGGTGTGTGTCCAGTCGCTGCTGCGTCCACACCTGCCTGCCCGTCAGGTCTTCTTGACTCATCCATCAACCGATCTTTCTCTATATACAAGTTTTCTATTTTTGCTGCTGCTGTTGATCCAGGACAAATATCAATTCTCTGATCACCCAGAGGCTGCTTTCCTTTGGACTTTCTTCTAGGAACCCCGTCCGCTCTCTCGCTCTGTCGTCTCCTACCGGTTTACCTCGCCCTCAATGCCGACCGATCAACCGGTCCAATCTTGATAGATTTGGTATCAGTTTTCTTCAGCACCGCTATTTCCTTCTCTCTACGTATACTCCCGTCGCCACACGCCACCCGTGTTGGTGCTCCCTGAGAAATGGTGGCTCCAGCATCGACTGGAGCGAGTGCGCAGTCGGCAACATCGCGCCAACGGCCCAACTCCTCGTACCCTTCGTACGGCATCAACGTGCCATTGAGCGCTCGTCGCTCTGCGCCCCTCGATCTCTCTACCGTTGAGCGACGCGGCCAGCCCAATGCTGCTCGAGAACCAACAAGTCGAACGCGACCCCATGGCCTGCAAGAGGCTCCCACGTTTCGTCCGACCGAGGAGGAATTTAAAGACCCCGATGAATACATACGCAAGATCGCACCTGAGGCTTCCAGATATGGCATATGCAGGGTTATCCCTCCGGAGAGCTGGAATCCCCCGTTTGCAGTAGACACAGAAGTACGTTACGTGGCTTGCCCATCTTGTTTTCCCCCCTCTCTCAAATGCCCTGTGATCTGGATTGCTAACGAATGGGCTCCCGCGCTGCAGCGTTTTCATTTCAAGACCCGTCGCCAGGAACTTAATTCGGTCGAAGGAGGTATGCCCCAGCGTCCAACAGACCTTGTTGCCGGTGGAGCTTCCCAGGACCAGCGTTCTGACCCAGAATCAGGCACCCGTGCGAACTTGAATTACCTCGACCAACTGTCCAAGTTTCACAAACAACATGGAACCAATCTAAATCGCTTTCCCAGCGTCGATAAAAGGCCCCTGGACCTGTACAAGTTGAAAAAGGCCGTTGAAATCCGCGGAGGCTTCGAGCAGGTTTGCAAACTCAAAAAATGGGCCGAAATCGGTCGCGATCTTGGCTACAGCGGCAAAATCATGTCCTCGCTCTCCACCTCGCTGAAAAATTCCTACCAAAGATGGCTACAACCCTACGAAGAGTACCTTCGCGTCGCAAAACCCGGTGTGCAACAGCAGTTGGAAGCCGAACAAGGCGGGCCGTATACACCATCGCCAAATCGCTCTCCTGCAGCCAAGCGACCCATGTCAGCTACTCCGTCCAACACGCGCCCGGAATCCCCTGCAATACGAGCCTCCCATATTCTCAATGCGTCGATTGAGACGGATGGAACCCCGGACCGCCCAACACCGCCTTTTGAAGCGCCTCTGCGGCCGGCATCTGGATTTACGGCCGTCAACAAGCCCGGCGGCTTCACACCTGTCAACCGTTCGCCTTCCGTCATGGCAGCTAATTCCGTGCCTCAAGTGAAGAAAGAAACTGAGAATGGTTCATCAACCCCGAAAACCATCGCCCCACATCCCGCCAAGGAGGCTGACAAGTCGACTCCAGTCGCCAATGGACACGGGCCTCAACTACTCAAGCGAGCAATCAGCCATGATAGCCTGGCAACAGAATCGCAGGCTGATTCTCCAGACCCCGATGGTTCTGGACGAAGAAGCAAAAGACTCCGGAAAGGTTTGTTTCTTATGTGTTTTACTATGATTATGATCCGTCCTATTGATGCGTTTTAAACCACAGATGGTGTCCCCACGGTTGCTGGTTCCCATATGAGCCTTCTACGTCCCGCGCCGTCCAAAGGCAAATCGAAGAGCGGCACGCGCAGAGTTGGCGATGTACGTCTTGCAAATTGTCGAGAGTTAATACACTGACACTAACTTCTTTTCTTCCCCTCTCCTTTAGAAATGTGATACATGTGGAAAAAGTGACAATCCAGAGACCATACTTGTGTGCGATAGTTGTGATAATGGGTATCACAAGTCCTGCCTCGAAAACCCCCTCAATGCAGACCCCGATTATGACTGGCACTGTCCCAAATGTCTCGTGGGAACTGGCGAGTTTGGCTTCGAAGAAGGTGGTGTCTATTCCTTGAAGCAGTTTCAAGAGAAAGCAAACAATTTCAAGAAAAGCTACTTCGCCCCTCGCATGCCATTCGACCCAGTCTTGAACACCCAACGTCGTGAAACAGAAGATGATGTCGAACGTGAGTTTTGGAGACTGGTGGAGAGCTTAACGGAGACGGTCGAGGTGGAATACGGGGCCGATATCCATTCTACAACACACGGAAGTGGCTTCCCAACCATCGAGCGTAACCCTCTTGACCCATATTCCCGCGATCCCTGGAACTTGAACGTACTGCCTTTCCATGGGGAGTCGCTGTTCAGGCACATCAAGTCCGACATATCTGGAATGACTGTGCCTTGGGTCTATGTTGGCATGTGTTTTTCCACCTTTTGCTGGCATAATGAGGATCACTACGCTTATTCTGCCAACTACCAACATTTTGGTGCCACCAAGACGTGGTACGGAATCCCAGGACAAGACACCGAAGCTTTTGAAGAAGCAATGCGTCAAGCTGTCCCAGAGCTTTTCGAAACACAGCCCGACCTTCTTTTCCAGCTAGTCACCCTCCTTCCACCAGATCAACTGAAGAAAGCAGGCGTTAATGTATATGCGGTTGACCAAAGAGCTGGACAATTTGTTCTTACATTCCCTCAAGCTTACCATGCGGGTTTCAACCATGGTTTCAACTTCAACGAGGCTGTCAACTTTGCTCCAACTGCTTGGGAACCCTTTGGTGCTCTTGGTGTTGATAGGCTACAAGCTTTCAGGAGACAGCCGTGCTTTTCGCACGATGAGTTGTTACTGACAGCTGCTGCTAGAGATACTTCGATCAAAACTGCAAAATGGCTTGCCCCGGCACTAGCCCGCACTGCTGACAGAGAAATTGCCGAGCGCGCATCGTTTATTGCCCGGCACAAGGAGATCTTTCCGCACCAATGTAAGTTTAATGGAGAGGACTGGTCTGGCGATGCAGAGTGCAAAATGCAGTTCGTGGTGAAGGAAGAAGACCTTCCGGAAGAGGATTATCAATGCTATTACTGCAAGGCCTACACATACCTGACCCAATTCCGATGTCGCAAGACGGGCCGTACCATTTGTCTCACTCATGCGGATACTTTCGACTGCTGTGGCCTTCCTCTGGCCCAGAAAATGATGGGAGAAGAACACACACTGCAATACCGGATGACCGATGGATCCCTGAAGGATTTGGCACAGAAGACGCAGGAACGTTCCAGGATTCCAGAAGCGTGGAGCGAAAAGTTGGATAAGGCATTGGAGGATGAAGCCAAACCGCAACTGAAGGTCCTCCATAGCCTCCTAAGCGAAGGTGAGAAAATCCCTTACCACTTGCCCGGCCTTCAAGACCTGGCGGCTTTCGTTCAGCGGTGCGACAAGTGGGTGGATGAAGCCAACAATTACATCACACGTAAACAGCAGAACCGCCGGAAGAACGAGAAAGCCTGGCGGAAAGGCACTTCCAAAGCCGCCCAGCTTGAAGAACGCGACCGTGAGCTTCGCAAAGTGGAAAATATCCACACTCTACTTGCAGAGGCTGATAAACTGTCGTTCGACTGTCCACAGATGGCGGCCCTGGAAGAGAAGACGCGCGAAATCGACACGTATCGCCAGGAGGTCCACAATGCCCTTAGCTCTAAAACGCGATCGATTTCCGAAATAGAGGAACTGGTTGAAAACAGCCGGAATTTCAACGTGGACCTGCCCGAGGTTGAAAAACTTGAGATTTTGCTACAGCAAATGAAATGGAGAGAACAAGCTCGGTCACGCCGTGAACAGAAACTTACGCTTGAGGACGTTCAGCAGCTCATCCAACAGGGCGAAGAGCTCAATTTGAGCGAAGCCGATCAGGACATGCAACACTTCAAAGAACTCTGCCGATCCGGCGAAGCATGGGAAGCCAAGGCCAAAGAGCTGATGGCTGTTGAAGCAGTTCACTACGTCCAATTGGAAGCCTTATCAGCCCAAGCTTCAAGGTTCCCAGTCTCCGCCGAGATCCTGGCCCAAGTTGACGCAATTCTGAATAAACAGCGTGAGGCTCAAAAACATATCCAGAGCCTTTGTGATCGTACTCGTGACGCGGAGCTCCACAACCGGCCCTTGTATAAAGAGGTGCGAGAACTCATGGAGTCTCTTGATCAACTCAGTAGCCGGCCTCTAGGAGCTATCGATTTGGAGCGCGAACAAAAACGCCATGAGGACTGGATGCGAAAAGGAAAGAAGCTTTTTGGAAAAGCGAATGCGCCGTTGCATATATTGAAATCTCACATGGAGTATGTGGACAAGAAAAACTCAGCTTGTTTCGATTTGGAAGACCGCTTCCGGCCACCCGTTGAGCCTGCCTCTCGTGATAATACGCCAGAGGGTCTTTTGGACAACCACACTGCGAACTGGTGGGAGGCAAAATCACGCAAAAGAGATGTTTTCTGCATATGCAGGCAACCGGAAGCTGGAATGATGATCGAGTGTGAAATTTGTCATGAATGGTAAGCATCCTTATTACTAGTCCGTCACTATTGCTTCTTAACTAATAATTTAAAAAGGTATCACGGGAAATGTCTAAAGATTGCGCGTGGCAAGGTCAAGGAATTCGACAAGTATACATGTCCAATATGCGACTGGCGAAGGAAAATACCTCGTGACGCAGCACGTCCGAAGTTGGAGGATCTCCAAGATTGGCAAGCAGAGATGGCATCTCTTCCTTTTCAGCCAGAGGAAGAAGAAGTCCTGGAACACATTGTCAAACAGGCATCGCAGTTTCGAGAGTTTCTCCAAAAATATACAAACCCAACCTGCACAACCAGCGAAGAGGTCCCTACGCTGATCTTCTATCTTCGCAAGATTGAGGGTGCCGAAGTGCTTCTTGCTTATGAAACGAATTTTTTCCGCCAAGAAATTCATAAATGGGCACCGGTGGCTCCAGAACCTCCGCCAATTTTGGAACAGTCTTTGTCGACACGCAAGCCTCGTCCTACCAAGAGCCAGAAGATTATGGCCCAACTCGGCGTTGAACGTGTCGAAGATCTCCCGCCTCACCTTCGTCCCAAAGCAAGCCACGCAAATAAGCGCAAGTCTATGGATGCATCGCAGTCGAGTCGACCTCAGCAACCTACGGGTACTGACGATGCGGCGGGCGAAAATCAACAGACAGTCACAGGGAGCAGTGAAGCTGTCTTGCCAGCGGGCTCAAATCCCTTCTACTCTGGAGGCTATAATAATCAAGCCCGAGAGTCTAGCCCTTCGCTGCTGCTTTCTTCAACGCCAGAACCCGGACCGCTGCTTGCGCAGGCAGCCGCTCAATCACCAACTTTCCCACCGCGATCACCCCGTGGCTTGGACCAGCCTCTATTCAGCGCTCCGTCTGCATTCCGCAACCAGCAAGAAGGCGTTACGGGTGTGGATATGGAGACCAGCAACCCTTTTGGCAGCAGTCCACCTCGTCAAGAGATTAATGATGTCTTTGCAGCCCTGACAAATGAAGACGCGGACAATGTCGAGCTGATGGAGAACACACACGCAAACGAGGCCCTGGAAGCCCTGGACGTTAGCAATGGCAGTGAGGAGCATGAAATCGGGAATGAGGATGAGCCGTCCGCCTCTGGAGATGACGGCAACCGTGGCGACGGTGCAGACGAGTTTTGACCTAATGACACCACGAGTGTAAAACAGTGGGATTCTTATAAAAATGGTTCGCTGGCGTTTTTCTTTTACCAAAAGAGTTGGAGCTGTGGCGTCTGTGGAGGCTTCACGTCGATGAGGCGTGGCCAGCTAGAAATTTGCATGGCGTTTGAAGATTCCGGGATTTGTGGCTTTTCTTTCGAAATATGTTTATCTACTTTGATTTGAGATGATACTTATTTGCTTGCTTGCTTGTTTTGGTGCTTTTAAGGATCTATCGTTGCGTGTACGCCTAGTCTATTTGTGCCGCCTGAAACTCCTCACTCAGTGCATTCCTTGTGAGAGCTTTGATGTATTAGTATTTCTAATTCGCCGAATGTACGAGTAACTCCTCTTCTAATTGTCTCTTAGTCAAATCAAGACTGTATTCATAGTCAATTTGATAATTTGATATTTGCGACTGTCGACGTGGGCGGTGAGAGCGTGGTTGCTTGACCCGCATTATTTGCATCCCAGTTCACTGTTTTACCTCTACGCATGTGCACCCTTCGAGGGGACTGGCAAAAGAAACGCATTGACGGCCGTCTAATGCCATTAGAGGCAACAATAATGCCTTCAGGCACCAGTCAAAGCTCTGGCAATACAAGCCCAATGACCGGCCTTTTCCCCTTCCTCAGACAAGCGCGCCAGCAGCTTCTCGCCCTCCCCGCAGCGCGCGCATCAACCGCGGCGGCAACAGCTTCATCATTGTCGCCAACCACGAAGAGCCCAGTCTTGGTTTTTGGAAACCAATCTGCCGACTTGGACTCGATAATTTCCGCTATATTGTACTCGTATTTCTTTTCCAGAGCGGGCAAGAGAGCTTATGCGCCGTTGGTCAATCTTCCGGCTGTGCCCAGTGGCTCAGAGCTGAGGAGGCTCCGCCCCGAGTTTGCCTGTGCTTTTGAGCTTGCGACGTCTTCGCGCGCTGAGCCAGCGCGTACTCAGCCCGGCGAGGATGATGGAAATGGTATTGTGAAGCTACTTCATGATCATATTGTGACTGTCGCGGACCTGCGTCACCAGCTATTGTCTACTCAGCAGTCGGACAACACAAACTTACAGCTTGATGCCGTCTTGGTTGACTGGAACAAACCTCCTTACGAAGAAAAAGAAGAAAAACCAAATACGAGGGCACGAGGCTCGGTCGACGGCCTCTCCGATCTTGCCACTTTTTCTGTCATCGGATGCATCGATCATCATGCCGACGAAGGCTTTGTTCCAGCCGCACAGGATGATAATCCGCGCATTATCGAACTTGGCCCTGGCTCATGCACGAGTCTGATTATTCGTGAAGTGCAACGTCGCGGACTATGGCCTTCGCAAGAGGAGGGGTTTCTTTCCGCCGAAAAAGGAGATACTAATGTCGAAATTGCCAAACTTGCTCTCGCCGCGATTCTGATCGACACCGGCAATCTCACGACAGAAGGCAAAGTGACCGATGTCGACCGCCATGCTGTTTCTTTTCTTTCACAGAAAATATCCGAAGCGCGCGAGCCCGGTTCGCCCGGTTCGAGCGCTGCCAAGACATGGAATCAAAAGGCATTCTTTGACGAAATTCAACACGCAAAAGCGCATAGTCTTGACTGGCTCACGGTGAACGAAATACTCGGAAGAGACTACAAAGACTGGATTGAATCCACGGCTTCGGGAGAGAAGGTCACGATTGGAATCGCAAGTGTTGTGCGGCCATTGAGCTGGGTTATCTCCAAAGCAAACGAGGAAGAAGGGTCGAACACGCAAGAAGAACTTAAACACATGTTAGACAAGCTTAAGCACTTTGCGCAGCAAAAGGAATTGGATGTGATATCTGTCATGACTGCTTTTACTTCGGACGAAGATCAGTTCGAAAGAGAGCTGCTTGTCTGGGCTTTAAATGATGGATGCATCGAGCAGCTAGAAACTTTTGCTGAGACATCCAGAGAAGAGCTGCAATTGGAACAGTGGAATCTGTTTGCCTTGGAGGGCCGCCGAGATATTGGAAAGCTGTACATTTGGCGACAACAAAATGTGCGAAACAGCCGAAAGCAGGTTGCGCCGTTGTTAAGAAAAGTCTATACTGGCAGTAGGTCAACTCATATCTAAGCTTGAGCCGCCGCTTCCAAGATTTGGATCCTTTCATACGTGTACATATTGATATTTCTCAAGAAGAAATTTTATTATGAATGCTACTCCGGATTAGTAGCAAACTCGACAAGGATTTTAGAAACAGCCGCCAAAATGATTAAAAACACTACAGAAAAAGAGAAAAAAAAAAGAACAGAAGGAAAATAAATGCATAGCAGATGACTCCGTCCAATCAATGCCGCTCGTAATGAAGCAATTAATCCAGCATTGCCCAACACCGGTGATGGTTATAGAAACGAATTGTTAACAATGTGAGAAATAAAATGGTGAAAAATCTGTCGTAAGAGAGAGCAAAAGGCCAGAATATAGGAGGGAGAAGGGGTGACCCAAAAATCTTTATAGCCAACGTATGCAAACTTCGAGAAATCCGACTTCGAATGCAATTCAGAAAACGCCAAATTGAAGGTTTTGTTTGACCTGGCCCAATGCATGCAAAAATTGATGTCGATTAGCGACATTCCCACTCGCAAAAAACACACCAGCGCGCACTACGGTCAGCCAGCACGAGACCTCGCCAAACACCTCGTTCGCCAATCTTGATAACGGTTTCCCACACACTTCCGTCCGGAGTCCCATCCGTCAAGGAATCCGAAGTGCTTGCGCTAATCGTGTGATCTGCCTTGCGCATCAGACGCAGTATCTTTCCTGACGGAGATTGAATAGCCAGCTTTGCAGGTTTATCGCGAGTGGTGCCTGTCTTAGTTGATGAGACAACTGACGTGCTGGCTGTGAACGCATCAAGTGATGTGGTAGATGCCACAGAGCCCCCGTAACTACTGGACACCATACTCATAGCGCTGGATGGGCGCATCATAAGTGGAGATGAGCGACCGCCCGATATGTCGCCGCTACTTGATTTTGAAAATGGGATTGCAGGGTGTTGACGAACGGCAAAAACGAAGGTGTTGTTAATTGCCAATTTTCCACATTGAGGTTGTATGACATAGATATCATGGCGCTGGGCATGCGGAGTTGGATGTCGAACCAAAAAGTCGTATGGGGGATTTTCTCCAGCGTGAAGAATCGGCAAGGCAACTGCAAGGGGATGCGGGATGTCTCTAGTGGAGTGCATTAACCCTTTTCTACCGGCGTAGATTCTGAGTACACCTTGGCCCTCATCACCAGGCAAAAGGGCCTTTATAGTGAAGCGTTTCTGGCCCTGAATCCAGTCAGGCTGAGCTAAAGCGCGTTTGCGTACCATATCACCGCTTTCAAACCAATCCCCGTCGGCATCGCGACTAAAAGATGGCACTTCCACTTCAGCAGCACATTCCACGTCGGGAGGAACCAATATGCGCAACTGCATGACCTCTAAACCTTCAATGCGAACAAAGCTGGTATCGTAATCGGGCATTTGCATTGAGTTCTTGAAAAAGGTCGGACTGGCAGCTGGGAGAGCCAATAACACGTCAGGAGAGATGGGAGGGCAAATGTGTTGCTCCTCGGGCTCCAGAGGGATATGTGTGTAGCAGATTTCAAGTGGACGAGCAAGAAAGTACCAGGTCTCAGCATGCTGCGAATTGCCTGTCACCAGTTGGTGGCGCCGAGGATTTGTTGGACTTGCCAGGGAGCAATCCATAATCCTCCACTCTCCGTCAATCAGGACCACATTCCACCAGTGGTTTGGTCGCGACAAAGCACCTAGCTCAGGTAGCTCGCCCGGGGTTTTGAGGTAGCCTCTGACGACATCGGCATGAAGACCTACTGCGGCGCACATTTCCTTAACCAAGTAGGCCACCTCTTGAGGACTTCCGCGCTTCATATTTATCACTCTTCTGATATCCACTTCGTCCTCGTCCACAGGCTCGTCCCACGAGATTTTTTCGCTCACCCATATGAAGATCGACCTGAGACGCTGTACATCGCTCTTATAAGGTCTGCAGACGTATCCTTGAGCCAAACTTGCCGCGGTGATCATTGGTGGTAGGTTGCTAATAAAACGTGCACTTTTATCGACAAGCCCCAGGTTCAGCCCCCCCCAATTTGTCGGATCACTTAGAGGAAGTCCGTCAATGCTTTCATCGCCTTCCGCCGTTTCATGGAGTTCTTCCACAGCGTATATTACCGGATGATCCATCATCTGACACCGCTCGGCACGTTCGATACGTTCGTTTCGGCTTGGTGTACTTGCCCTATTGACGTCTCGTCGCACCTGTACCCAATCAACAGAGTCACTCATTCCAGGACCGAAGTCTCGAGACACGTCGCTTTCCGAGTTTTGCGAGAAGCCAAACGATTGAGTGAGTCTGTGCTTCGTAGGCGACGGCGATCCTCCATTGTTAGGAACATGGATGCTACTTCTAGCGTTTGCAGCACCTGTTTTGGCTGACTCCAGAAATCTTTTCAGAAACCCAGATTTCTTAGCTTTAGGCGTGGAAAACCCTCCAAAGACGCCTGGAGATTCATTCATATCTTTGCTTGGCGACCAGGGCACAGCTGATTGTGCTCCTTGTCTTGAGGTGTTGTGACTGGAATGATATGAGATACCACTCAAGGGCGTCTGCGGCCTTTCAAGGTCGGCAAAAGCACCCTTGTGCAGGCCATCCATCGCTGTCGTTGGTCGTTCGGCCGAAATACTGCTCCATTTTGTATGTCTGGCAAAGCTCCCTGCGCTTGTTGCACTGAATGCCCCAGCTGAAGTGCCGCTCATCAAGCTGGCACTAGTGTTGGTGCTCACAGTTCCATTGGTGCTGACACTTTGGACGCCACTAGATGAGTTTGTCGCGCTAGATTTATTGGTCATCGTACGGTTTAGGAATTGCTTGCCTAATTCTGTCGCAGATTTTCGACCTCTCAAAAACTGAGAGCGCGCGGCTGGAATGGAGTCGTGTCGGGAACGGTATGCTGTTTGTTTTGGTGGAGGTGGCGGGCCAATGTCTTCTTCGTCGTCATGAGGCAGCTGACCCGGTTCTGGGGCGTCCTGTTCATGAAGCTGCCTCAATCGACTTTCCATCCTTTGCACGTAGTTGTTAAACTGAGGCGGGCTATTGGGGTATTGATATGGCTGATATTGCTGGCCGTCGTAGTGACTGTCGTCATCACCTGGCTCCGGTTCATGGCCGGCGCCTAGACCCAAGGATGTATTAGCTCGAGCGCGGCCAGGTCGAGGACTGGGAGCTCTAAACGTCTCGTATGCATCAGGGGACCAGGGATTTGAGAATTGAGGTGCTGGCGATGGAGATGGAGCTCCTCGGGGAAGTCCCATATCTTGTAGAGAAGTCATTACATCCTCCATAGCATCCCGTAAGGGAGACGGAGTATTACCATGACCGACAGACGAGTGCCCCGCGGGTGAATGACCAGTAGATTGCCCAGGAGAATTACCAGGTGAGTGATGAGGCGAGAGTCCAGGCGCAGGGTGATGCGTATGGTCAATAGGTGAAGGAGTCTTCGCAAATACAGCGTAACGGTCATTCATATCAAGCCTGGCAGGCGGGCCTATGCTCTTACGATGAGAATGACCACTTACAGCTACCCGATGCGGTGGAGGTGGCGGAGGCGGAGGGGATTCGTCTCGCACTGGAAGCGCCTGAGGGGCAGGCTGGTGCGGCATCGTGGCCGGCGGCGGCGACGTATATGACGGTGACCGTGAAACAGAACGTTGATTTGGTGGAGGGCCTGGTGATGGCGCGCGAACATGCTCTTGCGAGCGGTTATACTCTTGCGGCGTGGGAGAAACAGGACGGGTAGATGACCTAGCTAACGAGCTTCGTGTCCGAACAGCGGTTGTGGGAGTCCGTGGTGGTCGTTGAGGAATATTTGGGCGAGGCGGTGTATTCTCTCTTGAAGGAGAATTTGAAGGAGTTTCTGATGCTCTTTCCTTGGCCAAGCGATTGGCCTCACCGGGGCCCATGGCTTTTTTGTGTGCTTGAAACGGCTTCCTGAAGACGGTCTTCTGCTTTTGAGGTGTGACGGAGGGACCGCTATTTGTTCGAGCCAATGCATCTGCATCTGTGGTAGATCGATGAACAGGAACAAAATCTTCTCCGAGAACGGTGACAAAATTCGAAGGAAAAAGTCCCATCATTCGTTTATCACGCCGTAGGCGTCCCATCCACCACGAACCATCGCCGGCATTGAGACATTCGATCAGATCGCCTTCCACGAAACCCAAGTCTCTTTTTGATTCCCCGCCCCAAGAATATACGGCCCGACACCAGCACGGAAATTTCGTAGGTAGCTGTGGCGGATCTGGTGCCATTGTGAACAAGCTGAGGCGATTGTATCGAAGTCTCTCGAGGACGCGAAGGGCTGGCGATCAAGATATCGGATGCAATGATGTGTCAGAAACTGTAAGATGGATCCGGCGACAAGTTTCAGGGGGCGCAAGAGCCGATTGGCTTGTTGACTGAAGAAAAAAATGATTGTGCGAGCCAAGGCGGTATACCCTTTGTTGGAATGACCAAGACAATAACAATAGGAATAACGAGCGAATGGCGAGAGAATACGACGCAGTGTAGTAGCAAACCAAACGCCTGCCGGCCGAATGAACTGTAGAGATGTCGGGCAGGCAGGCAGATAGTTGGTCAGGTCAGATCTGTGCTCATAACAACAACAGTTGGTGTTCTTCAGGTACGTAGGTAGATGCAGCGGAGTCGGTGAGGAGACGGCAGCCGCGGCCGTTGCCGTGTTTGTTGTCTGTGTTTACGCCGCGCCTGTTCGGGCCTAGCGCCGCAGCCTTATCGATAACGCTAATGCCCAGTCGCTCCTTCCTTCCCCCAACCCAACAACATCTGGTCGCTCCTTCCTCACGTCGACTTAATTTCAACTACGTACTACTATTCTGCAACTTCATCTTTTCAACCTGGACAACTAAAAACATTGAATAACTGCTAATTGACCATAGTTAAGTTGTTATTAGTTAAATTTGTTATTTCCAAATAGCTCGCCTCATCTCAGGATAAGGCAATATCGGGTTAGCAAGCCAGTATGTATAAGATGCCTCAGACCAGTCACAATGACGGTATTTCAAATGGAGGGAGAACCAAAAATAAAAATAAAAATAAAACAGAAAAAAAAAATACTGCGGATTTAGGGCTTCAACTGGCGCATCTCCCAGACTCCATTTTTCTTCAGTGTCAAATTTCAAGGAAAATTCAATCGTGCAATACGTCATTGACTGCTGCCACTTTGTCTACAAACAAGTCTTCAGCCATGGTAAATTGATTGAATGCAACATTGTACAATATTAAAATGAAACCGTATCAAAAATTTGTGCTTTTCAGCCTCATAGAAACCTGACACATAATGCTGGATGATTTTTCCGCTTGCGGCAAGAGACGCCCAAAGCGGAAATCGACCAGTTGCCCTCACATTCCACACATCCCAATCGAGCCTGAAAGCACAGGCCACATACTCCTTTTCAGCCACTTAAATATATGGCTTGGCGATTATAGACCTTCTCTTGAGAAATTTTGCCAGAAATTTCCACACTTGTCTTCTAGATTCCCACAACGGACACCTCAAATTCTCTTGGACTAGCACTTGAGCCCAGTGCTGTAAACTTTCTTCTTCCTTGTTTCTTTTTTTTTTAATTTTTTTTATTAATAATGTAGTCGAGCTATCGTCATTTCAAGTAATGGTATGATAGCTGGTGGCACTATTGAATACTTGATGGCCAAATCAAGACTTTCAGTCCTACTCAAAAATCTATAGTCGGTGTTGACAGAATGAAGCTCTAATATGATGTCAATTACGCATAACATTTTATCGATTACAATCAAATAACTCATGATATACAAGCCAAAGTATGGACCTCTGGTGCGGTGCGACTCGCAAATATCCATTAACGTTGGGTCTAGATTGCTTTGTCAGAATGATATCCTACTCCATGCTTTGGGACTGCGGAAGTCTCAGCACATAGTAATATGCAACCTGTGAAGAGTTTTGAACCAAACCGAAGATACTTGTGAGAGATATCTTGTTGTCTACAAAGTCTCTGATGTCATGATGTTTTAAGTACTGTTTTGTTGAAACAGTTATCGAAGTCCATATATTGACCCAAGGCAATGATGGCGATGTTACATTCCGTGGGATGGCCGGTCAGCCAAATCCTGATTTTGTCACAATCCCGTTACGTATAGTGACAAGAAGGGATGACAGAGAAGAGGTCTCAAGAAAAACTGGGAAATATATCCTTTCCAAGGACTCATTTCATGAACAATTTCTTTATTATACAGAAAGGAGAAAAGGAAGCCAAAAAAGCCCGTGAGCATCGAGCCGCTAGGAAGAAAACGTGTTGCTATGCAGGATAGGGCTTGCGGAATTCACGTGATGGGCCATGGATGGCGCCGGGCCGGGAGGAATCTTTGATCTTCACACCTCATTCCATACCGATCGAGATACTAACAAGATCTTGTTTTCCTCCGAAGAGCTCTACCGCAAGCGGCTGAAGAGACGTAGCCAATGGCGGTGCATTTCACTGTACTTCAAAGTAGCTATTTTTTTCTCCAATGCTGATTGATATGCTTGTAGATGCATCACTCCACTCGATGTTTCTGGGAAACGACAGCGCTGGCCAATCTTGTAATACTTCCCATGAACCAACGAGGGGTCTTGCTTGATTCTTCAACGCTTGGCGTATACAAGCAGTCAATATTTGACCTCATTTTTTACGGACGACCCGCTCCACTGACCTCCACCGCAACGGTATCATTCCTTTGCTCGAAATTATCCACATCATCTTGAGCGTTAGGATCTGCTGTGGGCCTGTCTTAGAACCCCTTCTTCCAAAATGTCCGCTTGCCTAACTCAGAATCTTATCCCCTCCGCCCGAATTGCTCGATTGGGAATTCCCTGGTTCTAGAAGCCATTCGTCGCCTTGATGGATCGCTCCTGGTTGTTACCGCTTGCAACGTCGCGCCTTGCAACGTCACCAGTTTGTTCCCATGGTCCGGACTAAGTTTCCATACTTCTCAATCCATAAAGACCTTCACGGTACAATTTTTGTAGAAAGTTTCTCTGATGCAAAAGTATATTCGTTGTACTTAGCATCAAGCATCGATCATTCTCGACAGTACCGGTGCGCTATGACAAATAGACTATAGAGGTGCTCCAAAACAACAAGAGCTTGGTTGTGGGTTAAGACGATTTCTACTAGCTGGGTATTTGCAGGCATTTGCCTACAGTCCCAGCTCACCCCTTTTCAACAGGACTTCCCTTGCCGGGTAAGACAATCATATTCACTTGTTGAGGAATTTCCAGGTTCTTTGGATGTCTCCAGCATCCATTATGGAAGCAACAAATCGAGTCTATGTCTTTGGTGATCAAACCAGCGAGTTTGATTCCGGGCTTCGTCGTCTCATCCAGTCGAAGAACAATACCTTTGTCACGTCTTTCTTTGAAAGATGTTACTATGCATTACGGTATGAAATAGCTCAGCTTCCGCCATCTGAGCGCAAATCTCTCCCTAGATTCACTAGTATTGTCGATCTTCTGGCACGATACCGCGTGTCCGGGCCGAATCCTGCACTCGAGAGTGCGTTGACTACTATCTACCAATTGGGCTCATTCATTAAGTAAGTTAGACAATTTGACTGCCACAATTACTCTTCACGTATCTGACCACGTTCTAGTTATTATGGAGACGGCGGGCACATTTATCCAGCTGTTTCTCAGAGCCATGTCATTGGACTGTGTACCGGTCTCCTTGCATCCGCGGCCGTGGCTTCATCAAGAACAATTGGTGAATTGATCCCAGTCGCCGTCGAGGCCGTTGTGATTGCTCTGCGTCTGGGGCTTTGCGCTTTCAAAGTTCGCAACTCCGTCGGCCGAAACGAGGGCTCATCTCAGAGCTGGTCTGCAGTGATTTCTGGAATGGAAGAAGAGGAGACAGTTGAATCTATCCGAGAGTTTTCGACCAATAAGGTAATTTCCGAGATTAGTCCCTGACTTACATTTTTGTGGTATGCTAACGGCCATAGGGTCTCCCTCCATCGTCGCGCCCATATGTCAGCGCAGTGAGTTCCAACGGCCTTACTATCAGCGCGCCACCTCTTGTTTTGGAGGAATTTCTCAACGTCAAGTTGGCCAAAGATATCAAACCATTCCGGGTATCGGTCCATGCTCCTTTCCACGCTCCACACTTGTATGGAAAAGAGGATGTGGACTGGATCTTGAAATCCCGCGATCATGGATCATTCACCGGCTATTCAGCACACATCCCGGTGTTATCGAGCACGAGTGGACGCAAGTTGGTCGTCGACAACTTTGAAGATCTACTGAGAATTGCCGTCGAAGAAATTCTTCTTGAACAGCTTTGCTGGGATAAAGTTCTCGATGGTTGCTCCTCAGTCCTCAAATCTTCTGGTGCGAGAAAATGCGTGATTGTACCTGTTGCAACTGCCGCATCTTCGGGTCTATTGACCACACTGAAGCGCACTGGCATGTCAGATGTCACATTAGATAACGGACTCGCGGAGCTTTCCAAGAGCCGGGAAGACTCAAGATCAACCGGAAGACCCGAGCAGTCTAAAATTGCCATCATCGGACTCTCCGGTAGATTTCCTGAAGCAGCCAGCCCAGAGCAGTTTTGGGATTTACTCGAACGTGGCCTTGATGTTCACAGAGAAGTGCCTCCAGACCGATGGAATTGGAAGACTCATGTCGACCCCACTGGAAAGAAGCGAAATACTAGCCAAGTCCCTTTCGGCTGTTGGATCAACGAGCCAGGCCTGTTCGACCCTCGCTTCTTCAACATGTCTCCTCGAGAAGCACTTCAAGCCGATCCAGGCCAGCGATTGGCTCTAGTCACCGCTTTTGAAGCTTTGGAAATGGCTGGATTCGTTCCAGATTCGACCGCTTCGACACAGAAAAATCGCGTCGGCATATTTTATGGAATGACCAGTGACGATTACCGTGAAATCAACAGTGGTCAAGACATTGATACCTACTTCATTCCTGGAGGAAACAGAGCCTTTACTCCAGGTCGCATCAACTATCATTTCAAATTCAGTGGCCCCAGCGTTAGCGTTGACACTGCGTGCTCATCAAGTTTAGCAGCTATCCATGTCGCCTGTAACTCGCTATGGCGTAATGACTGTGATACTGCCATTGCTGGCGGCACCAACGTGTTGACCAACCCAGACAACCATGCTGGTCTCGATCGAGGCCACTTCCTGTCTCGAACTGGAAACTGCAACACCTTCGACGACGGTGCCGATGGATACTGCAGAGCCGATGGCGTTGGGACTGTTGTGCTCAAGCGCCTTGAAGATGCTTTAGCCGACAAGGACCCTATCCAGGCTGTGATTGCTGGAGCTTACACAAACCACTCTGCCGAAGCCGTGTCAATGACTCGGCCTCACGTTGGTGCCCAAGCTTTCATCTTCGACAAACTTCTCAACGAAGCGGATATAAACCCGCATGATGTCAGCTATATTGAGATGCATGGAACTGGTACTCAAGCCGGAGACGCGGTTGAAATGCAATCGGTTCTCGATGTCTTTGCTCCTGATTATCGTCGCAAGCCCGAGCAGTCGCTCCACCTAGGATCGGCAAAGGCAAATATTGGACACGGAGAGTCAGCATCAGGTGTCTCAGCTTTGATCAAAGTGCTTCTAATGATGCGCAAGAATGCCATTCCTCCACACTGTGGCATCAAGACAAAAATAAACCACAACTTCCCGACTGATTTCAAGGAGCGGAATGTCCATATTGCTCTCAAGTCCACTCCTTGGGTCAAAAAGGAATCTGAACCACGAAGGTGCTTTATCAACAACTTCTCTGCTGCTGGTGGTAACACGGCTTTGCTTGTGGAAGACGCCCCTCATCGTCAAGTCGATGTTACCGCTCAGGACTCACGCTCAACATACGTGGTGGCTATGTCTGCTAGATCCCAAAGCGCACTTAAGAACAACATGAAGAATTTGATGGAGTATATCAGCAAGAATACACCCGGTGCTGATGAAAGTCGATTCTTGGCCAAGCTGTCTTACACAACTACTGCTAGACGCCTACACCATCCTTTCCGAGTCATGGTAGCAGGTAACAGCATTCCGGAAATCCAGCAGGGCTTATCTGCTGCTGTCAGCCGGGAGAACATCAGTCCTGCACCAGCCGCAACTCCAAATATCGGGTTTGTCTTCACAGGACAAGGAGCTCAGTACGCTGGTATGGGCAAGCAATATTTTGAGAGTTTCTCTCAGTTTCGCTCCGATATTCTGCGCTTTGACGGGATTGCCCAACGTCAGGGATTCCCATCCGTTCTACCATTGGTTGATGGGAGCATACCTATTGAAGAGTTGAGCCCTGTTGTTACACAGCTAGGAACAACATGTGTGCAGATGGCCCTGGCCAACTTATGGATGTCGTGGGATGTTCGTCCTGCTTTCGTTATGGGCCATAGTCTAGGAGAATATGCCGCTCTTCATGTTTCTGGCGTCTTGACAGCATTCGACGCGATTTACCTTTGCGGATATCGGGCTCAACTCCTCGAAGAAAAATGCAATATTGGAACCCATGCCATGCTCGCAGTCCGTTCCGCTCTGAGTGAGATCACGCCTTTCTTGAACCCAGGAATTCACGAAGTTGCCTGCATTAATGCTCCTGGAGAGACTGTCATTAGTGGCACATGCCATAATATCGATGCTCTTTCTGAGCAATTTGTTGCGGCAGGAATCAAGGCAACCAAACTGCAAGTTCCTTTTGCTTTCCACTCGGCCCAAGTTGAGCCTATCTTGGAGAAGCTCCAAGATGCTGGCAAGGGGGTCAGGTTCCATAAGCCCTCGGTTCCTTTAGTGTCTCCTCTCCTTGGAGAAGTGATCACCGCCGACAACCATGAGCAACTTGGTGGTAAATACTTGAGCCGTCACTGCCGAGAAACCGTGAATTTCCTTGCTGGTTTAGAGGCAACTCGTCATGCCAAGCTCATGAACGACAAGACAATTTGGATCGAAATTGGATCTCACACAGTCTGCTCTGGCATGATCAAGGCCACTCTTGGCCCTCAAGCCAACACCGTCGCATCACTTCGCCGTAACGAAGACTCATGGAAAATTTTATCTCAAAGCCTGACGTCGGTATACCTCGCTGGTATTGAGCTGCAATGGAAAGAATTCCACCAAGACTTCAAAGCAGGCCATGAAGTTCTCCACCTGCCAGCTTACAGCTGGGACAACAAGAACTATTGGATCGACTACAAGAATGACTTCTGCTTGACCAAAGGCGGAGACCCAATGGAACAAGCAGCCTCCAAGCCCGCTTCTCAAACTCTCACTATTGCGGCTCAGAAAGTTATTGAAGTATACAATGATGAAAACAAACCAAGTGTCATTGTTGAAACCGATATTGACGATCCACGTTTGTCGCCTGTCATTCAAAACCATAAGATTAATGGAGCTGCTCTTTGTCCCTCGTCATTGTATGCCGACATAGCTCAGACATTGGCAGAATACCTCGTCGACAACTTCAAGCCTGAATTGAAAGGCGTTGGGCTGGATGTCGCCAATATGCTTGTGCCGAAGCCTTTGATTTACCAAAACGCTGGGCCACAGCTCATGCGCATTTCTGCTACTGCCGACTGGACCACTCGACAGGTTTCACTCCAATTCTATGCGGTCAATTCAGAAGGCAAGAAGATAGCAGATCACGCCACCTGTGTGGTGAAACTTTTCGACTGCGATGCAGCTCGTGATGAATGGAAGCGTAACTCATATCTGATTCGCCGAAGTATCGACCGCTTAATACAGAACGCTGCTGAGGGAGAATGCCACAAGCTGGGACACGGAATGGCTTACAAGCTGTTTGGCGCATTGGTCGACTATGGAGATAGCTACAAGTCGATGAGAGAGGTTATCTTGGATAGCGAGAATTACGAAGCCACTGCTCGGGTCAAATTCCAAGCTGAACCCGCCGACTTCCATCGAAACCCATTTTGGATTGACAGTCTTGGTCATTTGACTGGATTCACGATGAATGCAAATGACGCCACTGACTCGGCCAACTATGTTTACGTCAACCACGGCTGGGACTCGATGCGCTGTCTCAAGAAGTTCTCGGCCAACTCAACCTACCGAAACTACGTGAGAATGCAACCCTGGCAAGGTACTATCTACTCTGGAGACGTCTACGTCTTTGAAGAAGACGAGATAATTGCTGTATACGGAGGAGTGAAGGTAAGCTTTATCACCCTTTGTGACATGATACAATATCTAACAACTAGCAGTTCCAAGGAGTGCCACGCAAAATCCTCAACTCTGTACTTCCTCCAGTAGGTGGTACGCAGACAGCTTCTCGAGCACCCACTAAAAAGTCGGCTCCTGCTGCTGTTGCTGTTCCCAAGCCAAAGTTTGTAGCGAAAGCCGTGAAACCTGCAGCAGCCAAGTCAACTAGCCCCAGTATCCTTGTACAGGCCTTTAAGATACTGGCAGAAGAAGTTGGGCTTTCTGAGTCTGAACTGACAGACGACCTTGTATTTGCTGACTATGGAGTCGACTCCTTGTTGTCCTTGACCATCACAGGGAAATTCAGAGAAGAGCTGAACGTTGACCTGGAATCAACTGTTTTCATGGACCATCCCACAGTCAAAGATTTCAAACAATTACTGGGTCAGCAGGCTGCATCTCCTATGGATAGCAGCGAGTCTTCGTCAGACTCCTCCGTCTTCGACGACTCTGGGTCCGCTTCGGGCTTATCCACTCCTGGAACCCCTGGCACACCTGCCGATCTCAACACTCCATCTGTTAAAGACCAAGATAACAAAACTTTGGCCACTATTCGTCAAACTTTGATCGAAGAAATTGGTGTGTCGGCAGATGAATTGACTGGGGAAGCTAACCTTGGTGAAATGGGTATGGACTCGTTGCTGTCTCTGACCGTGCTTGGAAGACTTCGAGAGTCACTGGATTTAGACTTGCCAAACGAGTTTTTCATTGAAAATCCGACCATGGACGATGTCGAGACAGCGCTAGATCTCAAACCAAAAGCTCCGGCAGAACCCCCGCGACGAGTCTCAGTCCCATCATCCCTTCCAGCAGTCAGCTCGCCGCTCAAGACGGAGGAGCTTACCTCCAAACTTGCACACCCTCCTGCATCATCAATTCTACTCCAAGGAAATCCAAAGACAGCAACAGCTACTTTGTTCCTCTTCCCCGATGGATCTGGATCGTCGACTTCGTATGCGACGATCCCGAAGATCTCACCCGACGTCTGCGTATACGGACTGAACTGTCCCTATATGAAGACTCCTGAGAAATTGAATTGCGCTCTTCAGGATCTCACTGCTCCATATGTAGCAGAGATCCGACGTCGTCAGCCCAAGGGACCATACAACGTGGGTGGCTGGTCTGCAGGAGGCATCTGCGCCTACGATGCAGCCAAGCAATTGGTCTTGGAGGAGGGTGAGACCGTTGAAAGACTCTTCCTTTTGGACTCTCCCTTTCCGATTGGCCTGGAGAAGCTGCCTCCTCGCCTGTACCAATTCTTCGATAACATGAAAATATTTGGCGACGGCAAGGTTCCCCCACCCAAGTGGCTGCTTCCTCACTTCCTTGCCTTCATCGATGCGCTGGATATGTATAAAGCCGTGCCTTTCCCCAGCAGCGATCCCAAATATGAAAGTCGGCTTCCGAAGACATATCTCATCTGGGCAAAGGATGGAGTATGTGGAAAGCCTGGCGACCCAAGACCTGCACCCGCACCAGACGGCAGCCGTGATCCTAGAGAAATGCTCTGGCTGCTCAATGATCGCACCGACCTGGGGCCAAACGGCTGGAATACCCTTGTTGGCGACAACAAGGTGGCTGCAATTGAAGCCATGTCGGGCGTGAATCACTTTACAATGATGAATGGTGACAAAGCTCACGGTTTGTCTTCATTTATCGAGAAGGCTTTTGAATAGATTCTTTTTATGGTGTTTGGGTGTTTTGCTTCTGGGACATTTTTTTTTCTTTTCATTGTTCCCATTATTTTCTTTCTTTTCGCTTATTAACTGTTTTCGGTTCACGTCATTCCTTCATGAGGCAAGAAAACGATTGCCATTTTATCCTTATTCGATTCGCCAGGTGTATAGATGTTCAAAACTTTGGGCCTGTTCGAAATAGTGGCTGGATGGGTAGATAATTAATTTAATAAAATGAAGTTTGTTCTTTTTAAACTCGTGCTGGAGCTGTCTTTACTTAGACCTTGAGAATGAATTCTCCTCACATATTCCATTCAAAGACTTAGCAACACAGATTCAAATTGGCCGACGTCCAGTTCCTAAAGTGGCATTCAAACATCATCAATTGATGTCCTTTTGGCTTCACATTCAAATTGTCTCAAATATTTTGTTAAAAGAAGTGATCCTTATATGCATTCTCGCTACAGGTATATATGTACTCCAAATCATTCACTCATCTGACGTCCCTGGAATCATAGGTAATTTTGTCCCTGTTTTGATGAATTGTGACATGTTAATGGCCTGCTGAATACCCGTCGCACTTCCAATTCTATCGAGGAGTAGCAAAATCCATTCCCTTGTAATGGGTTCAGTGCCCATCGCCCTGGCCGCAACAAATAAAGGCCACAAAAGCCGGAGTGCGGCCGCAAAGATCGTCCGAAAATGTTTAAAGCAGTATGAAGCACTGGCGCAAATATCGCTTGCCATCTGTTTCTCAATGGCGATGGACTGAATCATCATCTGCTCGCATTCTGGAGTCTTGTCTACCTCCCACAAACGTAACGACATTGACCTAATCATCTCATTGACCACAATCCTTGTTTGACGATAGTGGTTCCACACGGAGGCAATGTTGATATCCTGATACATGTGGTATGTGGCGCCATAAGCCGTGGGAAAATAAGTATGATTGCCCATGTGAGAAGGCGAGTTGTCCTCGACGACAGTGTATTGCCAAAATGGTTCCAGTGACATGGCCCATGATCTTAGATTAGAATCAACGTAAAGCGCTTTTTCGATGAAGACCCCTAGGTTCTCCTCTAAATCAAATTCTAGCTCTGCGGCGTCCACTTCAGCAGCTAGATTGTTGAGCTCAATTAATATAATGTAGAAATCTTCAATTGGTTGAGATGATGCATCCTGCTTGGCTCTGGCGACTTTCGATAATTCGACCACTCCTGATGAATCATATTTCGAATGTCTAAAGAAAACGGTACTGATTGCCTGTGAACCAAAGATTAGATCGTGGGAGGAAACCCAAGAGGATCATTGACGCACATTTTGCAAACGCACGAGTGTAAACAATTCAAGACCAGTCTCTGAATCCAACTGCTCTACACCCCGTAACTCCAGAAGCTTGTTTGCGCCTTGGACGTGATTATACCAATCATGCATCGAACCCGGAGATTGAAATGTAATCATCTGGTTTTTATTTAGAAAATTCGGCTACTTTTAGAAAGAAAAATACCAATCTCACCTCATACAAGCTTAGCAGCACCACAGCCGCCAAGGTGGAATCGGATTTTGCTACCACTGGGTCTCTCAGCGCAGCGTTAGTAGCAAGTAGGGCGGCGCCATAATTTTCCCCTGCGGATTGCCTTATTCCAGGCAATCTCTGGAATCTCGATACGCTGGCCAGGCCTACGGCCTTTATTGTGGCTTGTAGCGCGGAAGAGGGGGCTGTGAGCAATATTTCTGGCAAGATGGAAAGAAAACCGTGGCCTTCTATAGTGCCGACAGAATAGGAGAAGATGTCTTGTTCATCACTCGGAATAGGCTGAGGAATTAAAGGTATCACGGAGGTTGACTGTTCCGTATTTACTGGTTTACGTCGCGCCTTAGCCTCTGCAGAAACTTCTTGGGTATGATCATGGATTCTTAGGACGCTGGTATCTCGATACCCATAGCATTCTTGTTTCACCCGCAGGCATTGCCCACACGAGGGACGGCGCTGATCGCACTGGTTATAGGGTTAGTCATTTGGTTTCTCGCTTTCTAGGACATTTTACGCACTGCCAGGCGCCGCTTTCGGCACAAAGCACACCCCGGACCGGGCTTTCCTCTGTAAACCATAGCCCTTGGTTGCAAAGGATTGCCCCCGAAGGGTAACGGATTTAGACGCTGAAGTGTCGGGCGCTAACCACCTGGTACACTGGGGGGCTTTGCGTGGCTTTTAAAAGCCAACAGCCGGGGACGCCAGAACTAATTGGGCTGAATGCTAGCAAGTCAGCCCTTCAGGCTCCAGCCACTGTGATTCGTGTGATAAACCATTCGGTGCTAGTTTACTCCGCAGAGCATCCCAGAGGAGGTTAGTTAGTACAGTGAATAAGAAGGCTCAGCTCGATCTCATACGGCTTTGGAGTGACCTTATTTTAACAATATTGATTCTATTGCCATGATCATCGCCGAGGATGGCCGGAAGAACCCGGACTTTTCATACTAATTAGAAAAAAATAAAATGTTCAGCAGCTTAGTCGCCGGCAGCAAAATATACCAAAACACCGTCGTAATGTGTATCTGATGTTGTGAGAATGAAAATGAAGACAAAAGGAAGTCCGTATCTGCGAATCTCAATCAACACTGATCCCAGGAGTCAACTCGCATCTTTTCCCAAGTATCCACTCCGTCCATGAGCACCATTCCCATGCCAGACCAAAGATGAGTTGTCATATGGCAGTGTAGCAAGAAAGGACCTGGATTCTCCACGAAATACCGCACTGCGATCCAAGCTATTCCTCTCGGTGAAGTGACAAACGTGTCTCTATACAGTGGCTGATCGAGGAAGAAACTTTCCGGGCTTGCAGCTATACCTTCATCAATAGATGACCAGTTAAATGTGCCCTGTGCGGAGCCGATGAGGAACATCTTGTTCGAGTGTTTGTGAATTGGGTGTGGAGGTTCGAGAGGCGTGACTGATGGGTCTTCGATGCTGATCTGGAAGACGATGTCGACCCAGGTGTTGTTTCGTGTGTTTATTTTTAGTGAATTTGCGATTTCGCTAGAAGAAGGGTTATAGAGGACAGGGTCCATAGAGTCAAGATTAGCAGGAAGAAAACCAGTCCCATCTAGTGACCACTCCCAGGATGAATTGATTCGGGACAAGTTTAGAAGGTAAAAGTCATCGGCCTGTTTTGCAGGATAAATCGGTGGGAAAGGTGGCAATTTGGATACATTCAGAGGTATCACGTCAGAAGAAGTCGGTTGGCCACCGTAGTTGATGTATGGGCTTGATACCTTCGTGCTGCTCTCTCCTCCAGCGTACTGAAGAGTAGCATAGGCAGCGACAATTTGATTTCCACCATCATTAGCGATAGTTATGTTGTAACTCGCAGGCTCCTTGTCGAGTTTGATAAAAGCGGAGTATCTTTCGCCGTTGTACATTTCAAAGGTATGTGCGTATTGTGGCTCGATATATCGACCGTCAACCTCATACACCCACATTGGATGCTCATCGATGGAGACAACAAGTGCTTTTTCACTAGCACCGCCGATAAAATTCAGACTTGCCCATCCGAGAGAAGGATCGACCTCTATCACTGCCTTCGGGCCGTCGCTGGCAACGCAACCGCTGTTAAGCCCGGGCGGTAGATTGTCAGGTTCGTGTGCCCAGACACCTTGAGTACCTGTGACAAAAGGAAGACATCTGTTTTTGTTTATTAGCAAACAAATGGGAAACGTAGAATGTTAAAAAGATACCCTTTATCAGTGACGGTGGTGTTGAGAACCTCTTTGACAGAGGGGATCACCAGCGAGTCCAATACTTCTTGCCCTGGGCAATAAACAGATCCCTTTCCTTGAATGAGTACACTATCGGAGCAACTTTTCCATCGATATCAATCAGAAATGTGGAGATTGAGGGGAAAATTAACGAAGACCTTACAAAATATCGTAACCTGTCTGCTTCATTGCATCCATATACTCAAATGAAGTGAATTGAGTCCAATCAGACACCATTATTAGCTCGGCATGTTGCTCGGCAGCTCGTATTTTCTCGAGTTCTGCTGTATCGTTGGTAATCTTTGAAAATGGATTTGCTCTCTTTGGAGACGGCCTATCGAAGCAGACATTCTAATTAGTAACGCGATTCTGGCTGAATAAATGACGAAGTAAAAACACCGCACCTAATTCGTATAGCACCATAAAGTCCATCTTGAATGGTGGCCATATCGTGAGAGTGGTACCAATATGTTCCATATTGCGTCGCGTGCCACTGGTAGTCGAACGTATACTCGGGCTGGATAGCCCATTGCGTGAGGCCGGGTACACCATCTGACCACGCTGTGTATTTTTGTCTGAATTCGAGTTAGTCTTTAAGAGATGCTTTTTTTTAAAGTAGGCAAGGAATCTCCATACTCGATTCCATGAAAATGTACTGTAGTGTTGAACGGTAGGTGGTTATTCACCGTTACTGTAACATCATCTCCCTCATCAACGACTATAGGAGGGCCCGGAAATTGTCCATTGACAAAGATCATTTCCCGTTGTTGGCCATTGGGTGCTCCAACTTCCCATGTCAGATCGAGATCGAAATGGACACAGGCGCTATGTGCGAGAGTTGCTAGGGCGGCCAAACGGAGTACTTGTCTGGAGATGGCCATGTTGCGCGGATGGCTTGATAATGGGAGATCAGAAAAGCCACATAAAATTGAGACACAAAAATTTCAAGGGGGGCATCAACTCAAAAATACAAATTGAGATGCTGATAAAGACTATTGGCCCGGGTATCACCGTCAGGGTAAATCCGACGAAAATCCAGACAATGAGGCTTACAATCCAGTGCACAAAAACGCCCATTTTCTCAAAATCTCACAAAAACCTGCTTTATTTCATCCAAGGTCGTGAAAATGTAAACAACCCAAATCCAGAAGGCGGTACGTACTCCCCTGCATCCAAGGGGCATTCCGCCGTCCCACAATTGTCCTATGAAATTGCGACATGTATTTTTGTAGATTAGAGACCCCTTCGGTTTTCAGTGTTCAAGAAATAAGTCTGTCGTAATTGGTTGTCTTATTTTTGTTCGTCTAAGCACTTTTTTGAGAAAGTAAACACAGGACCAATGGGTTATAATATGTGTCATTAGCGAGGAGTGATCATTAAACCCTAATTACGAAGGACGACTTATGTTTACATGTAAACGAAGCCTATGTACTTTAGACAACATTAAACCTTCAATTTCAAAGAAAAAAATTAAATCAATTCGAAAATAAGCACCCAGTGCAACATTACTCGTAATCCATAATTGAATTAATTCCACCACAAAAAATGACAGTTCCCCAATCACAAGTTAATGCCAACAATCTTAGCTGGCTCAGAAAATACTCCATTGACGGGGGCAGTCTGTCCACCATTTGTCGGAACGTACAAGGTAGGGTATTGTCCGTTCTGCATGAAAAGAACTGTCGTGGGCCCAGCGATGAGAGTGGAGTTGAGACCCCCTTGAATGGTCTCTCTCGCATAATCCTCATCTTCAAGATCAAAAGCAACAATCGAATTTTGTTGCAAAGTTGCCATGTATGCTACACTTCCATCTGATGCCAAAGAAAATCCATCAGGCACCAAAGTCTGGTCATCGGAAATAATCTCAACAGGCCCAGTAGCTGTGCCTTCTTCTAGGTCGACAGGCACCCGCCCAAAGATTTTCTTTTGGGTAGCCGTAAAGTATAGATATTCGTCTTGGGAATGTAAATTGTTGACTCCGGCCAAAGCATCGTCTTGTATGGCGATCGAGTAATTCCCTGAAACCGTGTCCAGTTTATAGATGAGACCTTGGCCAGCATCCGCAATGAGGACAATAGTTGATTTTGGTCGTTTCTGAAAAGTATGTATACCATGGAGAAATTGGGCCTCGGGAATTTCCGCGATTAAGCTTGCTGAGCCGTCATTGTTTGAATCCAGCTGCACTCTCCAAACTGAAAAGGAGCCAGGTTCCGGTGTGAGGGTTGCAGTGTCCAGATTACCAGCAGTCACAGCATAAACATCATCGTCAAGTCGTGAGAGACCAATGACGCTGCCCACATCAGGAATAGTTGCAACCCGATCTGCCGTGCCTTCATCGACTTTGACGGCCCATACTTCAGGAACGTCGGTTCGAGTGATCACCAAGTCATTGTTTGGACGGCTAACGACGTTCGATATCCAAGAGCCGTTGTCGGGAAACTGATATACAGTGTAAACATCTCCTTCATGATTCCGGAAACCGGGCTTGTTGGTAGCCAGAGTCAGCGATGGCAAAGCTGCCAGGACAATGGTTGCTAGGACTCTATACATCATGTGTTGTGCTGCCGTAAGGAACAGTTGAGACAACAGTAAGTTTCTGATGGGTCGTACCTAGTCCAGAAGACTACTAGATACAAATTGTCAGAGGCGAAGAAGAAACAAACCGACAAACATGCGAAGGATGACAAGTGCAAACCTACCGTGTACATCTAGGTCTCAGTCATAGCACTTACATTCTTGTATGAAATTTCTAAAATTTCCCTTGAATCAATGTTCTCGACGTCTGAGACACTGTTCAGGAATGATGTTTTCATTTCATAGTTCCGATTGTCTCCTCCCAAGGGGCTGGCTGTCGGGGTAACAAGGGATGATCAACAAGACCCATTCCAAAAAAGGAACACTGGGTATTGTTGTGGCGTTTCAAGCTGATAGCACCCATCCCCTTGTTTCTTTTAATTTTTGCTTGCTTTTTTTCGGCCCATATTATGAGTTACAAATTTCTCATGCTATCCCGCTGAGAGCAGCTCTCGAAGACTACTACATACTGTACTAGTGGCAGCAACTTTCCGAATACACCACAAGCACCTTCTTTTTTGACACACTTAGAATAAGTATCAATCATTTTTTTGATGTTGTTACGGAAATTTGTGTACAGAAAAGATCGTAGTCGCCGTCTAGTACTGACAAGCTTTGAACACGTCCTCGAATCGGCCCTCATTCCACCTGACGGTTGGCTTCAGACCTGCGAATTTCCAAACTCCATTTACCTTGCGATAGTAATGTTCATTGGTTGCATGGCCATGTCCAGTGAGCTTAACCGTCTTCAGACTTGCGTCGGTGTAAACCTGGTGTGCGGCACGTAGTTGGTGGTGACCGATGACTTCTGTGTCAGATATTTTCTCCCACCAAGTAGCACCGAGAAGATGCTGAGTCTTAATGGTTGGATCGCCTAAGAACCCGGGGTTTGTCACCATAGCCATGTATTCTTCGGCGTCCATTGAATCCCAGCAACCAAGAGCAATTTGCGTGTAGTCAACCTGAGGAACGGCCGTCAATTCTCTAAGTTACATGGTCAAAAAGTTCATTTTTACCTTCAAGGTAGGAGCAATGATGCTTCTTAGACGTTCCCAATCCTTAAAAGTTGTCAGCGCAATGTGGTTATTGAGTTATGCTATGAAGGAGCGTACCTTAGAGTCATAACTATCAGCCCAGTCAAATACAACCTTGGACAATTCAAGATAATCTATAGCACTATTAGCGATATATCGACCAGCATCAGCTGGATGCACGTACCCTGGAGGCCAATATCCAAGTTCGGTTGCTTGGAGCTCACAAAGGTGGAGGTGTCAACATCAGATTTCAGAGACGGAGCCATAATGAGAGAAATCGAGTTCTGGCAATGGTAGAATGGATTGAAGTAAGAGATCGGAGTCAATAGATACAGAAATTAGCAAAAGAAGTCAAACAATCAACCTCATACGATTTCCTGAATTGATCAATGAGATTTGGCTACTACGTACATACTGACAAAGGAATCATGCAGTCCAGGATGATTCGCATGCATGGCTTAGATCTGAATTCAGGGTTCCACCCTCCTTGCATCCCATGCTTCTGCAACCATGGCGTGACACAGGGAAACAAGACCTTGCTTACGACATATGCAATAACCAATCAATTCTTGGCATTGTCATTGTTTCCGCCAATTATTATTGCATAAACCGGCGGAACTGGTGTCGAGCACTGGCATGGGTGCACGTAACAAAAAATTTCCGAAAACGGAGAATCCCTTTCGTAGGCGAATTCTACTGCAACCATGATAGTACTACGTAATACGTATTAACATTTGAAGTCAAATCCAAGGCGAAACTAACCCTAAATACTTCAACAAAGCTAGTGATGCTAAAAATAGCATTTCTGGATTCGGTTTTACCGTCTTCAGGGCTGTTATTGTTTATTCGTTCTCGAAACAGGGAAAGGAAACCACATATGTAGTACTCACTGCCTGACAACAAAAAGTAGGTTTACAGATATTTTGTTAATTACTTTTCTTTACCTAGGTTCTTGAATTTTCCATACACTACGTCCTTTCTATTTACAACGATGGTTCTTCTAAACAACGGAAGCAATAGCTCTAACGGCCACGCCATGGAGACCATCCCTAAAATCCTGGTTGGAAAAGTAGCATTAGTTACTGGAGGTGGGCGCGGTATCGGTGCTGGTATTGCTCTTGAGTTGGCCAAGCGAGGCGCATATGTCGCAGTCAATTACTCTACTAGCGCTTCCTCTGCTGAAGAAGTTGTCAAGGCCATCGAAGAAGTTGGCTCTCGCGGTGCTGCCTTCAAGGCCGACCTCACCGTCGTGGAGGAGATTGAGGAGCTATTCCGTTCTGTTGTCGCCCACTTCGGTCGCATCGACATTGCCGTATCCAACTCAGGCCGCGAAAAATTCAAGCCGCTAAGCCAAACTACGCTTGAGGACTTTAACGAGGTGTTTGACCTAAACACACGGGGTCAGTTCTTTGTCGCTAAGGCTGCGCACAAGTATCTCGAGCAGGGTGGACGTCTAATTCTCATGTCATCTATTGCTGCCGGGGTCGGTGTTCCCGGCCATGCCCTGTATGCTGGCAGCAAGTCCGCTGTTGAAGGGTTTACCCGCTGCTTTTCTGCGGATTTCGGTGAGAAGAGGTGCACAGTCAATGCCATTGCACCCGCTGGAATCAAGAGTGATATGTGGCTGAAGAACTCTTGGAGATACGCGCCGGGATGTGACAAGACATCTTCTTTGGAAGAAATTGAGACGGCTTTGGCCAATGGCAGCCCTTTGAAGAGATGCGGCGTTCCCGCTGATATTGGGAGGATTGTCTCTTTTCTCTGCAGCCAGGATGGTGAATGGATCAATGGTAAGTGATAGCTCCCACAGAAAGTATACTTTCGTATTTGCTAATGATTTATATCTTAGGCCAAACCATTCCAGTCAACGGAGGCGCAAACATCTAAGAGTATTCATCCTCTATAACTAGTTTTTCAACTACCATTGTTTGCTGCTTGTAAATAGAGCTGTATTTGCAGATTTTTCCAGTCTTCCACTCAAATGAAGTACTCTAATAGGATTTCATATCACTTTCGTTACGTCTCTTCTGAGTCTTCTTCGTATCCAAAAAAAAAAATAGTCTCGTAGCCTACGGCGTGCGCTCGACCGAAAGTTTGTCTCTTCCAAGGTTGCAGATGCAGTGGGTGAACCCCTAACTTCTTACCCACTACAGAGAAACTAGATCAGCATGCTACGCATTTGCGCATTGCAACACTGGTATAAGCCAATCTACGAACACAGAAATGCGCCAGCCACATTCCAGTGGACGTCGCACCGGACAGGCCACTTATGAGACACTTTCCGTTTTCGGCCATTCTAACAGGATGTAACGCTTGCCGACGGTTGATCGAAAAAGTGGCCATGAAATACGTATTTCCTTGTTTTCATAAACATGCACTAGGCGCATTTACTATTGAATTTCTAGAACCCCGCCAGAATAGTTGGCGTTCTCGCCCTCTGCCAAGTTTCGACCCAGCTAGCAAACTAGGGCTGCGATCGGAAACCCCAAATGGCACCCTCCTTGCGTTGATCCAGGGAGTAGGCAACTCATAGGCCCCCGGTCCAGAACGAGCGGACTTTAAAAGTGGCGGCATACTAAACTCGGAATTTTTATGAATCTCTAGGCTTAAGTCATGGCTGTTGGTTGAAGCTGATACGTCCGGACTCCGATGGCCTCCTCTAATTAGATTCAGAAAGTCCGTAACATATTATACCTAATTAAGAAATAAACATCAGTAGAGAATTTACATCGTCTAAATAAATAAGTCAGGACTGTTAAGGCCTATATTCGCCTGCAAATAATGCAGGCACTAGGATAAATTGCCAATTCGATCCCAGTGATGCGGGGGCATAAGAGTAGACAAAGAAAAGCCGGCCTCGTCCTCACCTCCCAGCCTCCTAGATTTCTGTCAACACGCATACCTTCGATGCTGTCTTTGCTGCACACGGCAGCTGGCACCTGCATCATCTTAGGCTAAGTATAGAAGCCAACATTACTCTTGTTTTCTAGAATTACATATACACCCTGCCACCTCAACACCTACGTTCTTCCCCTCTTACCCAATACAGATAACTATTCTCCAAAATTAGGCAAGATGACAAACTGGATCCTCGGAGACAAATTCTACACCGTCTATCCACATAAGAACTCCATTAAGGGTTTGTGGGAGTCCAAGTGGAAATTTGCTGTATGTAAAAAACCTACTCGATCAATTCAGTCAATATGCATAGAGATACTAACTTTTAGACAGTGTTCAAAATCCATATATCCCTTCCACGATGGTTCCATTGAAGATTTTGAGCCCATCTTTGAGAAGCTCATAGCCGAAAACATCAACGATGCTTACACTGATGAATACACCAACGCCTTCCTGCCTGTCGCCAGTGCGCTCGAGGTCAAAGGTCAAGAAGCCATGCAAGCTGGCAACATCGAGAAGGGAGCAGAGTACTATCGCCGTGCCGCTGTAGTATATCGGATCTCTCGCTTCCCCTACGTTAGTCCTGCCTCGGCGGGCACAAAGTCCATCAAGCGTCTGGCATTTGAACGCCAGAAGAAGGCCTATATGGCCGCTGCATCAACCTGGGCACCTGTCATAAATGAGGTCGTTATTCCTCACAAACAGCGTGCTGGCTCAGATGGCGCTTCGATTCCTCTTCTTGTCCGCGTGCCTGAACACGCCAGCGCCAGTAAGCCGGTTCCAGTGGTGTTGATCATTACCGGACTCGACGGCTACCGCTGTGACAACTCCCAGCGTACCCACGAGATTGTCGGTCGCGGATGGGCGACTGTAATCTGTGAAATTCCCGGAACAGCAGATTGTCCTGCTGATCCCGCGGACCCTGAATCCCCAGATCGTCTCTGGAACTCAGTGTTGGAGTACATGGCTTCTCGGCCCGAGTTCGACATGCGCAAAGTCGCTGTTTGGGGGCTGAGCGCAGGTGGATTTTATGCCATTCGTGCAGCATCAACCCATTCAAAATACCTCATGGGTTGTGTGGCCCACGGTCCGGGATCTCATCACTTTCTAAGCCCGGAGTGGTTGGAAAGAATTGATGATCACGAGTATCCTTTCAAGATTTCCCCTGCCATGGCTGAAAAGTATGGTTTCAAGAGTGTCGAGGACTTCAGGAAAAATGGTCAAAAGAAGTTTTCGCTAGTGGAGACTGGTATTGCCGACAAGCCATCTTGCAGACTTCTACTTCTTAATGTGAGCTCCTATATTCGTGTTTGGAAATTTGTTTCAAGTCACTGACATGTAACTTAGGGTGTTGATGATGGCGTTGTTCCAATTGAGGACTGCCTTGTCTTGTTCAACTACGGAACTCCTAAAGAAGGACGGTAAGAGAGCATTTTTCTTCGCTGTATTTTTCAAATGCTAATAGTACATCTTTAGATTCGTTGAGAAGCTTCCACATATGGGTTATCCTACTACTCTACCAGTTGCCTACGACTGGTTTGAGAAACTATTGGCCAGTGGTACCGAACCAGGTCTGAAAAATTAAGTTTGCGTGTCTTACAAATACATGTAGAACGGGACGCAGTTGAAGATGGATATAGGTGTGGACTTTTCAGAAATGTATTTCTTTTATCAAACAGCCTTAATTGAACAGTACCAGAAATTCATGTGCCTCAAATTTCGGATTTCATTTTGTTTCTGCTTGCTTACTGAAGCTTATCGATGAATATGGTAAAGGCAAACAATATTCAAAGACAAATCAAATATTTCACCTAGCTTTTCTACTAATATGCATTATATTGAGAATAATCACTGTCATCTGGTCCGCATAATCGTGTATTCCGTGGACAAAAGCCCACTAGACGCCAAACTCCTACCAAAACATGTGACACTCCCTGATTGAATTTACGGAAACGTCGGTGGAGGATAAGAAGCCCTAATAAGATTATATTAGCAAACGAAGAAGGGAACAAAAATCGTGCAGCTTACCCCGAGTCGCCCGGGTAAATGTAATCATTTCCCCCGGTCAAATCTGTACCAGTGTTTCCGGCGGCGTTTCCAGAAGATGGCGAGCCATACGCTTCACAAACCTTGAGATGGTCCATAGGGATGAACATATCTTGGATTTGGTCTGGTGCCTCGATGATTGTTGCAACCAAGCCTGAAGCAACATGCCACTCAATATGGCAATGCAACAACCATATGCCGGGGTTATTAGCGCGGAAACGAATAACGGTATGTCCGAAGTTTTGTACCATAATGGTATCACGTCTAACCGGTGTAGAGGATATATTAGCAAAGTAGCCATTGAATGCGCCCCCATCAACAGCTGTGCGCTGCAGAACTTGAAATTGGTGGCCGTGCAAGTGCCAAGGGTGTAAGTTGCTATGGTAGTTGTTGATGACGATCTCAATGACATCGTTATGTTTGACAACAATGGGATTGACCTCTCCATAAACTTCCGGGTTGGAGTAGTACTCCGGGCCGACTGTCAACGCAGTGTAAAGCGTGGGTACCTGCTGGGGCATGTATGTTTTTCCATTGACAGAAAAGCGCGTGACATTGTTGATAGCTGTCCGGCCAGTGTTCAACACAATTTGATGATTAACAGGCTCCAAAAGCGCCTCATGATCAACGGGAACAAATTCGACGTCGTCGACAAAATCAAACTCGTTGAGGACAGGCGGCTCTGGCAAAGGCAGCGACTCGTCGTAAACAAGCCAAGCAGTGGCATTAGGGTTGTAGCTTTCGGGAATGGCTCGGTTTTCGTAGAAAAACATCATGTTGATATCCATGGTATCCCAAATTGCGTAATTCTTGCTTGCATCCGCTTTAGTCTTGATAAGTACACCCATGCGCTGACCAGTAGCTACGCGAAGATTTTTTTCGCCAACGGGATAGGGCTCTACCCAGACGCCATCAACCTCGACCACAGTCATTTCATGATCATCGAAGAGAAATGCATGTCCGGGCCAATTTCCGACGCAGATAATGTGGACAAAGTATGTTTTATTTGGTTGAACCTTGATAGTCGATTCTGTGGAGTCGTTGATCAACGCAATATCAGGAATTGGCTCGTTTCCATGGTCATTTTTCTCGTTGTCCGCTGACTGGTACGAGTCGAGAAGTTCCGGCATCTGCTTGTGATACCAATCTGACAGCAGAATTGTAAACTCGTCATCATATTCAAAAGGCGGGCTCGGATCGCGGACAATCAGAGCTCCTCGCAATCCGTCGGGATACTGGCCCATGTTGTGTGAATGATACCAGTACGTTCCAGCTTGATCGGTCTGTTTGAAAATAATCAATATCACTTTCACAACAAGACCAAAACCGCTACACTTACTATGAAATCGTAGCGGATTGTTGAGCCAGGAGCGACGGGGCACTGAGTGACTCCAGAACCACCGTCCATGGTCGCAGTCATGTACTGGTGCATACCATGCCAGTGAATACCAGTTGATTGATTCCCTAACTGATTTTCAACATCCACAATGAGCCGGTCACCGACGTCGACGTCTACCTGGGGACATGGCCATTGACCGTTGATGCCGATGACCGGTCTTTCGAATCCATCAGGGGCGGCATTGACCCAAGTAATATTCCAATGCAAGTGAACATGTTTGGCGGCAACAAACTGGACAATGCCAGAGAGACAGAGAATCAAGATAGAAGGAAACATCTAAGCGGCTCTATTCAAAAAGAACGACGATTGGTTAGTACTAACGAACGATAAAACGAATGACTGAAAAGAACGAGACCGCGTCCACAACAAAATCGAGTAAACAGTAAGCAAAGAATTGGAACTTTTGGGTTATTTATTCAATACTCAAAAGACCACGCGGTGATCGACTGTGTGTGTTTGACCGCCGTATTGTTTGTGTAAAATTCCGACGCGAGAGCGAACGCCGAGGAATGTACCTTCAAAACATCGGTGTTAATTACTCTAATCTGTAAGGAGAGAACTTTTGAAGCGAACCTTGGGAAGACAGGGGCCAATGGGTGCTGAAAAATTTCTTGTTTGAGCAAAAGAACCCCTTGCGTTGTACTTAAAATCCGAAATGATCGAGTTGTTTCTTCATAGAGCAACGGGTTTATTTCCGCCGGTGCCATTATCAACAAGATCTAGTTATTAAGCAGATCCATTTGCTTTAAAGCTGATGCGATTTCAAAATCTATAAAAAAAAATTAAACGTTACAACTAAGATTCTAATGCCTGGCCAAGAGGTGGCAACTGCTGCATGCATCGCTTTGGATATGTTCAACCCACTGCCTCTTGACATACATGTATGATTGGTCTTTAGAGACCAATGTACCTTTGCTAATAAGAGAAACTGATGGAGAGGACCTAGAAATCGCCCAATACTTTTAGATGTGTAAAACAGTAGAAAGCGGGAGGTTACCCTATTTCCGTTTTCGGTTTGCCCTGGCGATGCCCTGTATTTGGATGGTAACTAGTTTATTTACGGAACTTAGCTCCGATTTGAATACATTGTAGTGTAATGGACTTTTATTGTCATCTGAGGCAAGAAATTTTCAACTTGTAACCAGATACAATCAAAGATGACGTGGCGATTGGCCCTTTGGCGGTGTTTAGGGTTACGGGACAACACTGGAGGTCCAACGGTTCTGTGTCGGAATATTCACGAGCTGTGTATTCAAATGTTGTTCGAAGAAGTAGCGACTGGTAAATCTAAGCAAATGAAACCCAGAGACCAGTTGACATCGAATGATCCATTGACATCAACTGTGACATTTCAGCCCAACTTCAAGTACATATACATAGGGTTTAGTGACAACACATATATGTCAACTGGCCTGGTGTATCGATTCAATGTTATAACAGCCCACTTTACAGGCGCATTGCGAAAAGGCATGGAGAGTCACAAGGCTACTTCAATTTCGACACCCGGAACAGTGTATTTGATTTCACCAGCAGCATTTTCTGAACCAGCCTCCACACTAGATTAGTATAGCCCAAGAGGCAACAATTTCCTCATTGGGAGAGCCGACGCCCGGAAAGAAAGCCGGATATGCCCCCGCACCCAAGTACTTTTCCGTGTGGGATGCGACAAAACGCCATTCTTTATAAACAATCAATCAACCAGTGACTTTATCTACAAAAAAAAAGTAGAGTACACCTATGCACATATAGAATACACGACATCAACCACAATGGCACCCGTCGAAATCCCTCCATTCGACAAACTGACTCTCGACCCCTCTGGCCCCAAAGGGAATGCTTGGGGTCTCTTTGGGAAAGACAACAGCGTCGGCATGCTTAATTTGCTCACGCCAGAGGTCGTACAGGCAGCAGCGAGCGAAATCAAAGACGGAGACCGCTTTGCCCTGGATTGGAAGCTCGATGCTCTCGGGCAACCGTCCTTTGGCAGACAAGCCTTTCACCAGAAGATCGTCAACAAGGCGCCCAGAACCATTAATGATGATGTTTTGACATTCAATACACAAGGAAGTACGCAATGGGACGGATTTAGGCATTTTGGTTTGTTTTTTCTTCTGGCATGCCCGGAACTTCTAATAACAATGAACAATACAGGCAACCAAACACATAAAGTGTTCTACAACGGCGCGACGCAGCAAGATATCGAGACCAGCAATGTCCTGAGTATTGATGGTAAGAGAGCCGCTCTCCTTCAAACAACCTTTTTCTGTATAAACCTGACTGACTGGGTAAACAGCTTGGGTAGAAAAGGGTGGCGTTGTTGGACGCGGCGTACTGCTCGACATTGCGTCTTACGCCGAGCGCAACAACCTTACATTTCCTGCATTTGAGTCATCAGTGATTCCCCTAGAAATCGTCAAGAAGGTCGCCGAGGAAGAAAAGGTCACATTCAGACCCGGTGACATCCTCTTCATCCGCTGTGGATTCACAAAGGCGTTTGAGAGCCTCTCCACGGACCAGGCGACTGCGCTTGGCCGTCGAGAGGTGGCCAAGTATGTTGGCATTGAATCGAGCGAGGCAACGCTGAGATGGCTCTGGGAGAGGCAGTTTGCGGCCGTGGCGAGTGACGCAGTGGCCGTCGAGAGCTCGCCTGTTGATGGGCCTCAGATCCCGCAAGAATGGTCATTGCATCAGTGGTGTTTGGCTGGTTGGGGCATGCCCCTTGGCGAGATGTTTTATTTGGAGAAGTTGGCAGCTCACTGCGCGGAGAAGAAGAGATGGTCCTTTTTCTTTTCGAGTGTACCGTTGAACGTGAGTTTTCTCCAATGTCCCAGACTGTTGTCGTTGCTAAAGCCTTTCACGTACAGGTCCCCGGTGGTGTTGCAAGTCCACCAAACTCTGTTGCCATCTTCTAAAAGTTGGAGACGGTCAAATTTCAGGGAGACCAGCTTGAACCGGGCGTGATGATCGACTTTTAATATCCATTGACCTAAATTTTATATATACATATACATGAGAATGCAATGAAAATGCACACTTTTTGAGACCGTCCAGGTATCTACCGTTAACGCCCGCCAAACACAGAATGCAAGTCATGTAAATCACTCAAGTCCCATCCAATCGCCTGATTCGTTGTCGCTAGCGTCACCCATGTCCTGATCGACAGGAGCGCTCTCATCAATCTTCAAAACACCGTTGGTCTTTTTAGGGCCAAGTATCGGCTGTGATAGAAGATAGTCGAGGTCGTATAGATTTCGTTCTGTGAGCCGTTTGAGACTTTCACGGAAATCATCTAGAACTCTCTGCAAGGCTCTCAATTCCGGGGCCAATTGCCCACCATGCTCTTTCAGGTATCGACCGTGCACACTCAGCATTGATTCGATCCAAAGCAAATTGAATTCCAGGTGAGGTGTCTCGTCCGTCGAAAGTGCAATAAACCGAACGAATCTGGGGAGATAGGTTTGCGGGATGGAGCGGACAATGTGAGGAATGTCCGCATGTGGAATACTTTCGTATACCGTCCGAATGAGAGGTGCCTCGTTCAAACGGAACGCCATAACTAGCGCCTTGAGGTAAGACGCATTCTCTGTTGAAACTGCAGACGAAGCCTTCTTGGCTTCCTGCAGAGTGTCCAGGATAGAGTCTGGAGTAATGTTGATGTCCAGGTCAAACGGGTCAAAAACAAAATCTGTGTCCAGGCTGTAAATAAGAAGGCCTTCCGTTGTTGCAGCGCAGAACGACCGGCCGGTAGGCGAAAATGACACGGCTGACACTCGTATTTCTGGCCTTATCTTTCGTGCACCAGCATCACCGCGCTTTGCGCCAGGCAGGCTGCGATCAATACGGTCTTCTAAGTCAGAAGCTTCCCCGGTCTCATCAATAAGACCTTGCGGTCCCGCTTCGGTCATGTTTTTGCTGTTCAAGTACTCCTGAGTGCCGTCAATAGACGTGTTCACAGAGACCGTATATTTCTTAACAAGGGAGCCTGTTGTGACGTCGTACAAGCAGATATATTTGCTGTTGCCTCCGGCCAGTAAACAAGATCCATCAGCACTGTATGTTATTCTCGTGAACGATTTTGTGCCTTCAACATTGGCAGCTGTTCGCCGATCGGAAACTTTTCTGCCACCGGAAACATCCTGACGTCCTTCAATAGAACTCTCCTGAATAGCTTCAAAGACATTCCAGAAACTGAGTTGACCGTCAAGTGTAGAAGCAGCAATTTGCTTGCCGTCCGGTCTGAAATCAACACTGAGAACATCAGACTGTAGTTGCAGCGGTTCGCTAGTTTGTGATCGACCGAAAATGCTCCATATACGTACAGTTCGGTCCCAGCTGCCGCTAACAAGATTGCTTCCATCAGCAGCAAATGAAAGGGACACAACAGGTCCTTCATGGCCAGCGAGACGGTCAAGTAATTGACCGGTCTGTACGGACCACACATGTATGTCGAAAGAGTCCTGTGAGCCAGCACAAACAACTTCTCCACTCGGATCTACCGCCAAAGAAGTAAAGCCCAGCCTGGACGGGGCTGTGAATGTTCGGAAATTCCGGTACCTGATAAGGTCCCATGCTCTTACGGAGCCGTCCAAAGATGATGTGTAGAGCACGTTGCCCTTTTTAGAGAATCTGCAATCCGTGACCGCGGCGTTGTGTTCTGTGAATGTCACGATGCAAAATCCAGACGCAGTATCCCACACTTTGATTTTGCCGTCGTCGCCGGTGGTGACGACTCGTTGTCCGTCAGCAGAGTAGACAAGCGAGTTCAGCGAATCTAAGTGACCTTGTTGCTTTAAGATGTACGACTCTGACTGCCATTCCCAAACCAGAAGTTGGCCATGCTTGGAAGACCCAAATGCCAGCCATTCGCCCGACTTGTTGATGGTGACGAAATCGATATTGCTTTGCGATACACTGGTAATAGTGAGTATAGAACTTGCGTTTCACGAGAAAGCCAACTCACCTCAGCATATGGATATTATTGAAGTCGGGCAGTTCATAGAGCCCAAAGAGACCGTTGGAAAAGCCAACAACCAGTAGATTGGTCTTAGCATGGAAGGCAGCACATTTCAGTTTCGCGTCGTTCTGCATGAAGAAGTCCTTTTTCATAATTCTCCAGCGAAAATCGCGTTCCGGCTCGTCTTCTAACCTTCTTGTGGCGTACTCCCATCGGAAGAGCGCACCGTCTTCGCTCACAGTGTAGATCTAATGACGAGTCAGCTACGAGTTCACACAAAGCTGGCGCATAACCCTACAGATTCCTGATCGGCGGCAAAAAAAGCAGCCTTGACTCCCTGGCGATGTCCTGCAAGTGTTGTCGGCTCAAATCCATCTTCGGGGTCTAAACTCCACACGCGAGCGGTCAAGTCCTTTGAAGACGTGAGGAGGAACCGCGAATCGCTAGACCATTCAATATTCTGGATTGCGTCAAAATGCCCGGCAAGTTCTCTATGGAGGACGAAGGGCGCAAATTCGAGCTCTCCGCCGGCGTCGGTGCCAGGGACAGACGGGGTCTGCCATAGTTGTAATCGGCGCCCAATTCCAACGGCGAAATGCAGACCAGACGGGGAGAACTTGAGCGCATCGACTGGACCCTTGAAGGACATGTGATAGATGACAATGCGTCGCTTGAAATTCGTCAAGATAGCGTGGCCATCTTCATCGACAGTGAGAAGCAAATTGCCCTGCGGATTGAGATCGAGTCGAGCGATGTTTTTGCGGTGGAAGAGGGGCAGAGTGTAGGATTTATTGCTGCTAGAATGTTAGAGAGAAGTAATAGTAAAGCGATCGAAAGCGTACTTGACCAGGTCAAAAACAGTGACCCTGTTGCCTACGGGCGACAGCAGGCAGGTGCCATCGGGATTGAAGAGCAAGTTGCCCTTGCCGTAGACCGTGCCCAAGAGATTGGAAAACTGGCGAAACGATTAGCGATTAGCGATTAGCCCGGGGCAGCAGCATTGGGAGCAGCCAGTACTAAGCTGCGTACCTTGAAGTCGGTCTTCATTTTCAGTCTTGTCAGAACCCGCTACGCACGCTGCATGTCTGGGGCGGCTGCAAATCGGATAACAATAATTTTTCTGAATTTTGAAGCTTTTTGCAGGGCCGGAACGATAAGCAACAGTTGATCCGGCCGGTGAAAAAGCGCTATACCTATTCAAGTCTAGCGCCCTCCGTGGCCTGTGCCTTCCTGGACGACCACAGCTCGTCGCACCTGATTCGCTGCGGCCGCAAGTCCCCACCGGCGTTCAGGGGCTCCGAACGACGCAGCGCTTGCCCGACTGGCCCAGAGACCCAAGGCCAACAACTGCCTGCGCTACCGATCTCCATCTTTCTTTGCTGTCCCCGTCCAATTTCCCATCCTCTTCTCTCCCTCTCTGTGTCTTCTTCCCTAGCCAGCTGTGGTGATTCCGCTTGTCTGTCTCTGTGACGACGCTGCTGTGACATTTGTTTTGCCCAGGTGAATATACCGCCTCGCCAGCTCGAAGAGAAAGAAAAAAAAAGAAAATGGCCCCCTCAAGTGAGACCGCCTCGCCTATTGGCATTGCCAATGTAAGTCACCTTCCTGATGCTTTTTTGTGCAATTCTGGTATCTACCGCTGCTTGTATGGGTCAATTGCTAACGAAGATGGTGACTTAGCTCCCCAACCAACGGTACGTGGGACGCAGCTTGTTTGGATGCTTTTTGTTGTGGGTGGATCTTTGGAGTTCTGACTTGATGATATAACAGCCACAAGATTGTCGCGAAGCGGGGAGCGGCCTTCACAATTATGGTGCGCCTTGTCCATTCATGTGGGATACTCTGTTGCGGTCGTTAACAAACATGCAGGTTGCTGGTGAATCTGGGTTGGGAAAAACTACCTTCATCAACACCCTGTTCTCAACCACCATCAAAAACTATGCCGACCACAAAAAGCGCCATGCCAAGCAGATTGACAAGACCGTTGAGATCGAGATTACCAAGGCCGAGCTCGAAGAGAAGTTCTTCAAAGGTGCGGCACAATCTACATGGAATATAGCTCTCAGTTGCTAACTAATGACTGTTTAGTCCGCCTTACGGTTATCGACACTCCTGGATTCGGTGACTACGTCAACAACCGAGATTCGTGGCAACCCATTATTGAGTTCCTCGATGACCAGCATGAGTCGTACATGTTGCAGGAACAACAACCCCGCCGAACAGACAAGATCGACCTGCGTGTCCATGCCTGCCTCTACTTCATTCGCCCAACCGGCCACACATTGAAGCCTCTTGACATCGAAGTCATGAAGCGCCTGAGCTCCCGAGTGAACTTGATTCCCGTTGTCGCAAAGGCTGACACTCTCAGCCCCGCTGACCTGGCTCGCTTCAAGCAAAGAGTAAGTTGGATGGAGATTTTTCCAAGCAATATCTAAAACTCAACTAATTGGATTCAGGTTCGCGCTGTCGTTGAAGCCCAGGGTATCAAGATTTACCAGCCCCCGATCGAGGAGGACGACGAGCATGCCGCTGCCCATGCCCGCAGCTTGATGGCCGCTGTACCGTTTGCCGTTATTGGCTCCGAGAAGGACGTTAAGAACAACGAGGGCAAGGTCGTCAAGGGCCGTCAGTATGCCTGGGGTGTTGCCGAAGTTGAGAACGAGGACCACTGTGACTTCAAGAAGCTCCGCTCTATTCTCATCCGCACCCACATGCTCGACCTTATCCACACGACCGAAGAGTCTCACTACGAGGCTTACCGCGCCCAACAGATGGAGACAAGGAAGTTCGGCGAGGCCCGCCCCCGCAAGTTGGACAACCCCAAGTTCAAAGAGGAGGAAGAGACCCTCCGCAAGCGCTTCACAGAACAAGTCAAGGTCGAGGAAACTCGTTTCAGACAATGGGAGCAGAAGCTCATTGCGGAACGCGACCGCCTCAACAAGGACTTGGAAGCTACCCACGCAGCGTATGTTTTTCCCCTGCCACTAAATACACGTATGACACATCTAACTCTTAACAGTATCAAAAGCCTCGAACAGGACTTGGAAACAATGCAAGGTACCCGGAGCCACGGTCGTCGTTAGGTGTTTCTAAGTTATTGCCCTTTTTTCGGAAATACGCTTTGGCCGTTAACGTCAGTACTCTTTTCTACTTGCGGGACCTTCTTCTCTTTTGGTGTGATCTTTCAATAAGCGAACAAAAAGTACTGAACCTTCCGGACCAGACGACGCCCGGGCAAGGAACGATGCTGACTGTTTTGCTTTGGTAATTACTGTTGAGTGATGATGGCCTCTGCTTTTTCCCCTACCTACTACATAATATCCCTTCACTAGTGTCGTAGCGTGCCAATGCAATTTTAATTTCGTTGTTTGTTCCCATATTGGTTTCCATAAACCTTGCACTGTAGATAATCAGCGCTGTGGCAATAGCACACGAAGAGCCTCGCAGTGAGGTGACGGCCGAAACTATTGGTCCGAGCTTCCGCAGCTCGTAGTTTCCCCACCGCGTCGGGAAAGCTTCACAGCTTCGAGACAGCTTTTCGAGTCCTTTCATGAACATCGCAGTGCTTGCAGCATATCGTCTCTAGCTCATCGATTCTCCATGCCATCTCTTGGTCGATTTCCCCACAAACATGCTCACACGCTGCGAACTCACAGTGGTAAGCCGCCTGTAAATTTATTCTACTGAATGACCTTGGAGCTGACCACTGCCCAAGGTCCCGTCAATACGGTGACATTTTCCAGCTACCCAGGCACATACGTCCTGACCGGCTCTTCTGATAAAGCTGTCCACATTTCCCGCGCGCTGCCCAGCTCCAACTCGCACTCCATCGCCGAGACCACCCAGCCCATCCAACGGTACGAAGCACACGGGTATTCCGTCCTTGACATCGCCGTCAGCGCAGACAATTCCCGGTTCAGCAGTGTTGGAGGAGATAGACAGGTGTTTCTGTGGGATGTCGAGCAAGGGTCTACAGTGAGAAGATGGGCGGGCCATACAAGTCGAGTCGAGACGGTGCAGTTTGCCGGTGAAGGCGATTCCGTCGTCGTGTCTGGTGAGTTCCTCCGCAGAAATGATACAAAATTGGAGAAATAGTACTAATGATTGCCTTTGCTTGACAAATAGGGAGTGCTGATACTACGATCAATCTGTGGGACGCAAAATCCAACTCGCACAAACCCATCCAGAGCTTGACCGAAGCCGCTGACACGGTCTCTTCGGTGCATGTGCACATGCCTACGTTCTCGATTGCCAGTGGAAGTTACGATGGAAGAGTCCGAATCTACGATCTTCGCATGGGCAAGATAGCCGTGGATGTAATTGCGCATCCCGTCACAAGCGTTCGTTGCTCGGCAGACGGCAATGCTATACTCGTCTCCAGTCTGGATGGTCGCATTCGGATGCTAGATCGAACAGACGGAAAACTACTCAAAGCCTTTGGCGGAGAGGAGCAGGCTGGAAAGTCTGGAGGGCCGCAATACTTGAACAAGTCGCTCCGAATACGCTCTGTCTTCGCTAAAGGTGACGCTGTGGTTCTCAGTGGTAGTGAAGCTGCAGACATGGACAACAAGCAGCGGACCAGCCAGGCCTCTGTGTTTGCCTGGGATGTCCTGAGTGGAGATGTCATTGCTACAGTACCTGCTGGAGAAGGAGTCAAGGTGGTAAGCTGTGTATCGTGGAATGAGACAGGAGGGTGCTGGGCTGGCGCCTGTGCAGATGGTGAGTTTAGTTTCTCGTTGACCATTCCGGGTCAAGACTAACAATACATTTCTTAGGTACTGTGAAAATCTACAGTTGAATGAAAATTTCCGCCACTGTCGATTGTCGAAACAAAACGTCAGTGTTCGCTCTGGAACGCTAGCAATGGCAGCGTCGGATGTCGCGCTGAGCCGGCCAACCACCGCGCCCCGCCAAATAACGTGCACTTGCCCACGCACTATCCTGTCTAATAGCAAGAGGTTGCGTGGGCATGTTTAATTTCTCGTTGCTATCCATGCTCTGCCGAAAAGATGTATTAGCTGCTGGTGGGCGACTGTACATAAATACCCCCGTGCTGCCTTTTCATCTCGTCCCGGAAACCGACAGACACAGTTCACGATGCAGCTACAAAGCCTACTTCTTTGGACAGCTGCTCTGGCTGCGTGCAGCGCAGCATCCTCCAATGTCACCGTCTTCCGGAATGAGCCCTTTCTTCCTGGTAACAAGCTCCCGGCGTCCCACGCGACGTCCGATGGAGGTGACATTGTCAGTCTCTTCCTCGGGCTGAGCCGGTCGACAACCTGGAAGCTCATCTCAAAGACCAAGCTTGAGGGAAACACCGGCGAACCCGAGGGCATGGTTCGTGTTGGCGACGATCGTCTTTTCGTTTCATCCGGACAGTGGACTGTCCCAACTGAGAAGTACAACGAGACCATCAATGGCACTGATCGCACACCAGGCGCTGGATTTGCGCATATGATCATCTATGACCTCGAAGGGCAGCGGATTGCCAATGCCTCACTTACAGCTCCTGGGGGCATTGAGTATCATGGAGGTGGTATCGACTACGACGGCCGCTACATCTGGATCACGCTTGCTCAATACAGACCCAACACCACTGCCACCATTGCTCGAATCGACCCTCTCACTCTAGACCAAACCCGTCTGTTCCGTACAAATGATCATAATGGCGGCATTGTCCATGATACCATCACCAATGAGCTCGTAACCCTGAACTGGGGCGGACGAAACGCAACTACATGGTCTCTTAAACACTACCCAAAATCCTTCACCCCTCTTCCAGGATTCACGCCCCCAATCCAAAGCGTTGCTACACCGAGTTTCTTTGTCGATTACCAAGACTGCAAATTTCTGGGCCACCACGCCGTTCCCAGCGTCATCACAGCCCAACCTCCCTTTGGGTCTGCGAAGAAAACGACTCCTCGACCCATCATGCTCTGTTGCGGCGTAGCCACGCTTGGCACGTACAATCTCGGCGGGCTGGCGCTTGTGGATTTGGAGACGATGCTGCCGCTATGGGAAGTGCCGATTACCTTGACGAGTGATTTGGGTGTTTCGCTGACGCAGAATCCTGTGGATGCGCATGTCGTGGACGGGAAATTGAGAGTGTGGTTTTTACCCGATCAGAGGAATAGCACGTTGTATATTTACGAAGCGCAGTAAATAGACAGAAAATACAGAGCAATGCTTTATACAGCGATCTGTTTATCATTTATACATCTCGTAAATGGGTATAGCCAAAATCATTTGTCTTCAATTCTATAATATCCAAGAAAGGAAACCAAAAAACTATACATACGGATCCGGCTTCTTCTGTGAAGGCGGTCCAATCCACCGACCATCCTTGAGCCAAACCCCAGCGCCTCCATAGTGACCCGTTGACGAGCCTTTCATAAACGCAAACCGGAAGAAAAGATCCTGCGGTTCACCAGGATCTCTATCACTGGTAGTATATAACTCTTCCTCTTCTTGTTGTTGTTCTTGTTGTTCATCGACGTCGTTCGTGTCGAGGCCCGTGTTAATCAGTTCCAGCCCCTCGGAGCCGTGTCGGTGCCAGGTGAACCTCCCCTTGCGGTTTTCGTCTAGATAGCCGCGCCAGCGCTCAACGTCGTTGACGAGAACGCTGATTCCGTCGACGCCGAGACGGGCCATTCGTTGATGCTCCCAGAGCTCGAATGTGATGTTTCCGTTCCCGTGATAGTACCGACTCTCGTCCCAGAGACTAGGAGACGGGCCAGGCTCTAAACTGATGGATACGGAGGAATTGGTGATGTTAGGGTACGATGCGCCCCACCATCCTCCAGGGGTTGTCGGGTCTTCGCCTAGTGCTGCGGGAGTCTCGATGATGGACGCGAAGCCCCAGCGGGCGATACCGTTGATGAAAAGACCTAGCAGGAGGCCCTGGTAGATTACCGAGGGGCGTGTTGGGATCGCCGTTCCAGGTATAAGTAGCATTGCAAGAATGTAATGATGGATTCGTAACCGAAGTCCAGGTAATGCGAGCAAGAAAAGGATACCAGCCACGAATGATATGTAGACCTTGAGATAGCGCGGCATCAAGCCCGCTTGGCGAATGAACCATGTCTGTGTCAGAACAATGGTGAGGATAATACTCACCACAATTCCGAGTGCCAACTTGGCACCGGGTTGGTTCTGCAGGTCGTGTGGCGTGAGTCGTTGGAGCGGAATCCAAAGAGCAAATGTATAATTGTTTAGAGCGCCAATAAATGCGGGGGTGAGATATAATATTGTTTTCTCCAATTGATATCCGGGATTGGAGAAGTTTCTCAGCAGTATGCGAGCTGCATAAAGATATAATACATACGCTATGAACGAAGCAGGAAGCACGCGCGATAATAAGAGCGAAAAGAGGTCCGCGAGGGTCGCCAAATTAGGCGGGTCGGATACCACGCCGACGTGGATAATGAGTATGCCAAAGGTGCTAAAGAAGAACACCCCAGGCGAGGTTGTGAAGATGGAGATGAGCGCCACCGCAGCGGAAGTGATGCCGAGTAGTAGCCATCTTGGATCCGAAGGGCAAGTGGCCTGGGCAGAAGATAGCGGCACAAAGCTAAACGACTTTGGAAATGTAGATGTGAATTCAGTCGAGGTGAACCCGTTTCGTGTGGATGCCGGAAACGAATGTGCAGCTCCCTCCAGTTTCACCACGCCACATCCACCGCCTGCATCGGTGACAACGCCAGCATGTATGGCGGCTTGGCAAACAAAACTATCGGCGCGATAGATCCCAGGCTCAGAAGAATTCAACTCGGGGCCGCCAACAATCAGAGGCTGGTAGTTGAGTGTCTGGTTGCCGACGGTGCGTTCGTCGAGGAGAATCAGGGACTTGCAGTTTGCCGGACACCGAAAAGCAGAAGGTGAAGCGTGGAAGGGGCGGCAATCATTGCCATTCAGGCCGCAGCTGTTCCCAGACGACCTATTTCTGTTAGTTAGCGGTGGAAGCATTGGAAAGAGTTGCGCTGTGAAATATACCAATACGAAGCAGCACAAGAGATGGTTTGCGGACGGCCGTAGCCTTCAATATTGCCGGACGATTTCGATTTGACCAGAATCAGGAACCAAGAGAGAAACCAAAAAAAATATATAAACAACAATGCCGCTATCTTACGGGTCTTTGTGTGCGCATAGCGATCGAAGAGTCGGACGGGGAGCTCTTGTACTTTGGGAAAGAAAGGTCGAAACAACAGATCATGCGGCGGATCAGGACCTTTAACCCAGCGAGCTGTTGCACGGCCAGCTTTCCTCAGTGGCAACGGAACCCAACGCCAATGAAACGAAGCCGATGACTCTCTGAGCCAGACTGGCATACGAAACGTCGTCCCGGAGCTGTACTCATCGCCCTCGACGCGGAGAGTATGTACAGGGGCATCCGGCTCTTCGCTGCTCTCGTCATCAGTCAGAGGAGGCGCCACAAATAGCCTCCTCTCCTCATCGTTGCCGTCTTCGATCATGTCGACCACAATGTGAGTGATGGAGAGCAAAGCATTGACTATGCGCTGCAGCTGCTGGTTGTATGTAGGCGCGAAGTGGAGCCCGGCAAAGCTGCCGGAAATCTCGGAACAGAAGCCAACGCCTTATAGATACTTTCTGCGAAGCGAAAAGAGCAAAAGAAAGGGAAACAAAAATGAAAGCCTGATGTATAAAAGTAGATACAACAATAGGAAGGATACCAATAAAAAACCAATGAATGGCGAAGGCGAAGACGAAAACGAAGAGCGCAGCACAGAATGACTAAAGCTTCGGACAATCCGTAGATCCGCTCCGGAAGCCGAGGGCCAATCGGCGGCTCTCAAGCAGGAACGCCCCGTGTGCCGAAACAGGCAATGTTGGTTTCTACTTCTAAATTTCAACATATGTTTATGTAGAAGAGAAATCTCTTATTCCAAATATTATTGCCGGCAGAAACAACAAATCAAATGTTTTATAGAAAATCTCACTCCTACCTAGTCTACCTTTGGCCCTCATAGAACGTTACTTCGAAACGAATCCACCTTTTCCGTTCTTACTAGTCCTTGCCATAATGTTCGAAAGAGTGGAGATATGGAAGCACCTTTACGCCCATTTACCGACGGATTCACTTAATTCCCCTCGGAGTGAATCTTGCACCAACAGTCTCGACAGCCGGCCAGTAAGGCTTCAGACAGGGCATTCCCGCTGGTTAATAAGAACGTCGACTGCGTCTCCGACGAATCCCTCGCCGACCTCCTCAAGTCAGCTCCGATACTTCACGACCTCGGCCAAACCACTGTGGTGCGATTGTCCAAGGATCTCGTTTTAAAAGGCGGCGGCGATGTGCTTCCTTGTGAGGCCAAGGTGCTCCAACTAGTTGCATCAAAGTCCAAGATTCGAGCTCCTCGTGTTCATCGGTCTCTCAATGTCATGGATGACACGAAATACTTTAGCACCATGGGATATATTGTTGAAACATTGAAAGGGTAGTTCAAGGATAATAGGTGAGAAATAAGAGGAATAAGCATAAGCTACAACGCGTGATGAGCTTTACAGCCGTTTCAAGTCGTAATCTGTTTAGTCCTTACTAACTGCAGGTACTCACAGGTCTTGTAATTACATGTACGTATTTTACAAGTTGATGTTCTGCCAGAGAGGAAGGTGGAGTGGGCAAGGAAGGAGCGCTCGTGACTCCCATGCGTTCCTTCCCCGGGTGGCAATTTCTTTCCCCAGTATGCACTGCAGACTTCTTCCACTTCAAACCCCCTACGGACCACTTCGACAACAACATCGATTTTTATAGTCTTCACTTGTTTGTGACAAGATCAGCGCTATCAGACGTTGATAACGGTGTAACGGCGCCACGTGTGGGAGACTCACCCGCCAATCAGCATGCGAGGCTGCAAGACTGCGCCGGCAGTTCTGCATGGTTCGGTTTTTAACCTGAAAGGATGCGGCTTATCTGTCGCTTTACACTGCCGGGCTCGAGCACAGAGAAGGTGGGGTTTATCATGGCTATATAGCCTCTCGTTGGAGTTTGGAGTCTGGACCGGCCAAATAAGCTAGAGTCGGCTGGCTCGGCGCTTTTACGCCAAAAAGATAAGAGATCCCCGGACGAAAAGGTGTGGCGGCCGACATCCGTTTAGTAATCGCAAGTCGCTGTTCCTGTTCCCCCGGACATCTGTTGGGGACGTTGGCTGCCATTGCTCATTCTTCGTTTTCCGAAGATATCATTCTCTTTGCTATACACATTGATTCCTGTCAATTTGTCTCGCCTCGCCACTTTTCGTAAAAATGTCTGCCATGGAATCACTTCCGGAGCCGCTGGATCTCTCCCATCACTTCTCAGATGTCACCAAGAACAGACAGGCCAGCGATGTGAAGAAGTTCTATAAGTATTTCACCACTCCCGGAATGCACAATCTGGCTGCCGGTAAGTATTTCGCCCTTCGATCTCGCTGAATCACCTCTGATCACGTGTCCAGGCTGGCCTCATATGTCCGTCTTCCCATACGATACACTGGAGGCGTCCGCTGCTCATCCGCATCGTTTCGAACCCTCTCAGAGCGCGAATGTTTCGGCCTATCTTGAACACGCCAAGTCGAAGCAGCCTCCACCCGCATCACATTTGAAGGTACCAAAAGAAAGCAAGAGCGACAATGCTCTTGGTAAGATTGACTTGGAAACAGCTCTGCAATACGCTACTGCCGAGGGATTTGCGCCGCTTCACTCTTTTATTCGACAGTTCGCTCGCGACCATCTTCATCCAAACGTTCCGTACGCCAATGGCCCCGAGACCGCTTTGACATGTGGCTCGACGGATGGCTTCGGCAAGACGATCGAAGCTTTAACCAATCCTTGGATAGAGCACAAGAATTCGCTTCATGAAAAGGAGGGAATACTATGTGAACAATTTGCCTATATGAATGCAATTCAAGCCGTACGACCTCGCGGTTTGAATATTGTTCCAGTAGCCACCGACTCCTACGGCATGAAGCCCTGGGGCAAAGGCGGATTAGCCGATATCCTTGAAAATTGGGATTTTAGCAAGGGCAAACGCCCGCACTTAATGTATACTGTGACGTGAGTTACTCTATCTTATATCAAATAAGAGAGAAAGGGCCAAAGCTGAACAGCAAACCAGTCTCGGTCAAAACCCAACAGGTACAATAATACCTACTCCGCGCCGTAAACTGATTTATGCGCTGTGTCAGACTTACGACATCATTATCATTGAGGACGAGCCATACTGGAACCTTCAGTTCCCCTCTGCCATGAAGAAAGTCAATGCTGTAGAAGAACAGACCATGTTTAAGCGCAACTATAATGAGCATGGCCGATCGTCAGGATATGAGTTTTTGGACGGTCTGGTCCCGTCATACATATCAATGGACGAAGATGGTCGAGTCGTACGAATCGACACGTTCTCCAAGACCATCGCTCCAGGTTGTCGGCTCGGGTGGCTGACAGCCCAACCAGCTATTGTTGAACGTATCAATCGCATAACCGAGGCCACAACACAGAATCCGTCTGGATTTGTCCAGGTCATGGTGGCCGGGCTGATTAAAGGACAGCAAGAAGGCGTACCGGCGTCCCGAAAAGACGGCCAAAATGCAGAGGGTTGGCAGTTAGACGGCTGGGTCCGTTGGCTTGAGGGACTTCGAGGAACATACGAGCGCCGTATGCAAGCCATGTGTAAAGTCTTTGATGAAGGAAGGTTTGTCGCTGTCGACGCAAAGGGCGCCGATGCTGACAGCTGGTCGATGATTAACAAGGTGCCCATGTATGATTTCGAATGGCCCATGGCAGGCATGTTTGTATGGGTCAAAGTGCGGTGCGACACGCATCCATTGATTGGCAAATACGGAGCAGAGAAAGTCTGTGCAGCTCTGTGGGTGTTTTTGACCCAAAAGCCTTTTCTGTGTCTGGCTGCACCGGGCTCGATGTTTGCCCCAACAGACGCGGTGCGTAGCTACGCATTCCAGTATCTGAGACTCTGCTTTGCGCCCATGCCTGAAGACGAGGTGGCCGATTACGCCCAGCATTTTACTGCGGGATGTCGGGCATTCTGGCAACTCAGCAATTTTGATGATATTCCCGATTTTGATCCATCGATGATTGCTAACATGCGTCTGCCGACCTGCTGAGATGGTTTGTAGACCTGGTTGCATATATCACATTATGACTTGCGTAGTTAACAGCGACTTTTTTTCAAGAGGGAGATTGATTATGAATAATGAATTTCGTCTAGCCTTGCCTCCATGGCGCAATTCGGAGGGTTAATTGCGTCTCCTGAGGCGGCGCTTTCAATGTTTTTGATTGGATCTTTCTTTGTGCATCTACATGCAGCTAGCATTCGGAATAAGCCTGGACATGACAATTAATACTAAAGTATTTTATCTGCGTGAGAATGGCGTCTATGAACTACAAGGGCTTTGTAAAAAAGATATAAAATGTCTTAGTTGTGAAAAAGATGTGGTCATTCTTTGACTTTTATCCTGAGGACATTTAGAAACTTGACGTTTCAAATACATGGTAGAACTTCAGATTGATATCCATGACAAATTCTGATGGTGTAGCTATTCTTGAAAATTTGCGAAGAGCTTATGAGGGTCTTCCTATTTTCCTGCTTGGTAGACTTTCGTGAAGTCTTTGTTGTTTCTTGGTTGGTCGTATATTTATGAGCACAACATTCCGGGCTCGCATGAGTAAACGCGCCGTTGTATTTTACGGCGCAGCTATTTCATGGGCTTTCCTGCCCTACAACGCGCCGTCCGCCGTACGGGGTTGGTAAAAGGTGTAGATGTACTTTTGAGTATCTTTTGGAAAAGGCCTGGGTCAACAAGTGTTCGTTTTGGTCGAGTTCCGTGAGAACCACTCCGAATGATGATAGGTAAAATGGCGATATTCTAGATAAGCAATGAACATCGGCATTACTTAACCGTAGAAACCATGACATGAGAATCGTCCTTCTCGTAGTTTTCAGCGGCGAGAATGCGCCGCATTTCAGGTGTGTAATATTCTTGAATCGGCGTTTCTGGACCGTAGCCCCATCCGCGATTGCTTAGCTTTTCGACCAAAATCTCCATTCGGGGGTTGATGTTGCCTCGAAGAGACGCGAGAAAATGGGCCATGTGTCCAAGCATATCGTTCGGGCCGATTCGCATGGCTTGTCGACGTTCAGAAGCCCAGGGGATACAGGATATCATGTCGGCTAGAGAGATTGCTACGTCTGCTAGTTTCATTTGCTATAGACGTTGGTCAGATGTGGAAATTCATTATGAAAAGAAGGGGGATGGCTCACCATGCCGATGCCATGGGCTTCGACAATATTCGGCGAAAAACGATTCAAATACACAAACATGCTCTGAGCCACTTTTTCCGGAAAGAGAATGCTAAGATTTTCATCGTTGGCATCTGCGGAAAGTTTAATGTGAAACATTGAGGTTTTCCAGAGCACCATTCTCATCCACTGCTGGGTGATGAGAAAGTCTGCTTGTTGGAATTCTCGCTTTGATTGTATTTGCCGCATTTCTCGCAGTTGGCGGTCCACGTTGCTGAAAAAGTCGGATGTGCGGTCTGACCACTCGCTGTCCATGGCAAGACCGAAAGTGCGGAAAAGCTCGCACATATCTGTGAAGGCTACAAGGCCAGGGGGTACCTCCTTGGTTTCTAGACGCGGCAGATCTGGGTCAAGATGAAGAATTCTTGGAAGATCAAAGCGCGTAGTATGGCCACTAAAGAATCAAATCAGCATGTTTTGTTAGTCAGATGGTGGGTAAAGCACTGCCTACCGCTCTGTGATGCATAATATCCAAATTATGCGAAGATGCGCCTGTGACTCCTTCTTAGGTAGCGAGTCATAATGCTGTCGCTGGTCGAGTTCAAGAAACTGAGCAAATGTAATGGCCTCGCGAATCAGCACCGTGGCCTTGCATACTTGACCCCGGTTTGCGCAGAAGATATGCAAGAAGAATGACGAAAGTAAGTGGCCAATGGTCGGCTCGTCTTGATAGTGAAGAGAAGCGCGCGCTTGCTCCGATTCAGCAGCCATTTCAATATCGCTGACTGGATCGGGGACTTCGCTGAGATCCGGGGGATTGAGGCGCAGATTTGCAATGACAACCGCAGCGAGAGCGGTGCATAATGCGTATGCTTCGACATCGTCTGGATTCTGAATGCGCAAATTCATCTCATCCCGGTCAACCACCGGCCATACTGGATACAACCGCTCGTGGTAAATGTCCAGATAGTGCTGGATCACGGAGACCGAGGCATTTGGCGCAAAGTCAACGGCCAGGACAGACTCGTCGCTTTCGAGACTCTCTTCCTTTGCAGTGATCGGAAGAGCATTTTCGCCAGCGATGAATTTTCCTGGATGCAGAGCGCCCTGCAGCCGGGCAAGGCGCCTCTTCTCGGCCCACGGGCCTTTGGGGCCAGGTTTCGACTGAGCTCTGGACGTGGTACATGGAATGTCCAGGGCGTTGCAGCGTTTGCAGGGTTGTCCTCGGTCACATTTTATTTTTCTTGTTGCACATGGATCACAGGCTCGGCTACGTGTCATTGGCTCGGTATACTGGAGGTTTGACGCGACGAGCCTACGAGTACAGATGCATAGGAGGCTGAGCTAGGTCGATCGCATCCGGATTCGACGCTAGGAAGAATTTCCCCGAAAAAACAATGAGACGGAGAGAGCACTCTCGGATTCCGGGAGAGTTTCTTGTGGAAAAGAGTCTCGGCCGGCAGGGGAGCAGGGACGTAGCCACAGCAGCGCAAAACAGGTCGACAGGTCGCTCTGGAGAGGCGTGAATTCTTTTCGCCATCCCAGCGACGGCGATGCTTCGGCGGAGGTTCCGCGACCACGTGAATCGGCGATTGTTTTGCCCGGCACTAGTTAGTTAGTAGTCACTTAGATATCTTCGAGCCCCGTTCAGTAATGAACTATCCCTTTTCGTTCGCCTTTTTTCCTTTTGTTCGTCTGTTTATCAATTGCACAGGAAAAAAAGGGGAAAATAAATAAATAAAAACAACAACAACAACAACAACAAACCGGTCACTCATAGCCACGGTTTCCAATGCAATTCGTTCTTCGTTATACTGACTGCACCCGCAGTGGGGCTTCCCCCTGCATAGCGATTTATACAAGCTGTGTTTCGACTCCCGCTCCGGACCATTCTTTTCTTTCTGTCTGTACGGCTACTGTCCCCGAAATGCGAGTTGATGGGTATCTGGGCTAGTAACTAAGCTGAACTATTCTTCATTATTCATATCGCGTTGGGGGACTGTTAATCCTAAGTAAAGAGTGATATAATCCTATAGCCTGTATACAGCCGAGGACGTTCCCGGGAACCCGGTGCAAACAAAACAAACTGCCATAGTCCAGATGATGTCAACATTGCCTACGGGCTTTTCTCTCCTTCAGTTCTTAATCGCAATCCGATCGTCCTACACTGTGTGTCACGTCAATATTATCGGTATAGACGAAAAGATACGCTCACAATGTCGGCTTCGCGCGTGGTCTGCAGACTCGTCTCCAAGGTTTCCTTTCCGCAGCAGCAAACTCGAGCTTTCGGAGCGTCGGTATTCCGCGCAAACAGCCGCACTCCCAGCACTGCAGAAAAGCACAGAGAGATTCAAAAGAATCGGCCATTGAACCAGCATGTCCCAAACACGACGTCTACCCAGACAGACGACTTCCCCAAAGTGGGCGCAGCCACTCCTCCTCCCGAGTTCTTGAGCTCTGTCGATCCCAACTACAAGCCGAATGACCCGTATCCCGGACGAATTGAACACTTGACTGGTGGCAGACAGCCACCCGGTCCACAGAAGCCAGAGCTGGAAGTGGGTGAAATGGAAGGCATCACTTTCAAGGTCGAGCCGTTGAAGCGAAAGGGCGAAGATGCGTCTACTATGCGGGCTAGACTACTCTGTGAGAAACCAGGTCATCCATCTTTCTCCCTTTGACGTGATAACTTATTATTACTTTTCGCAGACCAGAGCAGAAAGAGGGGCATTCTCGAGTCCGACCTGCTCCTGTCCACCTTTGCCGATGTCTACCTGGGCGGAATGACCGAGGAACAATTGAAACAGTACGATAGCTTCCTCGACGAAAACGACTGGGATATCTACTATTGGGCTACACAAGAACCTAAGGAAGCCGAGCAGACAGCCTCATCAGGCGCCGCAGACGCAGGCTCAGCGGCGCAAGTAGACACGGTGACGGAAACATGGAAGCAGGGGGCGTCCAAATCAGGGGAATGGGCGCAAACAATTGGCGCATTCAAGCCTGCATACCGTCCTGTACCCTCGCGCTGGGCGGATTCAGAGGTCCTGGCTCTCCTAAGACAACACGTCCAAGATAAGAGCGCAACGGGGTTCCATGCGGCCAAACAAAGGAAGCGCGGAACCGGAGGAAGCGGACTTGGTCGAATGCCTGACGTAAAAGTTTTTGACTCTTGAGAGAAATTATTGGACAGTGTACGATAATAGTGTAGACTATGTATATGCTAGATTTGTTGCAGCTTACTACTGGATTAGTACTTTGTAGGGGGTACGGACGAAATTGATATAGAGCCAGCCACGAATTCTGCCGCCGCTATTCCGCATTGAGCCCCGCCATCCTAGGCGGTCAGGCTGCATGTGGCGCAGGCGGGGAACTCGCTTAGGCGGCTGTTCTAGGGCTCAAACCCCGAGCTAGTGCGCTTAGGGATTACCTCGTTCTTTTTCCTCATCATCGCCGTGGCCGGAGTGAATCGACATCGCCCTTCAGCGTCTTTTTCTTCCCTTCTCCGTTTCAAGGTTCTTTTATCGACCCGCAACCTTGACCATGGCCGAGCAGCTCATCCTTCGCGGAACCCTCGAGGGCCACAATGGCTGGGTTACCAGCCTGGCTACCTCGCTTGAGAAGTAAGCTCGTCGCATCTCCAATTTCTGATATAGTGGAATTGGACCCGGTTCTGACAACAATGGCCTCACAGCCCCAACATGCTGCTCTCCGCCAGTCGCGACAAGACCCTGATTGTGTGGAACCTCACCCGTGACGACCAGGCCTACGGTTATCCCAAGCGCAGTCTTGAGGGCCACTCCCACATCGTCTCCGACTGTGTACGTCTCTTGAACCCACCTAGAAGATAAAGAAGAAGAAGAAGAAGAAGAAGAAGATAGAAAGATGAAGTAATGCGGTGTTTTTTTGGAGGATCGATTGGCTGACTGGCCTTGTCTATGTTATATAGGTGATCTCCTCCGACGGTGCCTACGCTCTGTCTGCCTCTTGGGACAAGAGCTTGCGCCTGTGGGAGCTTGCTACTGGCAACACCACTCGCGTCTTCAGCGGCCACACCGGTGACGTCCTTTCAGTCTCCTTCTCCGCCGACAACCGCCAGATTGTTTCCGGCTCCCGCGACCGAACGATCAAGCTCTGGAACACCCTTGGTGACTGCAAGTTCACCATCACCGACAAGGGCCACACCGAGTGGGTGTCTTGCGTTCGATTCAGCCCCAACCCCCAGAACCCTGTCATTGTCTCTGCTGGATGGGACAAGCTCGTCAAGGTACGTTCTTCTCTGTCACGGATGCTGTATTTTGTCGCCAGGTCAACATGATGTTTTTGCATTATACGTATTTGCTACTTCAGAGCCTTTCGGGGCCATGAGACAAACAATCACCATTATGCCCTGATCAACTTGGACATGAAACACGGCTTTCTTTTTTGGATTTGTCGGCCCTAAAACTAATTTACTATCCTTAGGTTTGGGAGCTCGCCTCTTGCCGTCTCCAGACCGACCACATCGGCCACAGCGGCTACATCAACACCGTCACTATCTCCCCCGATGGATCCCTCTGCGCCTCCGGTGGTAAGGACGGTACCACCATGCTCTGGGACCTCAACGAGTCCAAGCACCTCTACTCCCTCCAGGCCGGTGACGAGATCCACGCCCTCGTCTTCTCGCCCAACCGCTACTGGCTGTGCGCTGCCACCACGACCAGCATCACCATCTTCGACCTCGAGAAGAAGAGCAAGGTTGACGAGCTCAAGCCCGAGTACGTTGAGAAGGGCAAGAAGAGCCGTGAGCCCGAGTGTGTCTCCCTCGCCTGGAGCGCCGACGGCCAGACTCTGTTTGCTGGTTACACTGACAACAAGATCCGCGCCTGGGGTGTTATGTCGCGAGCTTAAACGGAAAAAAATCATGGGGAAGTGAGATGTGTAAAGGGCACCAAATAACTCAAAAATGATAAAATTGGTCAATTATCTATTCCGATGATTGATTGTTTTTTTTTGTTCTTGGGGGTTTTTGGGAAGATGGATGGATGAAGCGATGAAGCATTATGAAAGCCAAATTTGTGATTTCTGCGACTCTTCGCAACTGGAATCTTTGCGTTGTCGGAGTTCAGATGCAAATTTTATTTCCCCTGCTGTGACATGTCTAGCTTAAACGCGTTCCTCGATCTACCATTTAAAAAATCGGAGTGACCAGGGAACCACCGCCACGTGATGTTTTAATATCATACAGAAAAAGAGCCATTTAAAAATTTTATATTGTCATTCTGGGTAGTGTGTAAGGAGATACGGATATAAGTAGGTACTGATCCAGGCAAATAATGGTACTGCAGTGCAAAGTCGAGCTGAGTAATAACGACCAAGACATTGCCGAAAACGGTAATTGTCGCCTTCTTCCAGCTCCCCGATCACATCGCCACGATGCATGTTCCAAAGTACTATAGCCCGCCTCGTCCAGTCATGTTTGCTCGCAAATTGCTGCGTGACGGGATTGTTGGGTTCACCGTTCCTGCAAGCCCCGCATTCATCCTTCGATATGCAGGCTGAGCTGACCATCGATGGACCCCGACTCTTCCACGCCCGTTGACCCCGGGCTGCACGATGGGGTGGTACAAAACGCATGTGATGGCATGTATAGAAAGCGTTCGTACATGTTCGGCATATGTTAGTCTAGAGCAATCTTATTTCTAATATTCTTCAAGGGCCGGAAGGAAACAAAAAGGGCTCGGCCATCAGCCTTACAGCTCGCTGTCCCAGCCGATTGATCATTGATCCCCGGCCACGTCCCCGTCGGCGACCACCTGAGCAGCCACGACCTCGACGTGGTTTCCTTAATAACACTCTCTGCTGCAGTCGCCGACTATCATAATAAAATTGATCTCCACCAAACTTCACTCCGGCGACCAAAGTACTCTATAAATATTGTTTGCGCGTTATGTACTTTCTCGACCTTCCCATCACCTAGGGCTATCTTCCCTTGCATATCAACTTTGACAAATTGGAGAGAATTATCGCCTCTACAAGTTCAGTAAACCTCCAATGTCGGCAAACAGAGATGTCGAGAAAGCCGACGATGGCTCCTTGTTCCTCGTCAACAACACTGTTCAAGACTTCTCATGGAAAGGCCTGACGGTCACGGTCAAGGACCGGGCGACTAAGAAACCGCGCCAACTGATCAACGACATCAGTGGCTCTGTTCAGCAAGGTACGAGACATAATCCTTTTTGTCGGGATTTAGTTGCATCTAACGTTGCCCTTGTGTATAGGGCAACTCCTGGCTCTTATGGGCCCGTCGGGCTGTGGCAAAACAACGCTGCTCAACGTCCTGGCTCGCCGCACTGCAGCATCAGGAGCCAAGGTCAAGGGGAATTGCTTGGTCAATGACAGAGAGCTCGAAAACGAGCCCTTTGCGCGTATCACATCGTATGTCGAGCAGGAAGATGCCCTGATCGGGTCTCTGACCGTCGAGGAAACCCTACGGTTTGCCGCCGACCTCTCTCTCCCTGGGTGCGTGCCAGTCATGAAGACAATCGCGGTCACCAGAAATAAACACTAATAAACAAATTTTGTTCTTGCAGTAATGTATCCAGAGCTCAGCGTCGAGAACGGATCACCACCCTGCTTCAAACTCTCGGGATCCAGCAGCAGGCAAAAACATTGATCGGAACTCCTATTCGCAAAGGAATCAGCGGTGGCCAGAAGAGAAGAGTGAGTATCGCTAGTCAGCTGGTATCTTGTCCCAAGATCTTGTTCTTGGACGAGCCGACCAGCGGGCTCGACTCGACGGCCAGTTTCGAAGTGATGTCGTATGCTAAAAAGCTGGCCGTGGCGAACAATGTGGGTTGCTTGGTATCATGAAAAACCGAAGAACTTCAATGTTGCTAACCATTTTTGTAGCTCATCATTATTGCAAGCATTCACCAGCCATCCACGGCGACCTTTCAGTTATTCGACAAGCTTCTTCTGCTTTCAGGTGGTCAGACCTGTTACTTCGGACCTGTGGCAAGCATCGAGAGGTATTTTGGGAAGATTGGCTTTGAAATTCCGGCGTACACCAACCCAGCAGAGCATCTTCTTGATCTTGTCAGTGCTGATTTTCAAGGTGATTCTCGGAAAACGAGCCAAGTCCAAGAGGCTTGGATTCAGAGTTTAAATAACGACAACACGTTGTCTGAACTCAATGAATCGACACAAAACTCAGAGCAGCAGCAGCAGCATCGGGTTCTGTCACCCGAAGAACTCGTATCTCGCCGGCCAGGGTTGATGAGCATTACTCTTTCACTGCTGCACCGGTCCTGGATTAAAAGCTATCGTGACGTTGTGGCGTACGGAATCCGCATATTCATGTACATGGGGCTGGCCATCATGATGGGAACGGTCTGGTTGCGACTGAGCACTTCTCAGGAGTCGATTCAGCCATTCGTAAATGCAATTGTGAGTGTTCTCCTTTTGCCCTTTATCCAATACACTCTGTATATGGACTCACATATCGGGCTTGGACATAGTTCTTCGGCTCAGCGTTCATGTCCTTCATGGCAGTTGCCTATGTTCCAGCGTTTCTGGAAGATCGAGCGACCTTTATCAAAGAGCGCGCAAATGGGCTTTATGGCGCGACTCCATTCATCATCGCCAACTTTCTGATCGGACTGCCCTTTTTATGTGAGTAACATTTCATTCCTAATTTCACTATGCTTTACTAGATATATTTACTTATCCAAAATTAGTCTTGATATCCATCCTCTTTTCCATCGTGTCGTACTGGCTCTCAAACTTCCAGCCCACTGCCAAAGCCTTTTTCACCTGGGTCATGTGGCTGTTCCTCGACCTGGTGGCCGCCGAGTCCCTCGTCGTACTCGTATCATCCCTTTTCCCCGTTTTCGTCATTGCTCTCGCTCTGGTTGCGTTTGCAAATGGGTTGTGGATGAGCGTTGGCGGGTTCTTGGTGTCGCCGACGATTCTCAATCCGTTCTGGAAGTATGTCTTTCATTATATTGACTATCAGGTAAACTTTCTGCCCTGCAAAGTAAACCTCAACATTAATCGTAATAGGCATACGTCTTCCAAGGCATGATGATCAACGAATTCAAAGACCGCGTGTACTCCTGCGGCTCTGGCTGCCAGTGCATGTACCAGACCGATCTCGCGGCGCAGTGTCAGATTCGCGGAACTGGGGTCCTTGCCATGTATGGGTACAATGCAGAGACCAAGATGGGGAAATGGGTTGGCATTCTAGTCGGCATCATTGCTGTGTATCGGCTGTTTGGGTGGATGGCGCTGTATATCCGCCGGACTTGATCAATTAAATACAGATGTAGTGATTTATATCAAGAGGAGAATAAAAGTGTTATCTGAATTTATACAAATATAATGTACAAGCATCTTAATTACTTAAGGCTTTGACTTTCTTCCATCTATGTTACCTTGCGCGCGTTTTTCTTGCTCGCCCAGCATTTGCGACGCTTTTTGAATACCCTCGGCAAACTGGGCAGACTCGCAGTATCGTTTTTCTTCGAGAAGCCATTTTCTCGACTCCTCGTCAGCGCCCTGCCACTCTGCAATCGCCGAGAGGACATCTGCAGCAGCAGCACAGCCCATGTCGCATTCCTCGTCACGATAGTCCTCCTTGACGAGTTTCGACACTTCGAGCGCTTTCAGAGCCCAGTCCTTGGACGACTTCATCTGTTTCTCCACGGAATTCTCGGGTATCTTTTTGGCCGCAATTTCCTCTTTCGAATGGCGGTGATCGAACATGGCAGCCGCAATGTTGCTGAGCAGAATCACTTGCCGACAGGAAATGTCCTTTCCTTCAACCTGACGCAGGATCGCGACAGCGGGCATGAGCAATTCCAGGGCCTTTTCTGGTCGTCCGGCCCGAAGCCATGTCGATCCAACGTCGGACATGGTGTGACTTGCTTCCTCGGCGCTTACCCAGCTATCACCCTCCTCGGGAGTCGCTGTTGGAGGAAGGCCCCTCTCCTCACGGTTTTTGATTTCTTGCGTTAAAGTGCTCAGGGCAGCCCGCCGCGAAGCAAATGCCTCAAAAGGGTCCTTGAGATGCTCGTCTTCCAAAATATCAGCCACAAGAAGATATATGCCAATAAGCTTCTTAATAACCCGTGTGGTCAGCTCAAATTGTATTTCGTAATCTTCGACGGGCGGCGCAAAGATTTCTTGAACATTTGGCTCGACGCTTTTCGACATCTCCTTGCCCGGTGATCCTGCTAAAAGCCGTCTTCTTGACCTATTCACCCATTGTATGGCTTCGTTCGCGGTGCGTGACAACAAGTGCACGGCCTGCTTGTGGTAACCGGCTCTGACATACATGTCCGCCGCTTGAAGTTTGATGCCAATCACTTCGTCCGAATATGGATGCATGCCCAGTTCGTGCGTGAGCCTCAGTGCCGCCCGGTAGTGTTCGATAGCTTTCTGAGGCTCCATGTTGACCTCGGTGAAATAGAGCGCTTTGCGCAGTTCCTTGGCGACGGGCTCTGGGAAGCGGGACATTCGCGTATTGATTTCCATCGTCTGGAAGTAAAAAGCGTAAATGAAGAAAGCGCCGGCGCCGACGACGGACAGGATGGCGATGGGTAAGACGATGGGATTCTTTCGCCAGATGTCCCGCCCTGCCACGCGGTAGCCTCGTCGGAGCTTGCTGGAAAACCCTATGCATCGGGTTTGATTAGAGATGTACGATGTCGTTTTGTGACTTGTTGGTCGCGCCCGTTTTGTTGCGTTTGGCGATTGTGCTGACGAAAAGATTGGCGCTGTGAAGAGCGAACGACGCGGAATCGTAGCTGGGGGGGCTTTTGTGGCCGAGGCGACAAAGCGCCGTGAGCACCGGCTAAACATGATGTAGCAATCACAGTACAAGGCAAGTTTGGATGGAACCCTCCAATGCCAGGATGTCAGAGATTAGAGAACCATGTTCGTTGAAAGAATCCGGAGAAGTCCAGGCGGAAGAACTTTAGGATGGCCCGTGCGCGCGGTCTGCCATGACGTCGCGCTCTCCTTCGTTCTCTTGTCCTTGTCAACATTTGAAAACTCTCTGTCCGTTTGATGATAAAAATTTGTCTAAAATTTGACACGAATTCCCTAAAGTTGTAGCATTTTGTGTTGGCGTCGTCACAATGTGCGGGCGTTACGCACTCAGCATAGTCAGTATATATACCATTTGAGCCTCTGTCAATCCATACTAACATTGGTACCAGCGCATGGCTGCCATACGAGCCAATCTCGAAGAGCAAGGCATGGAGGTTGATGAAGAACCAGATGACGACGAAGTGCGCAAGACATACAACTTCGCTCCTGGCTACTACGGTGTTGTCTACCGGGGACAAGCACCGAAGACCCATGACGATGAAGGAACACGCGAGGACGACGGCGACAAGCATCAAGAACGAAGCGAAAAAACGCAAGAAGAGAAAACGACATATAAGCTTCAAAAAATGCGATGGGGCCTTATCCCTTCCTGGACAAAGCGAAAGCCCGACTATCGATTCATGATGCGCACCATCAACTGCCGCGCAGACTCCCTTATCGAGGACCAGGGCATGTGGACCTCGATGAAGCGGAGAAAACGCTGCGTGGTCGTGTGCCAGGGATTTTACGAATGGCTCAAAAAGGGGCCCGGCGGTAAAGAACGAATTCCGCACTATACGAAACGCAAGGACGGCGGCTTGATGTGGTTTGCCGGGCTGTTCGATTGCGTTCAATATGAGGGTCTGTTCCTTCCTTCTCTTTACTCTCCTTTTTCATGGATTACTGATTGCGAAGACGAGCAGACTCTGACGAAAAACTCTATACCTACTCTATCATCACAACCGAGTCCAACTCGTATCTCAAGTTTCTTCACGATCGGATGCCTGTCATTCTGGAGCCTGGCAGCGAGCAGTTCAGGGCATGGCTCGACCCTCATCAAACCACATGGACTCCCGAGCTTCAGTCAATCCTCAAGCCATATGATGGAGAGCTAGAATGCTACCCTGTGTCGAAAGAGGTTGGCAAAACCGGGAACAACTCGCCAGACTTTATTGTGCCGGTCAACAGCAAGGAGAATAAGAACAACATTGCGAATTTCTTCGCCAATGCAGCGAAGAAGAAAGACGCTCCGAAGGTCGAGATGGACGAGACTAAAGACATGCATTATACAAAGTCTGACCAAGATAATATACCTCCAGAAGAAACAGGCGGATCTCCGCGAGGGGTCAAGAGAGAACTTGAGTCTGAAGAAGGGGATATTACATCGTCCGCCAAGGCAGCAAAATCAGAGCAGCCATCTCCTACAAAACACCCTTCAGTCATCGGCAGACCTATGCGCAGCGCAACGACAAATAAATCGTCGCCTCGCAAGGGGAAGGGCTATGGTACGAGTACAAAAGCAAGCGACGGGTCGCAAAGAATAACGAATTTCTTCAAATAATGATACATAAATGTCATTATTTATGAACAAAATAAATAATAATAAAGAAATCATGTGCAGATATCGTTGAAATGCGTATCTTCATAACTCCAGGTCCCACCCCTGTCGTACTATACAAACTTCCAACCTCTGTAAATGCTTCAGTTTCCGCAACCCCGTTCAAAAAGCAAAACAAAACACAAAAATTTTTTGGTATGAAATCATGACACGTTAATCTTGAAAAATTCAAGATCCTTTTTTCTTGCGAGGTACTATGATCCCTCGTCAAGTTTCCTTTTCTGTTATTTCTTTCCCTTTTTTTTTTTTTTTTTTTTTTTTTTTTTTCATAATTCTTCGTCAATATGTGCATCAGATAAGAGATGTTGTTGAGATGTTTCAGCATCCAAAGCACTAACCGCCTGGCAGATCTCGCGCTCCCAGACCAGTACAGTTCCGGCACGAGCGGTACTGAGAAAGCTGATTTCTACAGCGTCGCCATATTGTTCGGGCTCAAGGCGGTGGTGCGGAATAACAGCCGGTGTAGTCGCAGGAAAGCCCCCACTCGCATTGCTATCCTTGGAAAAGCGACGGTCGTAGATAGAAGAGCTGAGCTGATTGCTCTTGGTGAGGTTATCAGTGGCTGCTGGTGGCCACTCAGATCTGTTCGTAGCAGAGGATGTGCTAGGGGCGAGGCTGCTGACACTGTCAGATAGCCGGAGATCGTCGATATTAGTAGAACCAAACGAGAAACGCTTGGAGTCGTTAGCTGGCGAGCTGGCCGATGACAAGGCAGCGAGCGGATCGCGATGGGCAGTGGCATCAGCGAGACGGCCAGCAACACCACAGACAATACCTGTAGCTTCGATTGGGACATCGCGTAGGTCCAGGGTGATGGGGATCAGGATGTCTTCCTTGGAGCCGAGCAGAATGCTTCGCTCGTCGTCGGACGACTCGTAGCTAGGGTCGAGAGTGAAGCGTGGCAGCAGTCGCTTTTCGAGGAGCAAAGACGCGGCCGGGTCGGCCGGGGTTAGAGTCAGAGACAGAAACCGGGGGTGGTCGACCAGCAAAGCAGTGGTGAGAGCAGTACGAAGAATGGCAGCAGATGACTCGGTGGCTCCGTCGCGGTGATGGGCGCAGCACTGCACCAGACGAATGCTCTGGTCCACGCGGGGGATGATCTTGTTCTTACGCAGGTAGTCAAAGGTGCGTGCTTGGAGCTCGTTCACAGTAGATGGAGGAGGGGTTGACGGCGGAGAAGTTTGAGTGGGTGACTGGACGGTCGGCGGTATTCGCGGGGACTGAAGATTGTTGACGAACTGGTCTGAATCGGTTTCAAAAGTGAAGCCTTGGCTGGTGAGTGTATGGACGACTTCATCTTTAGATCGGAGGGGAACTAGTATATAGTCGGAAAAGTAGGTCGAGATGAAGAAGATGGATCTGCATTGAGTTAGCATGAGAAGTGGAAGAATATCGCATATTCAATAAAAGAGAGTCGTACATCCCAGCCAAGGCCAGAGGACCAGTCAGCTCCAAGACGCGGCGGCCAGCATCCAAGCCTTGTCCCTCAACTTGCATGGCAATGTAGTCATCCTTGCTAACGGACACAGTCTTGTCCGCGGAGGCAAGCTTGTTCAGCCTGGCGGCCAACGGCGCAAAAAAGCGGTCGGCCAATTGGCGCGAGCACACGACTGAGGCTTCCACCGGGGTCAGCGAGAGATTGAGAAAGCCGAGATTGAATGGGGTCTGGCTGGCGTGTTCGGCATCTTCTTCTTCCTCGGACTCGTTGATGGCCGGGATGTCACAGAACAGAAGGCGCAGTAAGGGCTGGACAAAGAACGGATACAAATCCAGTGGAATGTGCACCAGGACCAGTTCAGAGTCCTAGAAAGTAATTATTTAGTAGATATTCTCACGTCAAATGGAAGAAAGGCAAGACTGACGGTGATCTGGACTGTGGCGGAGATAAGGGAAATTGACTGCTCCATAGTGGTCAATGAGGAGGGTAGAGCAGGTTCGAGATAGGCATGAACGAGGTCGTATATATAATGTTATATAATATAAATATATATAGGTGAAGAGTAATATAGAGAGGGAAAGACCGAGGCGGATTGCAAAGTCAACGCAGACGGATATGCACGATGTCGTGGCGCGTCCCAAGTCGACTGGTCGGAATAGAAACCGAGCGGACGAGCAGAGAATGATGTCCACGTGTGAATAGCGATTGATTGATTGATTGATTGATTTGATATTGGAAGCGACGCTGGTGGATGGTGTTCTGAGCATACGTATACTAAGGCGCAATGCTGGGGAGCAACAAGCATGAGTCATTCATTCATGCTCCTTGCGACATGGCGACGGGCGATGGCCTCAGACAAGGGCAGTGGAGCAGCGAGCGATAAAGTCACCAAGGAGACGTGCGCATGCAGGACGAAGCAGCGAGCGTGGTGTGTTTGCGCGCGAGAATGTTGTGATATGGTGTTTGAAGCTGCTTCAATGTTCTGCTTGATGGCGTCAACGGCAGGCACGAGGGGGAAAGGAAAGCACGTCTTATCGCCGGGCCCCACAGTTCAAGTGTTGCTCGTACTCTTTTTTGCTTCTGTCACCGATCGTTTCTGCCTCTTTTTCGTGCAATGTTTTGCTGGTTCGTTGATTTCTTCACAGAAAAAAAAATTTTCCGAATACGACCAAGTACAGACGATGCGCGCTGGGAGTCTGTTGCAAAATTTTCTCTATGAACACCCCCCCCCCCCACTTGGTCCTCGCTCTATCAGTAGATAATGCTAACTTATTACTAGAGATACTGACAAAGGCGTTTCTATATACTAATATAGATCGAATGGTACGCCACGGCTGACCTACTTGCGAGGATAACCGAGACGCCCTTTGAGTGGCGACGCTGTACTCTGCGCCATACTGATCAATTGATGTCCTTATTATTAAACTGCGGCCAGGGCGCTTGACAAGCCCATAACAGCACAGGCTAAGACTATACGTCGTGCGGACTATTACATTGCTAATGTGATAGTATATGCCTCTTATTGCAGACCCCCCCGACAACTTTAAAGACGTCTGCCTCAGCTGTTCCTGGGCATCTCATTAACGCCCTTGATATTGACGCACTATCAGGGATCGAGTCTGCGGGGAGCCGATCATGCAGATAACAGCGCATTGAGCAATAGCAGCGAGACGCGTACATACATTTTTAATTAAATGCACTGCATGCGTGCTTTCCAGCGGATACCGCGCTTGACTGTTAATCTGAAAAAAAAATCATCGCTGTCTACATATGTAGGTGCTAATTAGTATACTGATTGATGCAGCTACTGTTGTGCGTGGTATGGTAGCATTCGCTGCTTATCGAGATAGGGCAAACCCGGGCGACCATCGCCCTCCGATTTGGTCCTATCGGTTTAATTGGTACAACAAGCTGTTGCTCTTATAAGCTTAAAGAAGACTATTACGTATCCTATCTTTTATACTATTATCAGTTCACCAGTTTGCAGCCAATCGGTCGTCCGGGCGATTTGTTTCCCGAATAGGAAAAAGGACTCCCGGTCCTTCATAGACAAATTGATAGACACAGTCACTACAAGTACCCCAATCATATAATAACATACAGGATCGCCATTTGCCTCGCTGTCTTCCCCCACAAGTGAAGTAGATAGAAAAAAAGTGACATCCCGCGCTGCCGATGCACATTGCAGTCGCCCTACAGAAACCCCATGGGGGACAAAGGCCCCTTGTTCATGGCTAGTCATGCATCTCACCCTCCTGACTCGGCCTCTTCCATTCACAATCCAGCTCCTTGCAGCTGAAGCGCTTGGACCTGTGCAGTGAGAATTTAGAAGAACTGCTTCGGTGGGAATCACGTAGGTGTTGAGCATTGAAGGTACTGGGGTCAGCTGGTATGCCTGTCGTTGGCAATATTCAATGTTGGACTTTCTCGGTGAAAAGTAGATAGAAAGACCGGTACATAAATTATAAAATAATATTTTTTTATACAAGACTGAAAACGCCGAGAATGCAAAGAACCAACGTAGATACATCCATACATCCCATATTCAGTCCTCGTCGTCCACTCTCGCGCGCTTCGAGCCCCGGCCTCCATCGGCCTCTCGATCAACTTCCTGGATACCATATCGCTTCTGTCCAGCGCTGGGTCCGCCGCTGGTCACGTCAGCAATCATACTGTCGATGCCGAATGGATCCGCCGTGTCTTTCTCAAACTCAACCGGTCCGTCACGAGCCTGAGGGAAAGTAAACCAGTCAGCAAATAAGTGTACAATAGACAGTAGCTAGCTCGTAGTCGGCAAAAAATGCTTACCTCTGCTTCAGCTGCGCCTCGGAATCCCTCCTTGGCTCGGCCAAGAACCTCGAAGCGTCCGGTCCTCTCAATTCGGTTCATTTCTCCTGCAGCTGCTTCCTCGTTGTCTTCATCGTCGCCCTGCGCGCGTGGACGGTAAATGCTACTTATCGCGTCTTGCGCGGCAAACAGCGGCTTGTCATATGGGTTGTCCTCGTTGAAGCCCGTGGCCATGCCGCCACTCTGGTTGAACAAGCGCGAATCATACATCGACTCGGTACTCTGTGTAGGCTTGGCCAGTCCGAGCGCGACCTTTTCGGAGATGTCACGGTTCTGCTCTCGCGCCATCATCTGGATGCGCCGCTCGGTACCCATGCGTGACTGCCGCAGCTGTCGCTCAGCCTCTTGTCGGCGTTCTCGGCGAGCGTCTTCTCGCTCGCGGACCGCCGCGTCTTCATCGTCGCTAGGAGTCGCCGAACGTGATGAATAAGGTGATGCACTGCGGCTGCCGCTGACAGACCGAGCCCGAGATTCGCGCCGGCTGGAGCCCGCCACAGATCGCTGCTCGCGAGCCTTGTGGGCCAGCTGTCGGAGGTGTTCTTCCTTTTGAGCCTTTCCCTTCTCGGCAAGCTTTTGTTGCATCTGTGCGCGCTGTTGTACTTCTTCTCTGGCATGACGGTCAGCCGTGAACAGGGCCTCGGCAAACTGTGCGAATTTGTCGTTGATCGTGACATCTTGTAGACCGCGCCCGTCCGCTGCTAAACGCTTGTCAAGCGGGACTGTGTATCCCTTGGGGTTCTTCCAGTTGGAGATGGGTGGCGGGATCTTCCAGGCTTCCTGGTCCTCAGCAGTCAACTTTCGTGGTGGGGAATGCATCACTGGCGGCGGTGGTGACGGCGGTCCTCGAGGGATCTTCTTGTGTTTAAACTTGGGAGGCTCCATAGGATCCTGCTGGCGCTCCATAATCTTGACAATTCGATCATTCTTCTTGCTCGTGTCACCCATTTGGTTGGCTGGCGTATATCGCACAAACGTAGGATCCGATCTTTGGCCTCCTCGCACGTTCTTTGGTTTTTGAGCAGCCACAGCCCCAGACACCAATTTGGCCAGCGCATCTTTGGTCTTTTCCATCTGTGCCGCAACTTCTTCTCCTGATGGTCGGTCCAGCGAGATCTCGCCCATGTCAACCCGCTGTCGCAGCGGGATGAGGTCTTTGAAGGAGGCATGCACAACGCGGTTGTCGGCGTGCCCGCGTCGTGCGATCGCATCGTATTTCACTTTTCCTTCTCCATCAACCTGCACGGCGAGTGCGTTGGATGTAGATTGGGAGCCTTTGCGCCCCATGTCGAGGGGGTACTGGGCGACGAGAATCTCGGGGAACGCTCCTCCATCGCCAAAGTCTTCTGGTGCCCGCGGTCGCCATCCCGTTCGGTTGCCATACGGAGGAGGTCCAGCTTTCTATTAGTGCAGTTAGTATGATTAATATTATATATACGATATACGTATGTATTCGATGCTTACCCGTAAGACAACCTGGGACTCGTCAAGAGCGCCTGCGCCGACCACACGAGGCCCGCGTGGCTGGGCGTGGGCAGGCAGCTCCTCATCCTCGCCCGTATATTTGGGCTTGGGAAGCGACTTGAACAGACCTGACGCAACAGACGCCATTGTCAAGATGCGTTTTGTCGCGGTGCGGGGTGTCGAAATTTGGACTTGGACCGTAGAAAAGATCAACTTTTGAAAGAAGTTGGACGATGGCAACCAGTGCGGTTGTGGTCTGTAGGGCGTGCCGTAATTCTAACAACTTTGACGGTCACCACGAGGTCTCTTTTAACTACTTTGATGCGCTTTATAGACTACACATGTGGACAGCGATATCTAAAATTAATTTATTCGTCTATTTCATTGTCTCATATCTCATACCGATTTGATGTGGACTGTTCGAAGGTTGAGTCACGTGACTTGAAGTCATACTGAGTAGGCGGTGAGTTTATGCCGGTGTTTGCGGGGCGGTGAGCTTGTAGTACCTTCTTTCTAATTATGTCTTTTCTTCTTCAACCTCACCCCTTGTTCTGGTCCAGTTCAAAAAATGAAAACAGACACTTTTCAGGAGATTATTGATACGGCCAGCCTACGAGTAGCATACCATGACCATTGATGAAACTGTTTTCACCCCATTGTGCAGACGTGGACATCTCTACCAGATGTCAGCATTAGCATAATCGGTCTGGATTTCAGCAAACCCGATTTGCTTGTCGTCGATATTCTCTTCTTCTTGGGCTCGCTGGAAGAACGGATTTCCATGTTCGTCCTGCTGCCACTCTCCAGGCTGGCAATTCTCCAGGATATCCTGTGCGCTTTTGAAAGAGACTGAATTATTAGCCTCGCACACGCAGAACTCTACCGTGGCCTTGCCGCCCTTGCCCTTGACTCTCGGTTTCTTGGAGCCATTGGGATTTCCTTGCTGGCTGTTCTTTTTTTTCACTGTCTGATCACTTGCGACCTTGGCAGAGTTGTCCTTTTCGCTGTCAGTTTCACGATCTGGCCAGCCACCCGGTACTTTCTGGGTGCTGTCATGCTCTTCGCTTTGATTGTTGTTGCTGATGTTGTTGTTGTCTCCAGGGCTTGTATCCCAGTCGCCCAAGGTATTGTTATTGCCCTCTGGGCTGTTCTCGTTGTTTGTACCGCTGGGTCCTGACTCCCACCCCTCCTGACATTTCCAGTCTGCAGGCGCCCATGCGTTCTCATTCGAATTGCCAGTACCGCCCTCATTTGCCTGTGTGTTCCAGTCCGAGGTTGTATTGTCACCCTGATCTTTTTCGCTCTTCGAATTGGACGGTACACTTTTGTTCCCGCTACCTTTGCCGTTCTTGTTTCCACCATTTCTTCCTCCTTTTTTCCCATTGGTGTTTTGTTCCTGTCTGTCCTTGCTCTCGTTTTGCTTTGTATCTTCTTTTTCAGTGTAAAAGTCATGCAGCGCCCAGTCCCCAGATGCCTTTGTGTGGACTTGTTCTGAGCGTTTGTTGCCATCCTCGTTCCCGTCTCCCCAGGTATCCCATGACGGTACACCGTCCTTCTTCTCAGAATTGGAGTGTGTGTTCTCAGGCTTCGTCGAGGTTGGCTGTCTAGGGCTAGCAGGTTCAGTCTTCCCCACCACCTCGTGATGACTGTGTGCTCTTTTCTCTGTGGTGGCGGAAACAGCACGACGCGGTGTTGATATTCTGGGAACGCGGCCCTTGATGCTTGTCAATACCAGCTAAGCAAGAAAGCAAGAAGAAAAAGACTGAAAGATAGATCAGGTAAGTGAGTCGCACCTTAGAACGAAGTTGGTCGCGACGCATAACATCTCTGCTCACCACCTTACCTCCCACGCGCTTTCGCACATAGCACAATTGAGGCTCGCGTCCATTCCTATCAAGTGGATAGTTCTTGGATGAGGGGAAGAAACACATTTTTTAAACTGACTGTGATCAGTGGCCAGTGCTCAGAGCTCTTTCTTCTTTTCACCCCCAAGTGTGATGCTTGGTATGCTCGAAACCGAACAATGGCAATTTGAGGTGTGAGAGATGAAGAGAGGGTGTCTGCACAGCCAGCTAATTTTCAAAAGAATGGAGTGAGTGAGAGACAGAAAGAGAAGTCAGAGATTGTCAGAAAGTGAGTGAAGCAACAAGGTGAGAGTAAGTAAATGTTGACCACAGAGAAATCAAAGTGTCAGAGAGAACATCAAAACATCAACAGGTAGGACGTCCACCTGACATGAAGGAACATAGTCGTGGAACCTATAGGCTGCCATTCTATGTAAGTCAGTTGCCATGGATATATGATGATATTTCTGAGCGGTGCTTGTTTTACTACCGCCTTGTTGACATTATTACTAAACGACCGACTCGGTATCGTACCCAGACCTCGATTGTAAATGCGTACAAATCATGCTGGTTTTCTGTTTTGACAGCAATCTTCAATTGGTCTTATATTTGTGTAGAAAACATCATGTAGTTTGAGAAGTGCTATATACAAAGAATTTGAATGTTCAAAACAAAAGATACCAAAGATGAGATGCATATACACTAATAAGATGCCGCTAATTGATCACTTAAAATACAGATGAAGTATGATGTTATACCCCGCAGTTTCTCCTGTCTTTCTCAAAGCTCAACCAAGTCTTCTCTCCTTGGACAGAAAAGATCCTCTCCGTCTTTGGCTTCGGCGTAGTGCCGCTGATTATCAAAAGTGTACCATACTTTTAATGTCTTTGGTAACAATGGCGCTGGGTCATAAAACCCTGTTAGCTGGAACTGTCGAGTTTATATCAGCAATCAATCCCAATAGCATGACGTCTCACGCCCACAAGAAGGGAGAAAATTTACCAGAATAGTGCTTTTCGATATTACGATTTGATGTTTCTCAACCAATGCAGCCACAGGGATCGTCACGTCGGCGACTCTCTGCTCTGCCAGGTCGGAATCAACGCCCCCGTTTTTCGTTTGCTTCGCCTTCTTCAAAGGCATGTATCCATACTCAGCCCTGTCAATGACGAGACCACCATCCGCGCGCTCGCGGTGCTGTTTTCGCTTGACGAGATCGGTCATCATCTCAATCTGCTTTGCGCTTTCAGCGCGGTGAGCAGGCACTTTGGCCTTGAGACGTCTGCGTCTGCGCTTCAGCGCTTCCTGTCGTCTCCGTCTCTCCCGCGGTCGGATGACGGTGAATTCAACGCCAACATAAGTGAGCCACGGCACCATGACGGCCCAGAAGGACAGATGGGCGTCGGCTAGGTCAATGGGGCAGATAATAATAGGCACTTTGATGGTTTGGCCCAAACGACGCCAGGAAAGCGACATTGTGAGGCCGTGCTGACCACGCAGTCCAACACCCAGCCCGATGCTGGTAAACGTGCTAATTCTGCGAAGGGCATAGATATTCCATGCTATCCCAGTCGTTCCCAACGCTGCTTCTGCTTCCACACGAATACCGCGGAAACTCTTTGGTACGGGGGTAGGATGGTAGCCGTCTAGATTCCATTCTGAGAGCGGCGGCTCTTCAAGGCTTTCGCCGAAAAAGGTGCGACCATAGGTCAATGACAAACTGCCCCCCATCGGAGAAGCATTTACTTCGCATTCCCATGTTTCTCTTTTGGCTGAAGGCGGCGGTATGTTCAGTTCCTTTGCCTCAGCGGCGCTTACAACCTCGGAAATACAGATGTATTTCAGGCCAAGGGTGCTAGGCTCTGTGTGCACTAGAGATATTTCTGGCAAATCCACAAAGAAGCTCAAGAATGACTCAATTAAGCTCTGCATAAATACTGGCCACATCACCGTTCCAGTTGAGAACGACACGAAGCCAATACTGTTAGAACTCAACCCGCGAGAAATTTGTAGACCTAGAACTGGTAAGCTTTGATGGAGATGGGTCATAGTAGCTGAAGCGGCAACATTGATTTGACGAGCGTATGGGAAAGGAGACACTGCTTTCGAAACATTCACGCTTAAGAGATAATCTGGGAAAATTTGGAAATGGCCACCGACTGTAGTATTCTCTAGCCACGACCATGGGTTCGACTGGGTACCTGTTCGTAACCCTATATTGGAAAACGTATGTCTGATACCGGCGCCCAAGTTGAGAACTGCCGGGACTATGATAGGCGGGTTGCGCACCCTGGAAGTCATTTCGACGCCATCTTTCTCGAATGTCACCTCTTGTTCAGTGAGTCGTATCCTGCCACTGATCCCGGCATTAATTGTCACTTCAGGGGGAGAAGTGGTTGGCTCTGCTTGCTTCTTCTTTTCCTCTTCCGACTCTTCACTATCAGCTTCAAGGTCATCGCTGCCTGATGACCAGAGGCTGGAAATACCGGGCAATGGAGTGGTAAAGGCGTACGAGATACCGGCTCGATTCGGAAGTACAGTGGGCACGTGAAGGTAGACCTCACCCTCCTCCTCGCCAGGAGACACCATAGAGGACGCATCAAGACCAATTGTTATGGTGCCCTACCTTGGATGGTTAGAAAATCTTGTTTACCAAAAGACTTGCCATGAGCCAAGCGCGGAATTCGGAAGCGTACGTACCTTGGCACTAACCAGCTCATTGATCATTTTCCTTTCTTTCGCCTTCATTTTCTTGATAAACCACGCCTTGAATTCCTCTGGGGCCATCGCTCTGGGCCCAATCTGCGTGTGGCTGTCATCTCCGGCCATCCTACTTGACCACATGAGACCTTGCATCCCCCATTCTCGCTGCACCGCAGCCTTGCCTTCTAGATCGTACACAACTCGCTTCTTCGGATCACTCAGCACCTCGTACGCTTCTTGAACACGCTCAAACTGTGCCTTGGCAGTCTCGACCAGATGCGCCGGTTGCTTGTCCGGGTGGAAGCTCAGCGTCAGGTTGTGGTATGCCGAGCGGAGCTGGGAATCGGCAGGAGGCGGGTTTCGCGAGAGGCCGAGCACGCTGTAGTAATCGATTTCGTCCGGGTAGTCAAAGTCCGTCTCGAAGTCGTCCTCGTCGTCTTCTATGCTCGGGTTGCGGTTGTGACCTGCGGCGCCTTGGGCGTCGCGATTTGGTTGCGATGCCATATCGCCGCACAATGTGATTGTTCACACGAATTAGATGCATTCAGTCCTTGATGCGCAGAGAATCGCCGTTATATCTTCATGATCAAAGTCGAAACCAATCCCGAGTACAGCCTGGTATAGATATATGCGTTTACAGGCATGAATGATGCTGTCCCAGATCATCCCACGTCGGTATTTCAATCTTCAGCAGCCTGAGAGCTGCTGTCGATAAGCTTTGCCGCTTTGGGATAGCTCGGGGCTAGTCCTGTTTGGGAATTCTCCAGCAAAACAAACACGAACAAACACAAACCCTGGGGAAATTATTTGATGGGGAACTGAAACCGGAAGGAAAAGACGTGTTATCTAAATATTATTGATTCTATTCATTACCTAATCCCATAAAGTACTCCAAAGTTCTCGCTGCTCAACGCCATCCCCAAATGCCTCAAGTAATCCATCCCAAAATAACAATCCTCAAAGATCCACCAGCCAAAAACCAACCACCCAACAATCAAACTTTTGTTCCTCCAGAATAGTCAATATGCTTTCTGGAGACATCGACTTTCTAGTCTTCGATCATTCTTCCCGCCATGCGCCTGCTAGTAATAATACAGCCATCCATCAAACTGTCTTAAATGCCATGATGATGGATGGGTTCGTGACCTTTGATGCCATACACTGGCCCTGGATGCGTACAGGCCTCACGCAATTGTTTCAAAATGTCAAAATGCCCAAATGATGGACTTCAAGGAAAAAATGCTTTGTGTTACGAAACAGTATCGTTCCTATTTCTGTCGATTCCGCTTCGATTTATCAAAACTTGGACCAGTACCCTGCTTTGAGACAATCAGAATGGGCCACGAATGTCTGGTGAATCTTAGCGATATCACCGCGGTATTTGGAAAAGTATGGACTACCTTCGGTATTTCCATATGGGCCTTCCCGTTTTCGTCGTTTCTGAATGTGTGCAGGGTCATGGCCTCTGTTCTTCATACGCGGCGGAACGCTGCGCTCGGGCGAGCATTGAGACTTTCTGTACGTAGGGGGACTGACAGAGGTGCGCGGCAAAGAACGAAGAGCTAGGTCGACTTCACGAGGACTTCCAGGTGTCGATCGCATCATTTGGCGCGACCGTGGCCGCGTCTGGTGAGAGTCATATGAGGATGATCGTGCTCGGTTACCTCGAGGCCTTGATTAAGGAGAAATAGTCAGCAAATGCACGTCTCTTCCAATCAATAAAACAGCATCACTCACGCGCTCTCAAATCTACACTCTCTTCCAGCCTTTTGGCATTGGTCACACCTGGGTTGATTTGGGTGGCATTTGATTTTCTTCTCTCGACAAGAGATACAGGCTTGGGCCAAGCGCTTTCGAGCCTTGCCAGCCTTTGTTAGCCCCCAGCTGGGGTTGACTGGCTCTCCGTCGATGGACTTGGGGCAGAGGCTTTGATCGGCATAGATGTAGCAAACTCCCTTTCCGGGCACATATCTTTCCTCGACCACCTGAGTAGGGAGCGCTGGAACTGGGGCGCCCCTCTCCTGTCTTACTCCGTGAATTTGCTGCATCTCTGGCGACCCATGTGACGATCCTCCTGGGCTGATTGTGTATTCTCTTGGATACCGATCGGTTGGAGAGTCTTGGTCCATGATTGCATGTGACCGAGGCGGTTCGATACCTACCTGCGATAATGACGGAAGTTTTGTGGAATATGACATGTTGTATTTCCCGTCATTGTGGGAAGAGATGGGGCGAAATGTCGCACTGCCCATTTCATGCAGATGCGTTTGGGAGTCGAAAGAGCGCAGACTCATTGGCGGTGACGAACGAGGGCTCCTTCCATGATATGGAGTGGCATACGGGGATGTTTCTTCTAGATAGAGAAGGTGACGCACTGAGGGCAGCTGTGGCAAAGCTTCTGCAGCTTTGGGGGTCTCATTTCGGCGATCGTCGACCGCAAATCCCAGTGGAATCGAAGAATGTGGTGGAGGGAGTCGGTAGTGATGACCAGGCCTGTCTTGGTAGTCATCGTAACCGGTAGACGCGCCCTGAAAGGGCAACATATGACTACGATGCTCAAAGTGCGAGTGCGCCATAGTCATCGTGATTGTGATATTAGCATATGCTGGGAATGCTGCGGGTTTCGTGGTGGCCCTTGCTCTTGGTTTCGGAAATAATGAATAACAAGGTTGAATTTAATAAGGAACAAAGAGACAATGTCGACTACTGCTCCCAAGGCTGGCGGGGTAAGGCTCTCAGGCTCCAACCCAAGAAAAGTGACGATGACGATGACGATGACGATGACGATGAGTGATGATGCCGAACGACTCAATTATGTCCAAGCTGGGGCCGGTTTATCAGGCGAGACACAGCAACAGCGCCCAATGGGGAAAAACTGAAGCTCTTTTCTTGGTACTGTCAGGATAAAACACTCGCATGGTTAGCTTCGTCAGCATTTTGCAAGCCCATGTAACAACACACCTTAATTGGCAAATAGACACTGTAGCGACCAGTGGAAAATGTCTGAAGAGGGGTACAAGCCCACGCAGGACAGCAGGATGTGTGGCGAAGAACAGAAGTGTATGTATAATGTTGACAGCCGGCGGAGACAAAGACAAAAAGAAAGAAGCAAGCCACCAATGTATCACGAGTGGACTTCTTCTTCTTCTGGGTACCAAAGTGAACAGAGGAATGGAGATGGGACCCAGACTAATGCGGTCTCCGGTGTCAAGAAGCTGCAACTGGCCGTCGGTAGATATTAAGTAGCCCGGAAGAAGATGCTGGTTTTAATTCTGACGTGGACGATCCACGACTTCGGCGCATATGTTTTCTCTTCCTGGTAGCAGTTCAACGTACCGCCGGTTAGGCCAACCACTTTTGAGGTGGATCTCGCCTGTATAAAAAACGTCAATGTGAGTCTGCTGCTGTCCACAGAGGGATTTTGTAGTCGCCAGAGGAGTAAAAATAAGACAAGAATAATGATACTAATGACGAAGCAGAGAAGGTAACGAGGATAATGACAACGCCTCAACCCAACCACTGTGAAAAGAATAGTCGTGGTGGCGGGAGTTATAACAGGCGTAATAACAATAACAACAACAGTTAGTAATAGTAATAATAGTAATAATAAACATAAGAATATTTAGGTTGGCCGCCGAGAACGTCCATCCCGCATAGTAGCATACATATCTATCCTAGTATCTAGATTGTGCGAAAACCTTATTCGGGGCAGGTTCCCGCTACGAAACATCCAAAGAATAACATCGAATGTTGCCCCGTCATGCTACTGCAACTAATCAGTTAGATCGTGGGCAGGAATGCGAGGAGAGGGGAAGGTAGCGATGGGCGTGGAGTCGTGGACAATAATTGTGGGCAACAAAAAAAGTGGATATGGGAAGGGAAGGGAAGGGGAGAAAAAAGTGGAAACATGACGGACGGTCGAGGGCATAACTGAAAATTGATTAGACTGAGCTGAGGCCGTTGGCTCCAAATCCAGGAACTGTTGCGACTCGCTAGAGGGTGAGCTCAACTGGCTAGGCGCCGTTCGGCCCTAGTATCGCCCGTACAGGGTACGTACGTACAAGTGAGCCACTGAGCACAGCAATCGCCCGACTACCCCTACTAGGTGCCGCGGGCCATGTGCATGAAGGAGTGAGACAATCCTGAGAGCCCATGGCGTATGGAGCTGGCGAGAAGCAGCTGTAGCACCACCATCCAGCAATCTGTGATGGCCCTCCCTAAAGGAACGGTCTTGTGAGGAAAGGGGCAGCTCGTCAACATACGGTACACGCGACTTCTTGAGTGTTTGCCATCACCGGTAAGTAGATCATCATGGCCTGTGCAGGGGATCTTCAACCAAAAAACGGTCCACATGGATTAGTACAGAGTATTCCGTGCGGCGTAGACAATGTATGCGGTACGGTATGCAGCTAGTAATGATGGGGCCACTGAGGAAATTGCATCTCCAGGATGTACGGACGGCCAGCGTGTCGTCTGAAAGTCAGGCGTGTTTAATTTTTTAAATTTCTTTCCCCCGTAAAGCATGTTGGAAGTCTGCGCAAATTTTTGAGTTTCTCCCGTGATCTAGGGTCCGTTATTCCGCGCTTTCTGTTGCTTCTCGTTGACCGGGTTGTTTCGTTAGGATTTTGGTGTAAAGTATACGGAGCCTTGCTGCATAGTGTTGCTATTATTATCATCGCTGTCACTGTGACCTGATCGACTCAACTCCCGGGAATCACTGGTGTTGGCCCAAAAAGCCTGTTGTGCACTTGCTTTTTGCGTGTAAGAGGGAGCTCCTTTTCGAGTACTAAAAAAAGAAGTGTTTGCCCGGTCCCATCCTCTCCGTCGCTTTATTATTATTGAGATATGGACAATCCCTGTCAACTTTTCAAGGCCTAGCGTGTGTTGGATAAGAGAGGGTAGGCTCTCTTGATCTCCTCTTAGCACATGTTCAGTGTCCCGACTCCCTAGCACATGTCCAGTATCCAGTGTCCACTCGAGATAAACAGGAACACGACCTAGGTTGGGTCGCCCCTCTCGATGCTAATCCCAGGCTCTAAATGGCAGCTGCATACCAATCGAGTATGGTAGCCCTTTTTACAGTTTGCCCTCGTATGGCTGGGGACTGCACCCTCCAAACTTCCCAGATGGACCACGGAGGCATCCTCGCTCCGAGGCTCTGTCCACACAGAATGTATCAAGGCACAGCACAAGCAACGCCAAGCGTCATGAGAAAAAAACGACAGACTCTCAGATTTGGGTGAAGGCCTTATTTGTTAAGAGGTCACCAGAACGCCCGGCTGTGTTTCCGGGTGACCAGCTAAGCGACTTTTCCCCCATCGAAAACCCTGGCCATCAATTGGAAGATGTCGGCAGCTATTGCTGCAGACTAAGAGATTAGCCTGCTGTCAGCCTAGGATGTAATAGGATTCGGTCACGGTGAATCGGTGCAATGGAACCACGAGCAACACTAGTAGTACTCCGTAGAAGGGATCGGCGCCCGCGGGGTGGATGCCACTGGATTCGTAGCGCGCAGTGGAGGGGGCAGCGATGACGGGTCCGCTAAGCGCAGTGCGAGTAGGAGACAATCACGGGTATCGCAGGCATAGGAGATGACGCTGGATTCGGTCAAGCAGTGTGCCACTAAGTCTGCCTTAGCGGCGGCAGCGCAGCCAGAATCAAAAGCCTTCACGCCCGAGGCTTGCTTCTAACTGCATAGAGTATCGGTGCCTGCGTGAGACTCTAAAACTATGGCGACTAGCTTGACAGGATTGATCCATGAAGCCGCGTCGACGGCGGCAACTGAACTTGTCGAATGGACGAGAGAACATCCAACAACCTTGCATTCAAGTATTGCACTCGCTCGATTTCTCGTTTCTTCTTGTTTCGCACCTGGTTTGACCTCTCCCTCTCTCGCTCTGTCTTCTTCTTCTCCCATTTTGATTTCTTCTGAAGGCTTCGGTGACCGGGGCGGCCTCTTAGGGCTCCTAGTGGCTCTCCCTGGCCCACCGTGAAGTTTGAACGTACGACATACTCTATCGAGTGGAGCAGTGGATGATGTTGATAGACGACGGGTGATACTTTAAATTCCGCGATGCAGGATTATTAGCGATCGGCGATGTCCCGAACGGGCAAACGCACGCCTATCGATTGCAGGAAACAAGCGGAGTGCTGTTGGGAGTAGACGCAAGGATTGAAGAGGAGTGGAATGGTGATATTGGAGTAACGAGTGAGGTGGAGGCGACAAGACGAGGTCGAAGGCAGTCGCGATAGAACCACGTGACTTTGCAGCGCCCACGACACGTCCCAACAAGGCAGGAGCGAAGAACGAAGCAAGCAAACAAGACAAACAGCTGAATTTTGCGTCTTCGTCTTTCTCCATTATTGTACTTACTCCGTGTTCTATTTACAATTCAATGCTACACTCCAGACTGTGGGAGTCGGCCACCGCTAGCACGCTGCTTAAGCTGTGTCCAAATGCAGTCAGTCAAGCACGTACTTACTACGGAGTACTCAATCTCATACAATATTAACTACGTGCTAACAGATCCTGTCGTAGGACGGAGACTGGCCAAGTGCGGACCAACACGGACTACCGAGAGATGTGTGGATGATAGAAAAGGCCACCAGCAGCCATCCAGGGCCCATCCTAATGATCGTCGCCTAGCTGGCTGGTCTACGGGCTTAGTCGCCCCTAGTGACAAGCGAAATCGCCGATTCAAGCCAACCACAGCGAGCACAGCGATTCCGGATGCACTTAAAAGCGTCTCCGGCAGGATGGCAGGCTTCGAGAACGTAGCGGAACAACCGGAGCACGACCCGCAGAACCTTTTGACCGACTGCCAATGAGATCATGGTTAATTATTATTACGGAGCCTTTTTTTCATCATCACACTGGGTTTTGTTCCATGTGGCCCGTGGAGGGGGAGGCCGATTTGCTCTCCAGATCGTTGTCCGGTTCGGTTCCCGTCTAAACAGAGACGGCTCCTTGGTGTCACAATTGCTCTTTTTTCCGTACCAGCTACGTATCCCCTTTCAGCGGGTAAGACTCCATCTAAATGTGAGGGCGGTTAACTTCTCCGCGTCAACGGTCATTGGGCAAATTGACGAAGCGGGGGATACCAGGAAGCTGACACACTGGCCATTATTAAACCCTGGGTTTGAAAACTGCTGTGTGAATAATCACAGCAACATGATATGGCGTTGTTCTCCCGCTCGTTTACTCCGTAGATCATTACGTTTTACTTGTTCGCAAATGCTATCTCTATTTGGGTTATTACGCACTGCGCATTCAGAATAGCGGGACGGCCAATACTAATGGAGGAGGTAGAAAAAAAATTCAACGCTATTGAGAACTACCGAATACTCCACCACAGCCGACGCGGCTTACTTATATTGGTCATAGCCTGCGAAAAGTTACAGTCGTAGCGAGATCCACCGGAAGAAAAAATTGGCGTGTTCTCAGCTTTCTAGCGGCTTGGCCAAGCCACAGGCGGAATGTTTGGCCTGGATGATAGTGGGCGATACCCCTAAGGAGCAGATTGCTTCGTACCCAACAAAGAAAAAGCTGTTAAGCACCTAGAAGGGCTACTAGTCCTAGTACTACGGAGTACTAGTAAGGGACCAACTGAAACTAGACCAACACCAAGGGGCGCGAGAGATCTCCGGCTTTCCTCCAGACTCGGCACTCGATCTGAAAGTCACCGTTGCAGTCGATCCATTTGACCCGGTGGGGGAATCGGGTAAAAAGGGGGGGGTGGCCGGTTCAGGCTTTAGGCCTCCAGGCCCAGGGCGCATAACACTGAGCGCACAGTGCCCTGCATACTGAAAATATCGATCCTTGCCCTGCATAAGGCCTCGTGCGCGTTTTACTACTGTTGCAGATATGAGAGTTGTTCCAAAGACATTACTCCGTATACGGGTCTGGAATAGTAGTGATCGTCGCATGATTTTCGTCCGGTTGCCAAGGGTCAGGGCAAACAATTGAATAATTGTACGAATACACAACTACCTGTCTAGGATAGTGATAGATAAGCATCACAGGCCAAGTTTTTTTTTTTTTATACACGTCAGGGAGGATTCCAACAGATTAGTGTCTCTCCTCGGCACAGGAGCCACGGATGATGGATGAGCAATGCCGAAACAAGCCAACTGTTGGTTAAAACAGGGAAAGAAAAGATCCCATACTTAGTATTCCGTATGTATTATCGTTGTTAGTACGGTTTTACTACTACTGCCGGAGCGGGTTCTTGGAGATGCCGGCGTCAGGGATGATCTTCGGCCCTCGGAGAATATTAATTTAGTTCTGACTACGATTAGCATGTGGTTCGGCCTAAGATTGAATACGTACTAACTAGCTAGTCGACATTCTACCTACATGCCGCGTACTACATACTGCAATAAGTAATCAGGAAAGTGAGATTTGGAGCTGTGTTTCAACCCATGCACAATGACGGGTAATAGAGCTCGTATAGCCCTTCTCTCTATTTGTCAAATTTTGAGGTATCAGTTGAAGTGGACGAGAGCATATGTCTGTGGGCGAATAAGACGAATAATACAGACAGTAGTTAGTTAATTACCGTTGCAATTTTTTATTATCATTCCTCCTGTTAAAGCATGCCGCCTCTCGGCCGTTACAAGGTCTGTATTATTGCTTACGTTGACAGCTAGCTGCAGCTGTCGTCCTTATTTGGAATCGGTATACAGGACAAAAAGTTAAAAATACAAACAAATCAGCTTGTACCTTGTAAGCCACCCCTCTAAACGACAATTTTCCAAAGGAACCGCTGCGCCGTGGTGGAGTCAAGCCCTAACTGTTGGCTTGAGAAGTAGGGTAACTGCTCCTTCAAATGATGTTCATCCTTTTGCCGCAATCCGGTGTGGTGCGATCCGTTCAAGGGTTTTTTCTGGTTCATGAATTTGAAGGTCAGGCTCCGACTGCTCCAGGGTCTGGATGCAGCTTACTACATGTATGATTTATGCATGCTCATGATCATTATGCAAATATATATCTATATATTATTCAAGCCTGGCGTACATGTATATATTCCCACTTCTATATGCAGTGTACATATACATGACCTTGCCGCTTATAAATATATAGCTCTGGTACTAACACACATCCAGAACATTGACATCAATTGATCGATTGATCTGGGGCTGATCAACTGATCATCCAACATTTGAACAGTGAATGCCGAGAACCAACCAACATTAATACCCAAAGTAGTTACTACTATCAACTGGCGAGCGAATCATAGTAAAGGAAAACTCTAGCCGGATCCGCGAGGATTCTACGTGGAATCTAGTTAAAGCAGAGTTTAGTTCAGGCTTCCAGCCCATCGCATGCCACCAACCAACCCTGATGTCTGTCGCTCACACCTGCGCCACCGGTTGTTCAGTGGCGTCTCTGTGTGCCAGCTGACGTAGATATATGTACTACGGAGTTTGTCTATTGCGGCCAAAATTATGCGGTAACCTAGCTGTTTCTTCATGTATGAACTTCTTTGTGTTACCAGCAGCTCTTGATCCCGTCCTCTCGTTGGCCATGAATCAGGAGCAGCAGCAGCAGACTGATGCACTAGGGGCGAATCAACTTTGAAAATGCGGGGGTGTTGCTAATTACGATCAAATGATGCCAAGTTTGCCAAGGCTTTCATATTAAAGGAGACAACATTGGAGTGTATCATTAAATTGGCATCATTTGACCGGCCCGTAATTCTGCGTATACATACATCAATGACAAATGTACGTACATATGAGCACTACGTGTTCAACGCTGATCCTTCAAATGTTGATTGCGTGTAACACCTTGGATCGACCGGTATCTATTGCGCAACTGTGACTCACAGATAAACTATTGCTTCCAATGCTTTGACGCTGGAGTAATGCATTGATAGTAATTACCTAGTCTGGCAAACTCGAATAATGTAACTGCCCGCTTTTCAAGCTTTCGAGCGAGCGCTGCATGAGCACAGATAGCAGATGCGCGGGCGCCTTTGCCAATAGTTCAGTCAACCATGTCGATCATGACATTTTCTGTCTTTTCCTGAATAAGTCGAGTCAGGTAGCTCAAATAGATCATGTTGGCTTGGCTAGGCTAGCCGATCAGACTGTTCCCTTGTTCGCCAAGGCGCTTCTTTTTTTCTCCCTGTCAGGGTGCATGAGAGTACATGGCACTACATGCTACTTCATGTACTCCGGCCATACATGACGCGTCAACTGGTCAATCATTTCCCTGGATCAGTGATTGACGTGGATGACAGCGGGATATCGCCACGAAACAGCCTCCTTATCCAGCCCAATCATTGCAGGCCAACTCAGAAACCAACAGTTAAACACCATGATTTTATATTTGTATAACATATAATAGAGTTTTTTTTCTTCTACTTGAAACAACTCCCGCCCTCGTGTTTTTTTACCCCGTGGCTTGAAAGTCAAAATCTGGGGAGCATTGTTATTTTTGGGAAGTTCCTTCGAGGCTAGCTTGCTGCCACCTCAGATGTCAACAGTCGCATGTGTCTGGGCTGGGCATTTTTGGATTGTGGTGTGGATTGAACGAGGGTTCTAGACAATAATGCTGGCCTGATTGTCTGCATAGCAACAGACATGCTCGTAAGTTAATTATAGGACGTAGCAATTCAACATGGATGCTTGATGCTACTGAGGGCTTTTTCTGCCCAGCTTTCACTTCAAAAAAAGTCACAGTTTTAAAAATAATCTAAAGACTAAGGAAGGAATATAGTGGATACCCATCTGAAGAAAAAAAAGTCTGTATGGCACGGGAAGAAATAAAGTTTTTTTTTCTCGTGAACTGAATGTTGGTTGGATATAATTACCATGATACAACGCTCATTTTAACCGTTTCCAGACACCGCAGTGACACATGTAGTGAAATAAGCTACCAACACCAACATATCCAACACATTTGCTATGCAGTGTAGACAAAAAGAAGGCCAATGCGTAGTTTTTAAATACCGTAGGAGGAATAATAATAATAGGGATATGTTATGGTAATTACTCTGTGCAGACTGCTGTTGTGCTGTACGAATGATATCAATTAAAAGCAGCACTGACCACTCTAAAAAGGCCGCAGTGACATCTATTTTCGTTCCTTCGTATGCTGCCGGGTTATGATTCCTGCTGACATCAGTATGCTGAAGAAGAAGGGGAAAAAAGCAATTATGAAGAATAATTACAAATTCTATTTTTTTTTTCTCTGATCTTTTTTTCGTTTACTTCTCGTAAAAATTAAAAATAGCGTACTACGTGCGTCATGTGTAGCTAGTTTTTCATCGGCGATCATGAAATGGGAGTGATTCAATTGATTGAACGTTGCATCGATCGTATGAAACCCTCGTTCAGAAAGGGAAGCATTCGCGAGGACTAATCATGACAGAATTGGAACAACTCTTGGTAATTCTCTGTTCAATGTTGGCGAACGCTCGAGACTCACCAGTTCGAGGCTATCCAGCTACGATTAATGCTTTACAAGATGTTCAAGTAGAAATAAGAAATTATATATCGTAACATCACACATTACAGCACCCATGCTTATTCATTCCATGTAGCTGCGCTAAACTACCTGTAGAGAAGAAAAGGAACCCATTTTTGATAGAAGACAAAAGATAACAACAAAAAATTTACTGCTCAGCCAGGATCTTCTGGAACTGCTCACCAGCACGCTCGGGCTTGCCGGCGTCAATGGTGGTCTGGCCAAGCTTCTCCTTGGAATACTGGGCAGCGTACGGGTTGAGACGAAGCATAACCTGCTTGTTGCGGAGAGGGTTCTTTTTCTGCACGTTGGTACGCTTGGTACGGGCCTCGCCCTTGGGCTCGCGGAGAACCGACTGGATTTCAGACGAGTTGATGAGGCGAGCAATGTCGGCGTTGGCGAGAACGTTGGATGGCAGAAGGAAGTCCTTCTTGAGAGCCGAGGCAGTAGTGGTGGTGCCGTAGACCTCATCGAGAGCAGCAAAGGCAGACGAGGTCCAGACAATGAAACGACCAAGGTGACCACCGGGGGCCAACTGGAGGAGGTTGAGGGAGAAGACAGACGAGGTCTCGACACCGGGGATGTTGCGGAAGGCCTTGACGAGGTCCTTGCCGTCGGTCTCGGGGTTGTAGACAACGAGAGGACCACGGCGTTGGCGGTAGCGGCGGCCTCTCAGCTTACCCTTACCAGCACGCACCTTGCGGGACTTCTGGACCTTGACGAGGTCAGGGCCGGCACCGACAGCCTTGAGAAGGGCGACGGCAGCCTTGGTCTTGGAGATGGCAGCGTTCTCGAAGGTCTTGGACTCGACAACGAGGGGAACCTCGGGGACGTTGGCGACGCGGTGGCCACGGGCGAACAGAAGGGAAGGGACGGAAGAAGCAGCCAGGGCAGAGGCAGTGGCGAAGCGCCTGTAGTTCGTAGTCAGTATTTTTTACCACCTCTTGTCTGCATTTGGAGGTCTATCTCACTTCTGGCCGTGGTTGACCTTCTGGTGCCACTTTCTCCAGACCTTGGTAGGCGCGAACATGCGACCAGAACGGCACATGTTACCGAAAGCAGCCTGACCAGCACGGTGAGTACCACCACCAGAGACACGAGGGATACGGGCGACAGCACGACCTTTTCACCGAGCTGTCAGTCATGCGATCTTGATATCTCCAAAAGTATTCATCTCAACATACCGGTACCCCAAGACTCGGCGGAAGTCTGTTCACCAGCCTTCTCGCTCACGGCATAGGGCTGTCTCTTGTTCTTCGCAATGCCAGTGTGAACCTTCCTGTAAAAACGCATCAGCGCTGTCCGATTGACCTCCAACCTTTTTTCTCCTCTGCGACTCACTGGACAATATCCGGACGGATTGGCGACGAGAAAACGGTAGGGAGGGGGTGAGAAGCGCCGGAGGGCTTGCCCTCAGCCGTGGCGATGGTAACAGTCGGACGGGACGCCATTGTTGTCGACAGGGTGCTGCTGTTGATGTTGTCGTCGTGTGCAGTCTGGCAGTCGAGACAATTGAAGATGTGGATTTTTCTCGCTTAGTGGCTCCCGCGGCAAGTGTGGTGCCGCCGCCCAAACAGGAAACCAGGGCTTAGGGCTGCCAAGACCCGCCTGTCGCTCTCCACCCCGATCTGGCCAATCAGATCCTGCTAGGGCTTTTTTATCGTAGCTTTTCGATCTGTAGTTTCTATACGACAAAGTTGCTTCCATTATACGCAAAAAGATGCATGGACGTAATATATATTACAATTCAAAGGTCTTCAATTTCATATCGCGTGTCTCGTGCTACCAGGGTCTAGCCAACATCAATCATTTCAAAGAAGCGTTCAATCATTTCAGAGAGGAAGACAAACAAGGCGAACAAAGAAGAGTGAGGGAAGTGTAACGTAGCTGCTATGCGAAGCAAGATAAAGGAAACGACAAATTTCAGAAATCTCCCCTTGGAACCATCAAACAATGGCATGGTGGTGTTGGTGGGTGTGGGAGACGGACGCGCCGTAGGTGAATTCCAGCGACATGTTCGCGCTTTGCGGCATGCCCAGCAGCAATTGTAAGGTCAGCAGATTGCCCTGCCGAACAGACAGTTCCTTCTGAGACAGGCTCTGTGGCAGACCAGACACCGCTGGCGCAGCGCTGAAATGAAGTGCCTCCGATGCAGTTCCATTGACCTTCGGGAGTGCAAGCCCCAGTAAGACCACCAGAGGATGGAGAAGTGCCAGTAGATTCATTTTCAGGGCTACTTGCTGCTTGAGTTGCAGCACTTGCAAGACCTGTAGTAGTTGTAGTCGGCGACTCGAGGAATACGCCGCCTGAATTTGTCCGCTCATTTCCGGCAGCTGTTGTGGTTTCAGCGGCAGGTTGATCAGATGCAGCATTTGGCGTAGAATCTGAAGAACCACCTCCAGAGGCTACAGCAGTGCCAGTCACGATAGGCGATGGTGCAGGATTCATCCCTGTTATCACCGCACCCCCAGTGCAAGCAGGCGACCCAGAAGGCTGGAGATTGGTAGCGTTACCGGCGTATTGAACGAACTTGCCCGGGTTGGGGAAGCGAATATCGATATTTTCTGTTGTCATGCAGCCGTTTATATTGGCAACAAACATCTCAGGATACTCGTCCGAACGCTTCACTGTGTTGTCATCACGCTTGCCACTCGAGCCAGCAGTGATCTCTATGGGGGCGCAGTTCATGTACATCTCGCGGTTCCCTATGCGGTTGAACCAGGTCCAAGCGAGTGTGTATCGACCTACTTGGACTTCTGGGATCGTGAAACTAAATATGGTAGCGCTTGTGGCATCAGAATTTTCCGGTAGGTTGTTTCCCCAATTAAGAGGACATCCCCCTTCAATCGAATAAATAACGATCCACTTGGAATCTTTAGTAGGCTCGAGGTCGGTTGTTAAGCTTATCTGGCAGGATCCTCCACCGTGTACAGCGCTTCCCTTGAAGCTCAAAGTCGTGTTGGAGCCAATCTGATAGACGTTGCTTTCCAGCAAGCCGTCAGTCATCTGGTAGGTTGCGGCCCCACGTAGCTTGCAAGGGAAATCGGAGCCATCAGCACTCAGGGGTGAGTTGTTTAGTTGTTCGCCGAATGGATTAGGATGAGTCATTATCATATGGCCTTCAGTCATGGAAGTCGTCATGAAGACAGTGACTGAAAGGAGGGCTTTTTTGACGTGCATGGTGGCGATTTAAGAATAGTATCGTCTAGAAGACTTGAGATGATTGCAACTTATGTTCGTGCCGGCCGAATCAACGGTTGCTTTGGTAGTCGAAAGATGAGACGATTGTCTTGTTAAAACCAAGGGGCCAATCGGTGTCTGCCACAGGCGAGACAATATGGTGGTTCCAAGGGAGTGTCAAGAAGTAGATTCTCAAAGGTCTGACCTGCAGTGAGAAATATAATATGAGAAAAGACGTGTTAAGATGAGTCACCAAACCAGTCTACAGTTGGCGTAAGAGGGAGAGGAAGAGGAAGAGGAAGAGAAACATATTCTACGACTACGTAGGAGCAACATTGAAGATGTGCCTTATGAGGCTGGGACATTTATTCGGCTGGTCCAATAATAGCCGACAGAGTGGAACAATAGTTGCTAAGCAAATTCTGACCTTCAACAGGCTGGTTGTTGGTGGTGGGCCTTGTATGCAAGGCATCTCTAAGGAGAGGGCTCCACACCCGGTCGACTGAGGCCTCATGAGTAACCACGAGGCAGAGCATATTATTGTGACACTACAGAACTGTTATTGTTTATTGTTAATCAACTTCAGGTCTTGCATTTGACACAATAGACGGCTTTTATTGTTGAATCACGGGCAGATGGATCTGCCCGTCTATAGCCTGGAGAAAAGACCCAGAAACCATGAAGGAGAATTCTTCCAAACCGTGGGCCATGGAAAGAAATCTCTATCAGTTGTGATAATATGGATTGTTGGAGCCTTCTTGCGTAAGTTTGGTTGAGGTTAACAAGGAAAATCACTGGTCCCTGTTGAATGCCATTTTGAGACGTCTTGAGACTGGGCTGTCTTCGGCGTGCTGTTGGCGTAGAGCCAAACTCAAGGTTTCTTCATATCCCAGTGGATAGAAGTCTTGCAAATCTTTATTGTAATAGTAATGTAAGCCAAATCGCATCATTTCTTGCCCTTCTTTTTGCCTTTATCTTTAGCCCCAGATGCCTCCTTCTGGAAGCCAGCCTTTGCCAATGCATCCTTGCCAGCATTGTTGATGATACGAAACCGATCCGGTCCTAAGAGAATACCTCCATACCATCTGGTGACAACGACGAGCACATCCCACACATCCATAAGCTGCATCATGTGCAGTAGTCGGCCGCCAGCAGCCGTCTCGCCATCGTCGTCGCAGTCTTGAACCGTGGTCTCCGAATTATCATCCTTCTTCTCTCGGATACGCCATGCACTGATGTTGTGAGTTGCCGCCGCGACTTTCTTGTCTGTTGCAATGAGGTGATCCAGATAAGCCTGCGCCTGCGCTCTGCTTGTGACATGGACTGCCCGCCCAACAAAGACGGATTTTTTCTCCGTCATCACATCTGATAGAATCCACTCTGGGGCACTATGAATGCCAAACGCATCACGAAGAGACAAAGTCGCAAACGAATCTTTCAAGCCGTCCTCTGCCTCGCCATTACCTCTGTCACTTCCTCCTAGATTGTTCTCATTCTTTATCCCGTCGTCGTCCGCCACGCCAATGCTCAATTCCTCGAATTTTTCGCTGGCCTCGCTAATAACCTCAAACAAACAGACTTGGCCTGGTTGATGTGTGCGGCGTATGATGTCTTCTAAAACGTCCACCGCAATTCTACCCTCTCCCCGAGACGCGGTCGATGCAGTTCCAACTACTCTCGGTGGCGTTTCGGGGTATGTCTCATCAAAGCCAATCACGAAGGATAGATGTGGATGATTGGGAATTTGCAGTCTTATCGTTGTGTTAACGGTATGGTGGTTGGCGCTCCCCAGATCGAGTGTTTGCGGCGCGTTGTCTGATGATTTGTCGCTGCCGACTGAATCAACGGCTATCGTCTCCGCATCGTATATGGCGTTGATGGCTTCGATCTCCTCTGCAAGGTCTCTGTTCGGTAGAGACTCGAGATCGCAAGACATGACGCCTTGATTGTTGTGTCGGAAGTGAGTCAATGTCAGGATTTGTGGGGAGTGCAAACAGATGTCATCGCGCCGATCGGATTTGCTCCGAGCCCCTAGCGTCAACGCTGGACTATATCCGATGAATCTGGGCTTTAAACTTCTATACTCCATGTCTACGTGGTATAATACTAGGTTTTGAAATTTTGCTATACATCAATTATTGTGAGTTGGTTTAAATATAATTGAATATGGGGAGAAAATGGAGCTAAGTCCTGGATATATATGTTTATGATTGGTTCTGATATATATATTTAGAGTAATTCAACATTTGAATGTGGATGGATAAAATTTCTAACGTTAAAAGCCCCAGGTACCCCGAAATTCTCCAATTTTAAATGCTTAAGATGTCCCACATGTGCACATGCAGTCTAGACAGATGTCAAATGGCTTGAACACCATTTTGATTTCTTCTATCTGATAGTGCGACAGGAAGACCTCTCTCGTCAGGACCTTCCAATGGTTCATTAGATAACGAAATGAACCGCGCAGTAAGATCAGGCTCGCTTTCAAAGCTCGTATCAAACGGCCACATTGGACGGCGAATCCGATGATGGCCAAGTCTGACCAGATCCTGGTCAACACCTCCCGGAGTGAGCGCCATCATCCAGTCCGCAGCCATGTCATATAATTCAGGTTCCAGATAGCCAATCTTCACAATTACGATATCTGAAGAGCGCGGCTTGAGATCCAGGTCTGTAAAGTCATGTTCTTTGTGATATGGCTTGCGCAGCTTCGTCAAAATGGCAAACACACTACCAACCTGCAACACAACTTCAATACCAGCGTGTTCATCGCCGTGTTTGATCGAATACACAAAACCCGTCATTGTTATAGGTCCAGAATGAATGTTATCTACTTCTGCCCCTGCTGTGACAGTCACAATAGCCCCAACGCCGGCTTCCACAGCCGTTTCTACCGCCTTTGGCCCAGGAACACTGGCGTATATCACTTTAGGACCAGAGGAATCCTTGAATTCCGGGCGAGCAAGCAGTTTAGTCAGACCCCAGGTCATGTCACCACTGCCACCTGCAGTGGGATTATCTCCACTATCAGAGACAAAATATGGACGAGCAGGAGACGCGAGAGCCGTGTCAAGACACTCCTTGAAAGTGCCAGTTGGAGCAACAAATTTAAAGTCGGCATGCGAATCCCAGAATAGCTTCGCCAGCTTCTCAGTACCTGTCGAAACCGCAGCTTTGTCCCAACCTGTGGCCATCACAATTGCGCGATTCCGACGCTCGTCGGCCCAGGCGTATCCGACCCAAATTGCTGCATCGATGACCCCTTCCGTAGCTTCAACACCAGGAACCGCAGCATATATGTGCTTGGCCGGTTCAACACGAGTTGAGGTTTGTTCGCCGGGAAGGAGTATAGGAATAGGCACCCAGGCCTTGAATGGTCTGACACGACCGTCTGCTCCTGAAGGCTGTTTGGCGAGAAGTTCCACGAGATTACGACATGCACGCTCCTTAGTGTCCATCGTATCTTCGTGCGGTGCCATTCGATAGCAAGTTATCAGATCAGTCTGATGGGCGAGCTCGCGGGAAACGTTCCCATGCAGATCCATGGACGCCGAAACGAGGACATTAGGTCCAATAACGGCTCGCACACGACGAAGCAGCTCGGCTTCCGCATCTTCAAGCTCTTCGACACACATAGCACCGTGGATATCAAACCAGAGACCATCGAGGTGTGGGGTTGAGGCTACAATCTCGGTGAGCCTGGAGATAATTTCTCCGGCCAGCTCCTCGAAGGCTGCTCGAGTGACGACGCCGCCTGGCAGAGCATGGCCGATCAAAGCTCCTCGCCAGTCTGCAGCTTCCGCAAGAGGGGTTCCTTCATGCAAGAATGCATACTTCTCGATGACTTTAGTGTCTCGTCGCGGATGGAATGCTGGTGCAAGTGTCCTAGACGGGGTAAACGTCGATGTCTCGCAGGCGAGGCCTGCAATGGCGATTACTGGACGACCCGGCATGGTTGTGTGTAGTGTTTTGGTTTTCTTGAATGAAGCTCCACTGACCAGAAGTCCCCGATGTTGCATCTGCCCTGATAACAAACCCCCACTTTCTCTCCACTCTTGGAATCGCTCCCCAGAGTCTAATTCATGAGAGCATGCTAGATTCGAGTTATTAATTTTTAACGATAATCTACAATAATTTACGAAGCCATGTATTCACGTACATTGATGGCGTCTTCAGTCGAGAGTCTTTCATGACGAAAATAAAACAAACAACAAATCTTATATAAATAGGCAAATAACATCTTAACCAACAATCACAAAAGTAACATTGAAATCATTAATAAAAGCACATGTAGCGCCTCGGAACTGCTTGACTCTTTTTTTCAATGTCGTGAATCCGTCTTCCGATTAAGTATGCCATTTGCCTTTTCCATGACGAGTTTCGAACAAGAAAAAAGATACCATAAAATTCAATGTAAAGATTCAATTTCTAAAGATTCCAACTCCATCAACTGGTATTTGACTACTTGTGTGTGGCTGGATGCCACGCAATATGCCAACATACTACCTACAAAAATTTCTACACACCCTATGCTGCATCAGCTGTGCAGCTTCAACAACATACTTTGCAAGGAATAGATACACAAAAGTAACTGTCCAGTGCCGAACATCTTCTACCAGAGTCTCCGAAATGCAAAAGGAGCTTCCCCGTATACGTCGTGGCATCTCAGATTCGTCTGCCGAAAATCGTGCACAAATGGGTCTCTTATCGGCTTTTGTGGTTGTAAAGAATAACTAGCTACAGTGCTCATTTAGCTATCTAAGCGGAGAAAATGTGTTCAGGTGCAGATTGAGGGGTAGAAAGAGCTTTAAATGCGCGGATGCAACCTCGTTAGATAAGAGTGCCCGATCAGGCAAAATCCGGGGTTGAGGTGGGCTGCTATTGGCTCCTTTGGCATCCTTCCAACATAGCTAATGTCCAATTTTCGGCCATTTAGATCCCATTGGGAAATTCTCTTATCGCATCAGCCGAGACCGAATGTTGACTTCACTTTAATACTCACTTTAATACAAGCGGCGGCCGCCCGAGAGCCAAAGAAAGAACACTGCGCAGAGGCATAGCGAGACTCTAATCAAGTAATTGTCAATCATGAGGAAGCCACCTACAGGTACCTGGATGCCCGCATGGGTGCCAGAGTCTACCGTTGTTCTGTCGTGTCTGCTTATGATCTGCGCCATGGTCCAATCCGCGGTGAGTGAAATTTTTCTTCCTTCTTGCCCACATTGGACAAGGGCAGAAGAAAGGGAAAGAGGATCAATGACTGTGAAAGTGTGCTAACAAAGTTCTAGACAGGTGGGTATGATGGTTCCATGTTGAACGGGCTCAATATTCTTCCGTCATACACCGAATACTTTAACCTCAACCCGGCGACAACAGGGTTGAACACCGCTTCTGTGTTTATTGGAAGCTTCTTTGGTAACATGTTTGCTGGAGTCATCACCGATAGACTGGGCCGCCGCCCAGCGATTTTCTGGGGATCTGTTGTCACGTTGATTGGCGTCGTACTCCAAACTGCAGCACAAAACATAGCCATGTTTGTTGTAGCACGTATCGTGCTCGGCCTTGGATCGGCTGTTTCGGGTGTTTGTGGCAGCGTTTATCTGTCAGAGACCTTTCCGAGTCGTTGGCGTGCCTGGGGTGTTGGCTTGTTAAATGACTTCTACTAGTGAGTTTGCGGCTTGTTTCCCACCATGGAGTTGCATTTGGTAACCTGAACCTTTCATGTCCAGCGTTGGTGCGTTGATTGCTGCTGGAATCACTCTTGGGACGCGTGAGTGGAATTCGACCTGGGCATGGCGAGCGCCATCTCTATTTCAAGCAATCTTCTCGGTGGCTTGTATAATTATTCTCCCGTTCATGTGGGTCATTTACCCCCTCAAATGGCGATAATATCAGTCGTCTGACAATATATATACAGTCCTGAGTCACCACGTTGGCTTGTACATCAAGGTTTCCACGAAGAAGCACGACTGACTGTCGCACTGACAAACTCAAACGGGGACCAGTCCGATCCAGTCACGTTGACAATCTACAAGGAGATCCTTGACACGCTTAACTGGGAGAAAAGCCAAGGCCGAACAATGAGTCCAAAGGAGATCATAAAGACCCCGACAGCCAGGAAAAGAATGCTGATTGGAAGTTCGGCTGGTCCATTTTCATGTATAGCAGGAAATATCATCGCCTCTTACTACCTTGGAGCAGAGCTAGATACCGCAGGTATTACTGATCAGACGGATCAATTGAAAGCGGTATGTTGCATTTGTAGTGCCTAGGTTGTTGTCGATATGCTGACTTGCGTTGTAGAATGTGGTGCTCAATGCCTGGTGCCTGGTCTGCTGCCTTTTAGGAACCCAACTTGCTGCTGTATGGGGACGAAAGCCAACAGCTTTACTCTCCCAAGCTCTTCTCGTCATATGTCTTTTCATCATAGGCGGTCTCTCCAAGATGTACGCCGACAATCCGGATGGGGCTTCCAATGCTTTGATTTATGGAGACGTGGCTGTGATGTTTTTATTCCAAGGGTTTTACTCGATAGCATGGACGCCACTCCTTTATCTATATCCACCGGAAGTAATGAACTATTCTATACGAGCTAACGGATTAGCATTTTCTGCCTTCTCGCTGAATGCATTTGCGTGAGTATTTTTCCTTTCCTTGACCTGCAGCATGACCACCACAGCTGACGAAACCACATAGCCTGGTCTTTGTGTATATCATGCCAATCGGATTGAATAATATTGGCTTCAAGATGTATTTAATAAATGGAGGCTGGGGGATCCTAGTATGGATTCTCATCGTGAGTTTTCGTCCTCGTTATAGTCAAAATGCCCCGGCTGACATCCTCCGTAGGCCGTGTACTGGGTTGAAACCAAAGGCAAAACCCTCGAAGAGATCGACGCGCTCTTCGAAGGTGAGAAGCATTCTTCTGTGCCCGATGTCGAGCTCGTGCGCCAGGGCAAGGAACAGATTGATGTTGGCAAAGTGGAACAGCAGATCGTTGAGGAGCAAACGCTGCGTGAACCATGATGTTGCAGATCTCTGCTTATTTTTCTACGTGGTATTATTTTAGCGACAATTCGGAGGAACCGAAGACACGCGTCAGCCTTGCGTATAGTAATAGTAGTTTGCTGTTATATGACTAATAATAGTACTATTCAGATATAATTGATGATTAACAAGAAATTGCGGCAGAAGTAAAAACCGGTATGTAATATTACAGCCAACACCAACACATTACCACTAATACACCGTCCAACCTTCCCCCAAGCAAGGGATGAGTATTTAGGGCTAAACTGACTCCAGCCTTGTTTCTTGTCGCTGGCCCACAACTCCGTCTAGTTTAACATTAATTTTGCTTTTCCCACTTTTCAATAGTTGTAACACGCTTCACCCCAGTCAGCCAATTATGTCCACCGCTCTGGAAATGTAACATACGGTGTACTACGGACCATGGAGTACGCCGTCAGCTAACCTTGTTTGACAAACAGAGTACTACCGGATTTGATGAGATCGTCGTCACTTGAGATCGTATCTCATCATGACCGAGTAGACGATGTGAGAGGCGAGTTGGGAGGAAGCGAAAAGAGGGTCCAAAAAGTAAAAAAAAAAGAAAAAAGGAAAAGAAAAGAAAGAAATTGAGAAAAAGGAAAGACAATCAGTCCCATAACTCCATAATCTCCATCGACACAAATACCTATCGATCCAAGTGCACTTGCGTCCAATCATCGCACCCTAGAAAAAAAAGGAAAAATTAATAGTACATGGTCACGCACAGACATCACACCGCTCGACCAGGCACTTCTAACGAGTCCATAGGCTCTGTTTTGAGCGAAATATCTGTTTTCATCACAATCTGATTTGGAGCAATCGGGTCTTGGCTGCCCATCCTGGGACCAGTCATATTTCTCCAGTCGTCCGTAGCAGTACTGTGTCGGTGGTATCCCCGAGAAGAAGAAAAAGCGCTGAGCTTGTAAGTGGGCCGGCTGTGATGGGCCTTGCTAGTGAGTGTCGAGAACAGCCTGGGGACGAGTTGCTTGAGCGGGTGCTTGAGGTATGGTAGACAGGCGCAGATAATACCGCAGTCGGCTTCGATAGCACTCCACAGCAGGGCATCCCATGACCCCCAAGTCGGGTCATCCGTGTTGACGCTCTGCACCAGCGCGTTGATACGAATGATACTGGTAATGCAGACGAAAAGTCCGAGGGCGAACATCAACATGACACCAATCTTGCGCACCCTGTCGAGCTGCAGCCTGGCAAGCAAGGGCATGGGTAGTAGACAAATCCAAATGTCGGTCGACGTAGTATATCCGGCCCACCACCATCGAAACCAGGCGTTGTTGACGCATGTGGAATGTATCTCTTTATGCCATGACCCTTGCACCGGGATACATTGAAAAATGGTAGCAAACACGAATCCGATAACGCCACCAAGGATGACGACAATCGTCCCATGGCAGATCATGTGGAATCTTTTGCTGGGAAAGATGCGGAGATAGAAGGTGAGGAATGAGAGTTTGGTCAGGCCGAGAACAAGTTTGTATGTGACTTGGAAGAGCCAGAAGTACTGTGTTTTTGTTCTCGTCAGAAGTGAACCCACGATATAGGTTGAATACAAAGGCTTACCTTGAGTGCATCAACCCGATTACCTCCCGTTTTAACGATGTCTTTCTTATGGCGACCAAATCCATAATAATTTGCTGGTTTTGAATATCAGCTCTTTTGTTACACAGGCAGAAGAGTCAAATATCTCACCCAAATCACCGACTATTGTGGTAACTATCAACACAGACTTGTTCACAGGGAAAAAATTAGAAATTGGAACAGACCAGACAGAAATGAGAACGGAGAAAATACCACTGATGCAGCAATAAGCATGTCATCTTTGTAGATAGTTTTTCTCATCGTCCAGCCATTGAACAATCTGTACAAGACGAGAAGTAGTGCAATCAGGCACAAGATTCCCGTCACGATCATAAAAGTCGGCCCCTTGTTGGGCACAGAATAAGGGCTTTCCGTCATGTCTTTGATGAAGAACTGTTGATAACAGAAAGATGTGGTATAGAAGGCGCCCACGAGTCAGACAGTTGCGTCTGGGGAACAGTGTCTAAAGAATGACAAGAGGCAAAAGACATTAGAGTAGTACAGGAAGAATGATGGCCATTGCCTACATGAAACGTGGAACCACTGTGAGTGGGGACGATCGAGGAAAAAGAAACAAGAACCATCGTCTCGATGAGGTGTGATTGATCAAGAGTGGTGATTACTATCACACCTTATTTTTTATTACTGCTACATCGGTTCAATCTCCCACTTTCCGAGTTTCCCCCATCCTCCGTGTCCTTACGATAACAACACTAACAGTAATGCAATAGCCAGTCGATCTTAGTGGCGGACAACATTAAACTCAAACAGGAACATGGGAAAAAATAGTTTTGTGAGAGGCTGGCCGGAGAAATAACAACATGATGGGTGACATTCCAGACCATATTCCCAGACATTCCAATCAATCTTCACGGGGGATTGACTCCGTGGACATCCTGGCTAAATCCCAAGAGTGTGCTATCGACAGGGAACCCATGGTCTCTGGCCCATTTGGCCTAGCTGGTCACTTCGGGATAGACTTACAGCTATCGATGGTGCGCATTAACTCGATTGACTTTCTGGAATCTGGATCCGGAAGTATGTCAAAGCCAAACCAGCGCCAAGGAAAGACCAAAAATTTTCCTCCCTGTTGGTCAGATCGTCATTTTGATAGCCATTTAAGCTTGACCTGCATACGTATTCTAAATAATCCTTCTTCTGGGCCCCGGGCCAAAAGGAAGCAGCCTTTTCGGCCCAACATCGAAGCGAGACTATAAAAGGATGAACTAAACTGTGGGATTTCTGACGTAAGTTGCCATGTGTGCGAATCACGATGGCTCGCTGGCATTCATTTACAGCGAGCTTCCTCGCTTTGAAACGGAAAACGAGCTAGAAGCGGCAGATTTACCGGGGTCTCCTGGGCTGGCTTAGTACCAGAGCGAGACTAGAAAACATATACAAAAAAGGAAAGACGATTAAACAAAAAAAAAAATTAAAAAAAATAAGAAAATGTTACAGCCCCAAAGCAAGTTCGGTACCACAAGATGCACCAACCGAGGAAGCTAGAAGGGCGCGACCTGTCCAAGCCCTGAGAGGAAGCCTCTGCGTGACTATAAAAAGTCAGGAATCGGCGCGGCAATTGCCTATTTGGGCAAGTAATTTTGGTGGGTTATGGAACTGGGAATGATAGCTGAAAACCAATCGGTTGCGGGTTTCACAACCCTGAAAAGCCAGCTGTGCCCGTGTGGAGAACGTCGCACTCGACACTCGTATCACTATCCCCCTGTTCGGTCACATTATTATTATCCAGTGGACAGTGGACAACGTCACTGGACGGCGCTTCGAGAGCCGCGATGGTGTTGGCGATCGGCACAGCCCGGTAATGTACTAAGAAGTAAAGAGGACGTATGAAAGTTACGGCGCACTAGTACCAGCTATACGGAGCAATACATTCAATACAGGGCTGGAACTGGATAGCCGAGGCCATAATCCTTGCTTCTTGATTTGCGCACAGTATTGCGCTCTGATAGGTCAGGTGTACGGAGTATTATACCTTGCTTTAATTACTATAGGCCAATGAGCTCTGTATCGCCTCCATGGTTGTTGCGCTTCTAGCCTTCTGCCCTTCCTAATGCATGGTTGCATCCTCGTCAAGTGTTGTCGATCAAGTCTTATAATGCACCGCTCAAAATTCGGAAACAGACAACAGCCAGCTATTTTAGACCTACTTTGAGAGATGACAAGTTATCTTGATGCTTGACCTCTCCCACATGCTCAATCAGTACGGAATGCCATACTAATAGTTAACGCGTGAACGCAACTTCATTGGTTCTAAAGCCAGTGATCAAAAAGTTACAACTACTTATAACCTATAACATATAGGTACTAATAATAACAGACCCCATTTAGGGCGGAGACTGTTACGCTGAGCGTAACAATAAGATGTGCATCTGGTGGGATTTAGGGTTAGGGACGAACCAGTCATCCTGTTCGTGGTTTCTTTTCAAAAAATAACCCGACTGAGGGATTTTCGGAACATTCTCTATATCGTTATGAGACTCCGTCCCTTGTAGTATACTACAATTACTATTAACGTACTAAAAGAGCATCTGTTTTCGAGTCTGGGACTAGACTGGCCTGGATTGACGTCACCTGTGGCATGTGCTAGTATCAATATCAATACACCGAAGATATTAAGTGGTATTGTATCAATCAATTGATCATAATAGGAATATGTAGTACAATAATAATTACACAATTTTTTTTAAAAAAGTATGTACCGATCCACCACTCGAAAGAAATACACTGAATCTCCCCAAACCCAACACTCAAAGCGCACGCGGCAACAAAGAAGAAATTTTTGTCCATAAGCAATGAAAACATTCATACGCAACCGTTAAGTCTAATCACAATTGGTAACGGAAATCAGGATGGCTATCGCCCACCTTTTGTATCTCCTCGCGCTGTTCGTATTCGTACACCCCAGTAGACGGGCTTTGTACTTTGTCACGTCGACTGTTCTCCCTCTTGAGAAAGAAATAGTATACGGCATTTGTGACGAGTCCCAGGCATGCAAAAGCGAGACCAACGCCGAAGCCGACTGGGTACTTGGGGCTCTGATCTGTAATGAAGACATTGCCCGACACAAAGGCACCGCAGTTACCGAATCCGGTAAGAATGCCCATGGCGACTGTTCGCTTGACGCCCTTGCCCATGTTGGTGCAGAGCCAAACCACGAGAGTCGACATGTTGATAAATGCGCCCATGGAGACGAAGAAAATGGCCATGTAAAGTACTCCTGCGCTGCATGTGTGCGCCAGTTGGATGGACCAACCAATGATCATTATCACAGATCCAAACACGGTAAATAGGAACCGGTGGTCCAGATAGTCACTCAACCATGCACTGCTCAATGTAAACACAAATGACGTGGCATAAACTGGAATAGTATGCCATTGAGCATCGGTCGCAGTCCAGCCCAGGTCCTTAAGAATAGTGGGCTGGAACGCTACCAGCGAACTGGCCGTTTCTTCGGCGGACATATATCCAATCACACTAGACGTGATTAGCTTCGAGAGTATAGATATGTGTGGCGAAAGCATATATATGCTCACCAAATCCAGATTTTCCAGTCTGCAAGCATTGGCAGAATGCGCTTGAAGGTAATCTGATCATTCCTCACGCTACCTCCATCTTGCTCCATGCGCGCCTCGAGAAGCGCTTTCTCCTCTGCCGTCAAGAACGAAGCGTTTTCGGGAAATGGTACGATGATGAAAAATCCGATAAGGCTGGCTCCTATAGTAATGATGGCTTCCATCACGAAAATCCTGAGCTATGCGTTAGGAATGTGATGCAGACGAAAATCGCTGGAACTTTTGGAATGTTGACATACCACTGCCACGAGTCAAGACCTCCCCTGCCATTTAGCTTCGCCAATAAAGTGGAGAAAAGACCATTGAAAGCGCCAGCAGCCATGTTAGCGCTGAAAAAGACAGCATATCGGCGCAGAAATTCGTTGCGCTTGTAGTAGCAACCGATCAGATAGGCACACCCGGGCACAAATCCTGCTTCAAACATGCCCATAAAGAATCGGCAAACAATCAAACCGGAGGTAGTTTTGGTGAGACCTTGGCCGAGAGTTAAGAGACCTGTTTTGGCATCGGTGTCAGTTGACTATCCATCGCATCTGCAGCTATAACTATAAAGACTCACCCCAGCAAAACATGTAAACTGCAAGAAGCTTCGGTCCGAATTGTTTCACCAGCAAGTTGGCCGGGACACCGAACACGACATATGACACAGTGAAGATGGTAACTGCGACATTGTAGTCGTTGCCCTGCATCTTCAGTGCCTTGGTCATACCCGAGATCTTCGCATTTCCGATGTTTGAGCGATCAAAGAACGAGACGAGGAATAAACACCAGAGAATGGGAATAACACGAAGATCCAATTTGCGAAGGAGCTTTTTCTCGAGCGCTTTGTCAATGTACGGCGATTCGCCGTCTCCTCCATGGTGTGATGAGAGTTCCATGCTGGAAGACGCGGTTCCGCTCCGTTCGACACCCATGGTCTTTTCAATTCGGTCGATTGACCCAGACATGATAGCAAAAGTATTTACGCGAAACGCATAAAAGTTACTTGAAAGAAAATAAATGAACGAAAAAAATAACGAAGAATATGTTAAGCTTGATTGCAATAGCAAGGTGGGGTGGCAGGAAAAAGAGCGGAAACCCGAATCTGCAGGCTCGGAACAAAGTTTGTTGCTTCTCACAACGTGGATTATTATTTAAAAATCGCGGGGAGATAAGACAAAAAATCACTGGACAGATAAGTGTGTAGAACAGGGGTTAAATGAAGCAAGACAGGAAAAATCCCCGGAAAGAATCATGCAAAGCCTAGAGCCACGCAATCATGGCGGTCCAAGCCGAATCAAACGTGAGAGACTAAAGCCAGATGGCAAAGGCATGGACCAAAAGCAGGTGGCAACTTGTAAGTGCAGCGCCGCATACTCCGTCCGGAGACTTAGTACTACGTAGTACGTATAATTTAGTGCGTCGTGGGCTTGTTCGGGTCGGATCTACACTGTATAGTCCTTTTGCTCTAAGATTGACACTGCTCAACGTTCAACCCCCTGGGCTAGACAGAAAGGCTTTCCCCAGTACAAGCAGCAGTTGCAGGCGGGATTTCAGTGATGCAGAAGCTTCAATTGTCATGTTAGTTTTTGTCCGGGGCCAACATTGCTCAGAGAGGAAGCTGTTAATAGGGCATGGTCAATGTGGGTCGACCCCTGTGGTGTTGGAAACTTGGCTCGACATTTCAGATTCTCCGGTTGATTTTCAGAAAGTTAAATTCTTTGTTATGACAGTATTGACAATGATGCAACGCTACTCCATACACATGTAAAGTGCGTGATTAGTGGAGAGCCAACACTGGACTAGTCTCATGCAAGCATGTAATTTTAATGCAGGCAAATAAGCTTCGCACTTAATAACAAGGACGCACTCCGTACTCTAGAGTCCTTAGTAATAAGTAGCGCACTAATAATAAACACTGATTTAATCATTAATTGTTTCACCCTGCTGCCATAAAAGCATGGGTATGGCGTTGATTTGCATGCAGGATTGCAGCTCGAGCCCCTCATTGATGATCGGAACCGGTTCCATAGCGAGAAAGTGCTTAGCGCAGGTTGATGGCAGATACTAATGGAGGCCAGTGGTTGATCATCGACGATAAATGACAGTTCTGACTTCTCAGGAACTAAAAGAAAAGAAAACTAGGGGATCTGCGCAGGCGGCGGCCCAAGGATTAACCCTAGCCTAATACGGCAAGTCTTACCACACTAAGCAAGGTTCTCGGCCTTAGCGCGACACTGGTCTCATACCATATGTTGGTAATTATGGTAATTGTTATACCGCCGGACTTTTTTCATTAGCAAGCTGCATCCATTGATTATCTATTAATTTTCGACCTGTATTTGAGGCACAAAATTTTACCGAGCAGATGGTGCGGTACCACTGTTACTACTACGCTGTTGAATGCCTGGATATATCGGCCCATCGGTGCCATTAGAGGCAAGTAAAGCGAGCTTGTATAAATGAATCAACTATTATAAGCCTATACTTACATGGATAGTGGATGGATACTTGAGTGCCGATTACCACCTTTGCTCAGCTTTCACTCCTGTTTCAATGCTCCCCATGCTCGGAAAGTGATCTGCCTGAAACAACGTCAACGCGGAACATTTGACAGCATTGAACATCGTCACCAAAAAATAGCTGAGATGTCTGATCAGGTTTCATACATCGTAGCAGACGCTTTTCTTGACGCGTTGGCAGAGGTGAGTTCTCCAATTCTGGCAAATCACAAGAATTATGCCACTTTGCCCCTGTCTATCAACGTCTTTGCTCAGTCTCCTTATGTAACCTCAATGCCACCTAGGCCGGCGTCGATTTCTTGTTCACAGTGCTTGGCTCTGACCACCCAAGTATTATCGAGGCATATGTGCGCCGACAAAAATGTCTGAAAAAGGAATATCCCCGTATGGTACTGTTCCAACATGAGGTATGTTACTAACACGTACTGAGTAGCCGCCTCCGAGCGTGATGTGCTCATACGAGGAGGAACCTATTGATTGGCTAAACTTGCGTCTCTTAGTTCGCCGCTATGTCTGCAGCCGATGGCTACGCTAGAATCACGCAGCGTCCGGCGTGTGTGATCGCACATGTGGACGTTGGTACCGCTGCGCTGGGGCAGGGCTTACATAACGCGTCCAGTGGCCGCGCCCCTGTTATCATTTTCGCCGGTGTCGCCCCATCAACCCTTCATGGCGAGGCTCCTGGTTCTAGATCGGAGCATGTTCAATGGTATCAAGATGTTCAGAATCAGGCTGCCCTAGTGGCACCGTATAGTCGATACAGCGCAGAGATCAAGTCTGCCAACCATGTCAAAACAATCGTCCATCGAGCTGCCCTCATGGCCACCACGGGATCTCCTGGCCCAGTCTACCTCACTGCGACACGGGAGATCTTGGCTCAGCCGATTGAGTCTTTGGAGCCCCGACAGCGGCCCATCCCATGCTGTCGACTTGGAGGCCTGTCGACAGATGCCGTTGAATTGATAGCCCATGCACTGATTGAAGCCAAAGCGCCCTTGGTTATCACAGGATATTTAGGTCGTAATCACCAAGCAGTGAAGAACCTAATTGCTCTCGCAAACCTCATCAAAGGCATCCGGGTCTTCGACTCGGAAATCCGCGAGGTGTGCTTTCCGGCCGACCATCCAGCCTGGGTGACACGAGGAACTGGCGCAGCCAAAGTTGTGCAAAATGCAGATGTCATCATCGTTGCTGATGCCGATGTACCCTGGATTCCGACCAAGGTCAGGCCGTCGCCATCCGCCCAGATCTTCCACATCGATCTCGACCCGCGAAAAGAGAAGATGAACATCTTTGACATTGGTGCCACGGCGACATTCCTCGCTGATAGTGGCACTGCTTTGGCTCAGCTAATCGATTACATAGAAAAGTCCGGCAAGGTCTCAACTGATACATACGCTGAGCGATGGGAGACTGTCAAGGCTACTTTCGCAGAAGGTCGAAAATTGGTCACCAATCGTGCGTTGAAGGCATTAGAAACTCCGGATGCTCCAGCCACTGTTGACTTTTTGTTGCATTCTCTTCGCTCTGTTGTACCTCCTGACACATTCTTCGTTTCAGACTCGGTCACCAACCAGGTCTTACTTAACGAACAGCTCCGATTTACGCGGCCAGGCTCACATATGACCAAGGGTGGAAGTGGTCTCGGTTGGGCAGGTGGTGCTGCTATTGGCTTGAAACTCGCAACGAAGCTTTACGATCTGACTGACCGGCCCAACCCTCGCCGCAAGGACTCGACTGATGTCGACCAGGAAGATCCCTTTGTCTGCATGATCACGGGCGATGGAAGCTTCGTCTTCTCAGTCCCCTCTGCTGTATATTGGGCAAGTCACCGACATAATTGTCCATTCCTCACAATTATATTGAATAATGGTGGATGGCGCGCAACTCGTCAATGCATCGCGGATGTCCACCCTCAAGGTGTTGCCTTTGGTACCACTAACGAGGACCTGGGGATTTCACTTGAACTCGACGGGCCTAATTATGGCGAAATCGCAAAAGCCGCGGCCAATGGACATCTGTGGACCAAGAGAGTCAGTCGTGTGGCGGATTTGGAACGAGCCCTAATCGAAGGCAAGAAGGTTGTCATGGAACAAAAGATCTCCGCTGTCATCGATGTCATCGTGAAATGAGATTGACAGTCTGGTCTTTTGAAGACGACCGGAGTTTATTGAATAATTAATGTATCCATATCGAGTCAATTGTGTTTGTTGCCAGCTTATACAGCCTGAATGAATATACGAACGAGTCATGAAGAGCCGTGTCAGTATGTTGTTCTGAAATGTTTTTCAAATTGAGTCTACTCTTGTGTAGTATTGATAAGCAAGGGAGAGTTGCAAAGATATAACCCAACATTAATACCATCTCAACTTGTCTCAGCCGAGCTCATCGTCCTCGTTTATTTGGACTTTGGCGCATTAATGTCGAAGTCGAAGCGGTTAGGAATCTTAAGTCCAGCATCAAGATGTCCCTGCATCTCTAACAACGATACCCCATCCCGAAAAAGCCACGGGTCTCTAGTGTCTCGTTGCCAAGCCTCCATATCTTCTCTCATCCTTGCGAGCACATCGGCATACGCGGGATCACTTGCAACGTTGTTCACTTCCCTTGGATCCTTCTCCATGTCAAACAGTTCTTCAGCCGGACGGCGAATGTATGCCTCCAAAGTGCGCCATCCGATTTTCACCGGTCCATCAACATTCCTCATACCTTCCCATGACAATGAAGCATAGAGATCCGTTGAAAAGGGAAAGTCAAGTTTCCAAGCGATATTGCGGTGGTATTTGTATCTCGTGGTTCGAATGAAGCGAGTTGGGTAGTAGTTTGTGATCTCGTGAAAAGTGTGCGACCCAAACACCTTGGTCCATGCATCATCCAGCGATGTCTTTGTCATGATCGGTAAGAATGATCGGCCGCGTCGACAAGGAGGCGTGTTCTCCGAACTGATTATTGGTGCTGACTGGTACCCAGCCCAGTCTAGAATAGTTGGCAGAATATCGGTGTACGACACCAGATTTGGATTGAGTCCAGATGCTGTGACCCCGGGCTGCCGAACGACGAATGGCAAGCGTATGCCTGCGTCATATAATGTGGTTTTGGAGTTGAGGAAAGGAGGCCCGTTGTCGCTCATAAACATGACGAGGGTGTCTTGATCATGTCCGTATTGTTTCAAATATTTCATGATCAGACCAAGGCCTCTGTCCACCCGAGCGATCGACCGATAGTACTCGGCAAGTTCCGAGCGGACCTCTGGAATATCGCTTAGGTATTCTGGCACCACAACGTCATTGCTGCTATACAGCGGATCCTCTGCCGACACAGTCGCATCCCCGTTGCCAAAGCCGCCTCGGGTATGGTCACGATGCGGATCCATGTAGCCCACGGTGAGGAAAAACGGACGTTCGTCTTCTGCGGCAGTTTTGAAGAACGACTCGGCTCGGCCAGCTACCCACGTAACGTCACGCGTCGGGCTCTCATCGACGACCTGCCATGGGTATATAGACAATGGTCCAACATGTATCTTGCCAATTATGCCCGTCAGATAGCCATGCTCTCGCAAGAGGCTTGGAGCTGTCTCCACGTGGTCGAAGGTCATGAAATGATGCGTATAGTGGTTCAGGCCATATTGACCGTTCTCGTGGGTGTGCAGTCCGGTGTAGATGACGGAGCGGCTGCCACTGCAGGACGCAGTGCTTGCAAAGGCGTTGTCGAACACCACGCCATCCTGGGCGAGACGATCTATGTTGGGAGTGTCCACGGTGTTGTCTCCATAGCATCCCAGCGCCTTTCCCAGATCATCGGCAATGACAAGGAGGACATTCCGCTTGCGAGACATTGTACAGACGAGAAATATGTGTGCCTCGGACGACACCAGTGTCGTTCACCTGCCGGGGACAGCTAGATAAATATAGATGCTCGAGTCAACCGATAGTGTCGTAGCTCAACAATATTCTTCGTTTGCTGCCTCTTCCTCGCCGGGGAACTCCAATTCTCCATCTGTGGGGCCCATGACGAGCAGGCGACCAGCTGTGGCGCACAGCGGCGAACGATCTATTGAATTCGAGCTCGGAGAGTTTTTTCTGGTCGACGAGTCACGTCGACACGAGCTGTGTTGTCGTTACGTGCGGTGGAGACAGCAGGAAGAAAGACCCCAAAACGGTCGGAACGGCGGAATTGCCGGCTGCCGGCCATTGTCCAATCGTGGCGCGCCAAAATCTACCCGCTGCCAAGCCAGAAGCGAGCTAGACGCGCCTTCTCAGCCTCTTCTTCCACTCCATCGCTCACTTGCATCGCTGCTGCATTCCCACGTGCGGCCTTGTCCCAATTCGGCGACATGCAATGATCTGCTGTCACCTGTGCAATCCCTACGTTCACCAGTACCTCTGCATTCAGGACTCCAGGAGCTCATCCATCGTTGCGCGGCGGCCTGACGCCACAATGCTGTTGGGCCGGCTGCCCAGTGCTACACCACCTCGTCCAGGATCTGAGATTAGAGCTTACGTTTATGGACCCCCGGCCTATATGTGATCGGACGGCGCCATGGCCCCTGCGATACTCACGAGGAATCGCATATTCTCTCACTTCACCCCGCGTCTCGGCGGCGCCGTCGGCCTGATAGCCCTGTCGACGCTCAACTATGGGCTCGACAACCAGGGCATAGCTACTAGCCAGGCGATGACCACGTACAAATCGCAGTTCGGCAAATACGATCCTGATCTCGGCGAATATGCTATTCCTCCTTCCTGGTCGTCTCTGCTGAACAGTCTGAATTTCATTGGGTTTGCTATAGGTGTGTTGTGCCTGTTCGTTGTTCGCTTTTTGTTCATAGTTGCTAATTTCTGCGACTGTTTAGGTCTGTTCGTTGGCAGTATCATCAGTGCCCGACATGGTCGCCGTATGGCAATGTTCTGCATGTCCATCTGGGCTATGGTATCAGCAACCGTGCTTATCACGTCTCGCCGCATCGAGCAAGTTCTAGTTGGTCGCATTTTGAATTATGGGTACATCGGGATGGAGCTCGCTACATGCCCGCCTTTTCAGGCTGAAATAATCCCTGCTCCTGTTCGGGGCTTTGCTGTGGGCACATACCAGAGCAGCTTGTTACTTGGCGGTATCGTCATCAACAGTGTATGCCGGGGTACCTCGAATATTCCTACTAATGCTGCCTGGAGGACCCCACTGTTCTTGTTTTACGTTGTTCCATCAGTCGTGGCAACTTGTATTTGGTTCATTCCGGAGTCTCCCCGTTGGTTACTGTTGCAAGATAGGGTAGACGAAGCCCTGGACTCATTAGAGAAACTTCGAGGTTCTCGAAGAGATGGGTACGATCCACGAGAAGAACTTGCTCTCCTGCAGAAATCGCTTCTGGAGGAGCAGAATCAAGGAACTTATGCAGATCTTTTCCGGGGAAGTAACCGCAAAAGAACACTTATAGCCATGGGAACGAATTTCTTCGTTCAGGCGACAGGGTCTCCCTTCACTGCTGCCTACGGGACTCTGTTTGTTCAATCCTTGGATTCATTGAATGCGTTCGACTACTCGATCATGAGCTCCTGTATCAACACGTTTTGCTGTCTCGTGGCTATCTCTATTACTGACAGGGTTGGACGTCGACCAATCCTGCTACTTGGCTCCGCTTTACAGGTGGTGTGGCTGTTTAGTATGGCAGGCATAGGCCTACACCACAACTTATCGCTCGTTCAAAAACAAGTTATCATAGCCGCGACGGCGCTGTCCTCGGCTAGCCTGTGCTTCAGCTGGGACCCGCTAAACTATATTATTACGACTGAACTACCCGCATCCAAACTACGTGATAAAACCCAACGTGTTGCCTCGATTGTGAGCATTCTTACCAAGTATGTCATTCTGTTTCCATTTTGAATAAAATTATCATGTACTGACTTGAGTACTTTAGCTTCACATTCTCTTTCAGTACTCCCTACCTCCTCGAAGAACCCTATGCGAACCTCAAATCTAAAGTGGGATTTATATTTGGCGGCCTCGCTATAACATCGTTCGTTTTTGCCTACTTCTGCGTCCCAGAAATGAAAGGCCGGTCACTTGAAGAAATCAACCAGATGTTTCAAAATGACGTTCCCGTTCGACAATTCAGAACCTATAATGCGGCGAGCAGTATAGCTTCAAGCAAAGCAAATACTAGAACATCCTGTGAAGAAATGACACCAGGCGTGCAACTGACACGACTAGAGGGACAACAACGATCATATTAATGCTTTGTCAACTTTTTGAACAATCTAGATGTGCTACCAGGCTAGAAGCTAGCACAGGTACAAACTTCGGCACAACTATTCTGATATGTATATCTAAATCACTGCGATATTTCCATGTTATATAGTGACACACATAATCTGCATATTTAATTAGTATATTATACGATTGCGTTCACCACTGATGACATGCAGTACACATGTATACGAGCACGGTTTGAACATTTGAAGAAAATGTAGTTTTATTCATTGATATCATCATCACTCGGGTCAAAGCATCTCTTCTAATTTCTTCCCTGCCAGCCATGATACATCGTATGCAGTACATATGCAATGGATGCAATTTGCCTCATCCATCCCATCCATGATCCCTAGCAAAATGAAAATAAGCGCTCTGACACTCCGAACAGAAACAACTAAGCCATCATAAGTGTTATACAGCAATGCAATGCCATGTCGTCTAGATAAGATGCTTCGATCTGTATGTACTATTAGCAGGAAAAAGTAATAAGGTGAAGGAAAAACACACCTGAAATAAGCACGCAGGTACACAACCTGCCACACGCCCAATCCCACCAACATCCCCATAGTCCCAAAGGCAAACCACTTGACACGCTCGTTGGTCGACTCGTTGGTATCACGCAGCTTCTGCTCGCGGTGGCGCAGGTATTCCATCTCATTAACAATCTCCGCAACAACTTCTTCGATTCGGCGCAGGTCGGTCTCGACGGGCTTGAGCTTCTCTTGAGCCTGGATGCTGGACCAGTCGCGCGCGTCGGCGCCGATTTCAATGTCGAGTTCGATTTCACGGCTTGGGCTGTTTCCGGCGCCTGGAGGAGGTCACAAAAGCGTTAGCACTGTAGCTCACAATAAACAACAGAGAAAAAAAAAACGGTCCCGTTTGGGTATTGGGTAGGGGAAAACATACGGCGGCCATCGGTAATCAAGTTCTCGAAACAAACGTCAATAGCAGTATCCACGGCTGGCGTCAAGGTCTGGCGATTTTCGCCAACAATGTCCTTGGGGCGGCCGTAATCGTTGCCGAGGGCATCTTTGATCTATTGTCGTTGTTGCATCAGCTCCAATCCCTTTTTATTTTCTACCCAATCCACCCTCAAAGCAATTCTCGGCATTCATAGAAAAAGCGTAGACGTACGTGCATGTTGACAAGCTGCCCATCACCTTTCGAGCCCGACACAATCGCCGTCACGACGATGAGTTGTCCGCCGCCGACAAAGTTGCGGATGCATCGCTCGTTACTGTGGTGTTGAGCCGCAAGATCGAAGCGCAAGGCAGAGCTCAGGCTGGCAAAAAGTAAAAAACAGAAGCCGACGATGGCCTTGAGGTTTGATGTAGACAACCCCATTGTGTCTCTGTGTGTGTGTGTGGTGGCTGGCGGGTTTGGTCGTGTGTTGGCCTTTCTAATTATTATTATCGCTCCTCTGGATTGAAGCCAGCTATCCAATCTACCAAAGCAGTAGGGGGCTTGGCTCCAGCGCGCAAACACCGGATCAACATTGATCCGCACGTCCAACTATACTCCGTCCACTGCAAGCATTGCTCTAAGTCTGTAACTTTTGAATTTACCAGTTGAAATATTCGAAACGATGTGCTGATGATAATTTAATTTGATTTCACTTCCGTAGCACTACATAGGTATTGTAATTCGCAAGTGCGACACGTTTCATCCCGCATCTACACACATGAATAACGTCTCCAAAAGAGGGCTTTGAGAAGAAAAAAGAAAATTTTGTTGACGCTAGATATTTCCAAAACAAGAGAGAAGATTAACATGACAAGAAAATAAAAGTCCTATAATCTCGATCCAAGACAAATGAAGAGGTATCACAAACGGAAAGAAAGGGGACAGAATTATCAATCAAAATATTAAGCAAGAGCAAAGAATTTTGCGCTCGTTGTAGAATTAATTAAAAGAAAAAATGTTCGTTAAAGTAATCGGACGATACCGATATAGAACGCTCAAGGGCAGAAATCGTAGTAAAGTGCATGAAGAGGAAGAAAACGCAGGGGGTTCGCATAAGCAGAAAAATTAGTAGTCAACCCTCTTCCGGCGGAAGATCTTGGAAAAGGTCGAGTCTTTCTTCTCTTCGGACATGGCAGTTGGGGCTCGAGTTGGTGGTTCCGGTGGCCCTGTGTTCTTCAAGAAATCGGCTAGAGCGCTGGTCTCAGTCGGGCGCGTCGAACGTGCGGATGACGCAGCAGTCTGGTTTGCAGCTTTAGGTGCTTGGCCGGAATGGGCTACGAAGCCTGAATGTCCAGCGGGAACCTTGCCATGTTGGCCACCAACGTGGCTGGTGGGTGATGAGACAATGGTCGACACTTGCGGTACTGCTGGAATGTTCGAATTGTCGTTCATTACCCTCGCAGACCGCATTGAGGTCGTCGACTTCTTCGGCAAGAGGAATTTATCAATAGACGAATTTCGTCTGAAGCGGCCTTTCAGTCCAAGCCCGGATGATCCACTCGAGCTCTTGGGGGGTACTGGGTTGGAAGAGAGAATAAATGGCTGAGGGGGCTTGTCGCTGGTTGGAGGAGGGACCGAGTTGAGAAATTCGAGCATACTTTCTTCTTTTCGCGGCGGTTTGGCTACTATCTTCGGGGCCTCTACCAGGTCTTCCAATTCGTCGTCCGAGTCATCGATTGCGTATGGGTCTCGAGGGCCGCGTCGCTTGCGTGGAGGTATAGGCGGTGCATCAGACGGGTTGTTGTTCTCTAACAAGGGAGCACGGGAGCTCGTGATAGAGTGATTTGAAGCGGGGTTGGCAGATTCGGCTCGTGTGCTGGCGAGAGACGGTGACACCGAAGTCACAGAAGTTGCATTGCTGGTGGCTGTATCCATTGACATGAGTTCCTCTGAGTCCATTGTATTCCGAAAGGGGGCCACCGTACGAGGAATGCGATGAGTAGATGCGCCCGGAGGGCCTTCTCTGATAAAGTCGATCAAATCCGACGTTTTACTGCCACCGCTACCCGCGGGCTCACGGGCCTGAAGTCGCTGTGGGTTCTTTTTAGGCGGGCTTCGAGCGTCTCCAGGCTTCGCAGTCGTTCGTGATGATCCTGACTGTGCAGTGTCCGGTCTAGCACTGGCAGATGCAGATATGGCCGATGTGGAGTCATTACGATAATGGCCACGAAGGCTGCTTTCTGAGGGTCTGCTGGCGCTGGTAGGCGAAGCACCAGAAGGTCCTGTTGAACGAATGAAGTCCGCAAAGTCGCGGACGGAATTTCCGGCCGTACGGGCGTCACGAGCCTGGTATATTGTTCCTCTACTACGGCTTGATCCTAGACTCGCCGGGCTTGCTGGAGGCAGTGTGCTAGGTTCTGGTGGATGTGCGCGGAGACCATTGACAAGGGGATTTGAAGTACTGACACTGGGACTTGGGAGCGGACGATCAACCGGACTAACTGGAGAACGGACCGAACTAACTGGCGAACGTTCTTCTCCAGGAGGAGCAGTAGTTTTGAGGAAATCAGCTAGTTCAGCGGTACCACTCCGTTCGCGTAAAATATCGTCACGAGCTGTATTATAACGAGGTGAGGAAGGAGACTGTAGTTTATTCTCTTAATATCAAATCTTAACATTATGATGAAAGGGGAAACTTACTTCCATCTGCCGCATATTACGCGGCGTCAGCGTAAAGCGAATCGTCTCGTCGCTCTTAATAAGATCGTCCAGAGATGGCTCATCTACCACATCCTCGACAGGTGTACTAGCTTCAGATGATTCTCGCGGTGCTTCGGGAAGAGGAGCTTCGGCTTCCGCAGGATGGCGACCGATGAGAAGCTTCCACTTATTCGAGACAGTCGAAGTAGTTGAGCTGGATGTTTGAGGCCGTCTCTCGCTGATGCTTTCGGACCGACGCGACTTGGTGGAAGCCTGAGAGGTAGTAGACCCTAAGTGCACACGTTGAACAGCAGCGCGCTCCCGGCCGGGAGAATTGTCGCCTAGGTTTTGGCGATACTGCCCGTTGAGAGAAGGAGCGCGCGAAGCTGCGTAGGATGGGGTCCGAGATCGATAAATACTTCCTTCGCTGCCTTCAGAAATCGAGCGAGGGGGTGCGATACTTTCTGCGTATGACGAAGGCGTCCGTCGGCTAGCATTAAATGAGCGACGAGTACGGTCATCCGAAAGATCTTCGGTCGATCCCTCAGGGTTAGTGTCCAGCTGGCGAGGATGAGAAGTGGGCGCACTGGCAGCCGGTAAATGCGAACGAGACCTGTCATCTAGATAATTTGCCTTTGCGTGTATCAGATTGGGTTTGACATGCGGCATGGCTGCTGCCCCTTGCTTTAGTGGCGGATGATCGTCAAGATAGCTTGTGGAAACCTCCGAATCACTAGCAGAGACTTCTTTTGGCCGACTGTCCTTGGTAGACTTCCGCGTCGGTCTTTGTGTAGTTATGCTAGACATTTTAGGGACTTGGTAAGTTCCCTGGCCTTCGACAACCTGGGTTTCGATAACTTGGCTATTCCTGGCACGTTCAGGAGCTTCGTCTTTCGTAGCGTCTGCCTTTTCAACTATGTTAAAGCCTTGTGAATTGCGCTCCAAAATCTCCAGACTTTCTGCTTTACTAGGAGCTCTTGGGTTATCCACCTCTGGTTTGGTACCACTTTGGACATTTTGAGCCTCCGCAGTGTCACCCTCTTTCTCTTCTGCCTTTTCTTCCTCTTCGCTAGCTTCAGAAGATTTCAGTTCAGAAGGCATCATCTTGAAGACATGGGAGGGAAGAGAGCGAGACCTATGATGGCCTGGGGTATTTAGATGGGGCGACGACTCAGGTAGTCTCGTCGACTGGTGGCACAAGCTCCGGCTGCGTATTATTGGAGCAACGGTGGCGTCTGCATCTGTGCCACTATCCGGATCGACCCAAAGACCAGGGATCTCAATCTCATTTACATCGTTGTCGTTTATTGGCAAGGCGATGTCGGCAGGGTCCAGGGGTGTCTCCTGTGCCTTTTCTTCTTCCAGTGGCTCCTCGTGCGGGGGATCTTGTATGATTGATTCATCAACAGTGGGAGTGCTGGCTAATGCTCTGCGGGAAAAGGACTCTCTGGATAACGTCCTCGACAAGGTTGGCGGACGCACACGCATTTTCCACGTCCTCCACAGACGCCCAAGAGTCGAGTTAAGAGCAAGTTTTTCCATGTCCACTTCTTCAACAGTCACCCTGATGTTTATATCTTCTCGGTTGGCACGTATCGAGGTTAATCGATTGCCGGCGTTTTCGCCGGCGATGACCAGAGCATGCTCGCCTAAGAACTCGATAATGGATGTCAAGAAAATGGCGGCAGCAGGTGTAATGTTGCCGGCATGGTTAGAAAAGCGTCGAGGTGTCCCATTCGGTTCGTCAAGAGCCTCGAGAGCAATATACTCGGCCTCCTCTTCCTCTTCCATATTACCGAGACGCGTATAGACCATACATCTCAGGCGAGTCAACTTCCAAGCGCGGACCAGATCGAACTCGCCATTTGGTTTCTGACCACCTCTGAATTCATGCAGTTCGTCTTCTGGGTCACCGCCCATGTAGTCTCTCAGTTCATCCTGTGCAGCACTGACCACTTCCTTGGCAAGACGTGGCTTTAGGACGTCGGTGATGGCAGAGCGTAAATCGTTCAATTGGGTCGACTTTGCGACAGCCAGAATGTTGAACAGCAAGTAATCGAGAAATGCGTTCAAGAGCGCAAGGCTGCCTACGGAGACAATATCATTGCCATCGTCGGGGATTGAGATAAGGGCATTTTGCTCTAATTCTACGCTGACGATCTGCGAAGCTTCCGAAGCAGCGATATAGGCCGGACTGGGATCGACAGATGGCGGCGTAGATTGAAAGGCTCTTGAGGTCATATCGCTGGAAACGCTGACACTGCGCGAGCGGGTGAAGGGACTGGGCTCACGGGAGCCATGAGGAGGAGGAGTCTGCATGATTGTAGCTTCTCGGTTTCTTTCCGTTTTCTTCTTTTTTTTCTTCTTTTCAAAATGTGCTTTCTTGGTTGATTGTTTGTCGTAAATTAGTCGTGTCACCGTTCAAAGTCCAGATTGCGAGTCGAATAACAATAATTTAACAGCGCGGAGTCATATACACGGGGGAAAAAACGAGTGTGTCGTCACTGATACTCTGACATGATTGCCGACGAATATTATACTAGACGAAAGCAATGTGAGTCATTTACTCGGACAATAGTATCAGGCCACTTTTCATAGCAGAAAAATGACGCAGGCACGGCGGAGTCGCAAAGGGGAAAAAACAAGAAACCTTGAACATACAATGCGCTCGGGCGTCAAGGGTCATGATGCGCTTCGCAAATGCCAATGGGCAGCAGCAGGCTGCGAGAACAGAGAACGGAGAAAGAACCGAGGCGAGAAAGGGACGACAGAAGAAGAATAAGAAGAAGAAGAAGAAGACGAAAAAGAAGATGTCGCGAGAAAATGGAAGCGGCGGCCGAGTCTATTCAGGAGACGAGCCGATTAGGCGCAAGCTCCACGGGCCTGTCCACGGGGCAGGCAGTGGGGCGCCCGGCAGGCGCTACCTGCTTACTACTTAGTTTAGCGAAAGCAAGATCAAGAACGGGGGCCTGAGGCAGGCAGCTCAATCATTATTACTATTGTTAATTAAGGAACAAGTCCGCGCTACGGAGAATGTTGGCCACTTTTTATGATGGCCCAATATCATAAGACCACTTGACTGCTCTGCACTTCGGGGTAAACTCCGTGCATGTGGCGGCAAGCGTCGTTATCTCCCTCGTATACCTAGCAAGCAGTTCTCTGTCGGGTCTCTTTTGTACAGTATGTACGGAGTACCTTGCACGGCTAAATCCTCACGGTACTAAATAAATACGTATGACTACGTGCTCCTAATAGTACGTATACGTATGTCCCACATAGAAATACCCCAATGCAGTTAATCCATTGATAGTACGTCCAACGTAGTACTTCTGTCCCGCCATTCGGGTCCCACCAGCCAGGCACGCCGTCGTATACTATAAAATATTCCGTACATACTCCTACACAGAATCCGCAGGAATAGCATTGCTCACCAGTTGTGTCTCTGCTGCGAAAATGGAATTGCAAATGCGAATAAATGCAAATTCTGGACCCAAAGAACAAAGCGATCCGCGGCCTCTCATTTGCCCGCATGAAGCGATCTCCGAGTGGAGCCGGCTACTAGCGCACTGTCATTGGCAGCCAGACAATGCGGCTACTCCTTTTGGGCTTAGTGTATGCACAAAATGGGGGGCTGGCCCCACCAGTTGGTCGTCCTGTTTTTGAAGCTTAAGTTTTGCTGCCCCTGAATATTAATTAATACGTAGATTATTATTAATGTCCATAAGCTGCACTTTGTGTATACTGCATTTCGTGTAGCATGTCCCAGGCAGCTTATGTTGCACATGCCAAATGAGTCCTTCAATATGTATCTGATGACCTACCCTGCTCGAAATAATGTGCAACGCTGGAATATTAATCCATGAATGCGTCTCGGGGGCTAATCATAATGCATATGTGATTATCACTTACAGGATGCAGAGAGGTTCCCGTTTCGGCACAGCCCCCACCAGTGAGGCCCGCCTCCACTATCGCCCATTATATGTGTACGGAGTATACGGACTCCGGAGTATATGGAGTCCTCCATATGCTGCTGCTTTAAATCAAGAGCTTAAATTCAGTCATTCTTACAGAGTAAAGCGTCTGGCATATTATTACACCTTGTAGATAATCCGGTAGTATCAAATGATAGCATTTGACTGCTGTCATGCTATGGAATTAGGCCAAGACCGACATTTGAACCTTTTGGAACCAGGCCTATTAACCGGTAGATCGAATCACAATTTTTAGTCAATGCTTTACATACTTCCCATGTTATGTACATTGTACATTCTCGTGTATTCAATCTGTCAATTCTGCATGGAAACTTATTACAACTGTCCGTTGCGTGCACCCCAAAGTACCTGTATCTGTCTCGGCTCTCCAGTGGCTCGCTCGGCTTTTGACCACAGTCGAGACTCTGCAAGCTTCAACGGTCAGACGACTCGACGAGCTACGGACCAAAAACTTCTAGCCTGCACGGCTTTTGCTAGTCATGTTTCATGAGTCAGTCCCGGCAGTGGACACGGTTGATCTTCTGTAATCCCGGGCAATAAGAGCCGATATATACACAAGGAACGCACGTTATCATTTGCTTGATTGCCCAGACAAACATTTGAATCTGGCAGGCCGTTATCTCATGATCCGCTACCAGTGGACGTACTTTGGACTATTATCTACATTTGATACGAGCATGAACTGATCCGTTCAATGTTGATCATTCGACTGCTTCTCGCCTAATTTTTCTTCTTTTTATAATCGCTTCCCGACCTTATCCGCAGCTTTGCGTCAATGTCAATGCCAGGGGCGAACCGGTAAACCTGTAAACCTGTAAAACGGTCAAGTGTCGATCAACCCCATTACATACTACTACATACATATATGACTCGAAAATGAGCACCCTCTTTTTGCTCCGAGCCATCGCATTCGTCACTCCATAAAAAGGAAGCAACAACAGCTCCACGCTTCTAAACCCTTTTCGAGCTTGTCGAGCTTTGTCGAGCTCAGGAGTTCAGGAGTTCAACCGCCACGTGAAACCCGGCGTTTCAGGCGGATGGGTCCTCCGCTTGTGACAGCTCGGGGAGGGGAGTTGTGGCACGGACTTGGGGACTCCACCATCTAATAGAGCAGGAAAAGTGAAAACCCTCGGATACTATCAAGAAGACTGGAAGAGAAAATTTCTCTGAGGAGACTCAAACCGGATTTATCAATGTAAATAATTGGGATCTACGGTGGCTCATTTGTTTGTGTCTGATCGAGTCGGGATTTCCCATGGTGATTGTCTCGCAATTTGATACATAGCAGTTGCTATGGCGGTGAACTGACAGCATGAAAATCAACTTGACGTGGATCTGTCAATTCATCAAGTCGGCAATTTTATTTTAATTTTATTTTAGTCAAAGAAAACCCCTTCTTGTAAACTCTTCAAATTTAATATGCTCCCCCTTTAACAACATAGACATTGATTGCTCCATCACGTTTAACATGGACGTGATACATGTATTCTGGTAGTCATGGCACATTGCTTTCAAGCATAATGAGATGCGAGTTCTCGAGTGCAAGAGGCATTAGTTGATGCCCCAGTGCCTACATATGTACTTGTCATTATTATACGTAGGAACTTGCTTATAATAGCCAAAAATATAACTGCCATTGTAATATAGCGATGTTTTTAATTACATCAGAAGACTATGCTCAACCATCAACATGAACGGTCTAAGCAAGTATCCTTCGTGGATGTCATAACCCCTGCTGGTCACCGTAGCCAGTTTTCAATCTCCCTTAACTTTTATATACCCGTCGAGGCATCGATTTTGTTCTTTATAGAGGCTTTTCGATTTCAAGAGTCCAGGGTCGTCACTCAAGTTGAAGCCGCTGGAACGTCATATGCGTATATCTGCGGACGTTCCAGGGCATAGACGACCCCATCCGCGAAAAAACCGAGTTCGTTCTCGCCAACGACTGCTCTGCCTTCGAGCAGTCGTTCGGAAACAAGGTGCTCGATTTTGTCAAATAAGGCGGTTGACTCCGATTCAGACTCGCCACTCTTCCTGCTTTCGGCGAGGCGGCCTAGCTCCTCAAACTCTCCACGACTCACGACAAGGCGGAACATACCTATCACATGTTTAAGTGCGTCGTCGAGAAAGAGGCAGCTGGTTGAATCGTCGTCACTCTCGAAAAAAGGCGACTGGAATCGACCCTCGCGAAACCCTTGAACACGGTCGTGAAGATGCGACTGATACTTCTGCTTGGTCGCCTCGTGGATGCCATTGATGAAGGCGACAAATATCTGTTTATCGATATCGATCACATCGCCTGAGTAATCATTTGACAGTTGCAAGATGTTGAGATTTGCAATTGCGGTTTCGCTATCGTCATCACAACTCTCGTCAACGCCACTGTCAATGTCACTGTCCGCAAAACCTTCTCCAGCGAATTCTAGATCCTTTCGAGCAAGCAGCATCAGTTCGTGCATAGTCACCTGAGGCTCATCGTCCTCAGTAACATTGTCGGTCTGTCGCGGCTCAATGAACGAGATGTTTGTTGTATCAAAGCGTACAGAGTTCCCAAATGCGACGTGCTCGTCATCGAACTCCGGGTCTTCCACGGAGCTATCCATGTCATAATCAGACCCTTCGAGGTCCGATCCGTGCTCAAACGGGCTGTAGAGCGCCATCTCGGCGTCTATTTCATCGACCATTGCGACGCTAGGGTATACCTCAAAGTCGAAAATATCTTCGTCGTCCTGGAATTGGACATCGATATATTGACGAACGTGGTCACTGAATTCCACGTGCTCGGTTCCTTCTATCTCAGAATCGTCGGGCTCGTAGCCAGACCCGTAGCCATCAAATCCATGGCTTGCAACATTGTGCAAGTGAAATTGTTGTTTGGGAGTATGTGGAATTGGGATCCCAAACTCTGGCACGGTCGACGAGACATTCGTGACTGTCGTAGCTGTAGTCACTGTTGAGATATCAGAGATATCATCTGAGGCACAGGAGTCGTCGCGGAGGAAAGAAGGGGAGGTGACATGTATGTGCGATAGCACAGGTGGAAGCGAGTTCCAACGGTTTTTTCTCTTCAAAACGTCCACCATGGCGGGCATGCTCATGCGCCCGAATTTCGTGAGAATCAAAAACGAGGACACGGTTTGGTAGGCCTCTGGTTCTTTTCCACAGGGCTGACCGAGCAGTAACCCAGATGGTGATTGAATGGGTTCGTAGAATGGTTTTCTGTTTTTCCAACAAGGAGGCTCCAGCCACGACTTAAACGTGCGGAATCCATGGTAATTTATGTAAAGGGCGACGACTTTAAACAGCTGGCAAGCCGCCAATTTGAGAACACTTCAGAGACATATTTTAAAGCCGAGGGATTTTTGTGTGGTAAAGAATGTTGTCGATGAAGAATAGATCCACAAACTCGGCAACAGCGCCTTCTTATGTTTGTGTCTTTCAGAAAATTGTCGATTTATTCCCTTTGTCGTCTTTCACAATCCCTTGATGTGGATATTCGTTCGGTAGTGTTGAGAAAGAAAGAGAGGGGCAGTCTTTCTGTTTTGCAAACGCGTGAAGAGGGCGGCGCGGCGCTGATGTGAAAAAAGGGTCAAACAAAGACGTCGGTCTCCCTTAAGCAGCAGTTCGGTATCGTGTCTCTATTTTCAAGACAGTTTCTAAAGAAAATTCCGGCCCGGGTCTTGTGGTAGAATATGGAACAATATCGTCGTCGATGTCTCGTCCCCGCAGTCTGGTGGCGTAGAACAGGATCGGTTTGCGCGCGTGGGGGTGCACGTATTATTGATTTCGATTGTCGCGGTGTCACGACACAAAGCCAGTCTTTTTCAAACAGACCGACGTGTTGTGTAGGCGCAAATAAAAGACGAGTGCTGGATGATGGATGGGTGAGAGACAGTTGTGGACGGCGAAGGAGCAGGAGCGAGGTAAGCCGGAAGAGCGCAGGTAAAAGGCGCCCGTGACTTCCCTCGCTTTCGGCAGGGGTCGGCGCTCTCTCCGGCCCGGCTGACCAACGCCAAGGTAACATCACGCGGCGGCCTGAGGCAGCAATTGCCGCCTGCCCGATTCGTTCTTCCAGCGCCTTCCCTGTTCTGATCAAGCATCAGTTTTTTTCACTTAAGGATTTTCTCCATGCTTCTTTGGCCATTTCATTGCGTTCTTTCAGCCATGGCTACAGACATTCAAAGACAGGGAAAAAGAAAAGAAACAGCTGACATTGCCATGGCCATGTATGATCTGACTCAGAGTGATTGATCCCTCCTAGGAAGGAGGCGCGATCGTCAAGGTACCGGCCCCTACACTAGCATCTGAGCTGCTCGATGCCCAAGCCTCGCTGCACAGATCGCTGCTCGGCGATACGATGCGTCAATTTCAAACGGCTTTGGATGCTCCGTATCATACTACGTACATATCATGTGACGATCCTGGGGAATTATTGATTATTAGTTCCATATTCCCAGGAACTCGGAGCGGGAGCGTGAATCACTTCCCCTTTCACCATCGCGTCAGAAATGGCTTGAAGTTTTGAGCTTACCGGCGAGTCAGGCGTCGACTTCGATCGAGACTAGGTGAGAATACGACTACGTATCTAATAGTATCTACACAAAGAAAGAATTTCTCTAGTATTGCGCCGCGGCCCGAGTCGCTGGAAACATCTCCACCAGATGCGCGTGATCATATGGCGATCTTCACTACTCTATTTCTTTCTACCATCCAAAATTGAGGCGAGGCTACCCGACAGTGGCTATTCGTGGATGCTGAGACAGCAAGTTGACCTAGCGACGATGTCCGCGACAAGCTATTGTGGGACTATCCATGTGCTTACGCTCCTTCCAAACCGCATTGGCGACAGAATCATCTTGCTCTAAATCACAAGCTGATGCTCGGAACACCCGGTCTTCAAGGACTCCCTGCAAATTCACATGTTAATGTCAGCTATATGTCTAGAATTAAACACATTTTTCTTCCAGAATTTTCTGTGCAGAACACCACTTGCCGCATTTCATGCTTTTCGCGTCATTCGCATTGTAACGGAAAGAAGAGTCGATCTGGAGCCTCAAACTAACGGTTACGTACTAAAAATCATGAAATGCAAGACAGATGTTGTGACTAGGTAACAAAGAATAACCAGTCTTACCAAAAAAATTTAGGGGCGCTTGCTGGTTTCCCAAAATGACCCTACAAGGTAGGCTCAACAAAGAAGTAGGACAATGTACTATTTTCCGGCTGGCTTATGGCAAACTTACAGGTCCTCCTCTCAACGCTCTACGGTTATTTGCAGAGCGTGAAACGGTCCTGCAATACAGCCGACCTCGTTCAATAAGGCCTCTCGCAAGGTTTTCGGATTGATGTATCTAGCAGCCGCATATGATCACATCGCTCTAACAGGCTTTCCATACTTTCTATAGAATGGTCTCAATTTTTGGTCTATGTTGATTATCTAAACATTGCCAGACCCCCCCCCCCCCCCTGTTATCGAGTTTCCACATTCCTCGTATCCTTGGCATACCATCACGCCAGTGTCAACGAGTGAAAGTGCAAAGAACGACTTATTGTGGAGTAGGTTACTATGAAGAAAAGCTGTCCAAACTACAGTTCATCCGATGTGCCTTAACGTGGTAGGAGTCGAATCCCAATTACGAGATTCGGGACATCACAATCCACCATGGCGCCTTCAGAACCATGATTAATGACGCTTACACATCTGCTCCTACTCGCCAGATCGACCCCTTCTCGAACAGTGTTTCCCACGCAAGTCTTTGGTTTGCGAACCAGAGTTCCAGCCTTTGTCACCTATGGGACCAACACCACCTTCTTTGTACTTTGCTTGGTTTAATTGGCCATCAAAGCAATCCTGAACCCCGCAATACAAGCTTCGATAGGGTTGGTGGCTGCATCAGGGTTAGTGTCTTGTGGCATTTTCCCTGGTGGCTCATCAGGCGGGCCTATCAAGTCCTGAGACAGTGCTGGAATGTTAGCCACCCAGAGCAGTCTTTGCGATGGATGATGAGTGGCCGGCCGGCAGACCGGTGCCTCCGTCTCTAGGCATGCCTCAGCCTTAGTTCCCCTGCAGCGGGCATTCCAGGTATCTTTCTTTAGATCGCCTGGAATGTCGTGTCAAAAGTCGGGGGCTGGTGAAGGGTGCAAAATGCAGTTCAAATATCGCTGTGCATCTGTTTGTTTGCTTTGCTTTCTTTGCATCATTTCACAAATTGTCAAACAAGGATTCTCAGTTTGCTCCAATTGCCTCTTTTGCATCTACACCTGCATACCCGGAAGATCAGGCCGATCTGACAGACCTTGGCTGTGTCCACCCGCTGATCCCCCGTGCCCTAAGAGAGATTCCTTGTCAAGGCATTACTCTCTTTCTCTCTGGCCAGGCCTACCCAATCGTTGGTACACGTCAACGATCAGGATTTGTCCTCCTCTCTCCGGTCCTTTTGACACTAGCCGCAAGCGGAAAACAAAGTAGTCACCATGTTCGCCGCTCCATTCGACCATTCGTTCAACGACTTATTTAACCAATATGTCAATCTGGACCCCTCTGCCAGTGGTGACGGTAACAAAGACGTCGCATTTACAGGGGACCTAGACCAGCTCTTCCCGGTGGGCTCGCTGTCAAGTGACTGTGGCAATCTTTCGCCGGGTGGCTCCCGACAGTTCTTACATTCGCCGTCACAGACTTGGCGCAAGGACGCTTGGTACCTCCAGCAAGACCCCGTCATTACTGATTCGCCCTCTCATCGAGCCAAGGCTTGTCCTGACTCGAGCCAACTTTCTGAGGTGTCCCATCTTGGTGGTGTTCGTCTTGAAGAATCATCGAACCCCGACCCTCTGGGCCTACTTTCAACGTCACCATCCACTCCCCCCGCAACTCCCAGTCGCAAACTGCACTCTAAAAGCGCTCCAATAACCCCCAAGAACATTCGCAGACGCGAGACGAGTGACACTCGCTCCTTGCTTCGCAAGAAAAGCTCTTCCCCCAGTCAGATACGCTCGGCGCATGTACAGAAAACTAAGATGGCGTACCAGGAGACTTGGACTCCTCGACTACAGCGCTTCAACCATCATTTCCGAGTCCCCGAAGACCGTCTCCCGCTGTCTCCTCCCCCCTCTGACATTCTCGTTCAGAATGAGCATATGCGCCGAGATAGTGGCGTCCATGTCAACTCGAGCGCAGAGAACCTACTGACAGAAGCCGCTGAATTGGCCTCTCAGTACGGATCGAACATGTACAACGCCAAGCATCATCAACAGCAGCAGCAGCAGCATGGCTATTTAAACAACAACAACACGACGCCCCCTTCAGCAGATGACATCTTCCAAACTCCACCATCGTCAGAACCCCAACAAATGCACGCGTGGAATGCAGATGCCCTTGCGTCAGGCCTTCACTTTACGTCCGACATGAATGGCCATGACGGCCAATGGTGGTCCTCACCCTTGGCAGCTCGTGTCTCTCAGCCTCAAAACCAACATGCCTATCTGGTTTCGCCACTACAACACAAGACCCCTGCTACTCATGCCGTGCCACAGCAGAATCAGCATGACCTTCTCCAAGGCGGTCTCATGATTGACTTCAACCAATCATTCGACCTCGCTTCAGGCTCTGACGCCTTTTCATCTACATCAGTCATGCATTCCACAAGCGCTCCGCACATTCCGTCTACCTCTAGCTTCTCACACAACCCCTACATGGCCTTGGCGCAACAGCAGGCTTTAGGGCATCCATCGCGTTCTCCATCCATGTCTCCTGCCAATGGAACTTCTCCCAAGTCCCGCGTGGCAATGAAGAATAAGCATAGCCGCACTCATCATGGTCGAAAGCTATCTTCGAATTCCATGTCTGCCCCCAAGCCGGCAACCAACAAAATGAGCACATCGCCCAAGCACAGCGTTTCAAAATCCGCACCCAATGTGTCCTTTGTGAACTTTACGGCACATGATAGCAAGAAGATCCTTACTGGTGTTGCACCAAGTGGCAGCTCCAAAACCAAGGCTCGTCGCGAACAAGAAGCTCGTGACAGGCGCCGAAAGCTCAGCGAGGCTGCTTTGATGGCCGTCCGGAATGCCGGTGGCGACGTGGAAGCTTTGGAAGCAGTCCTGTGTTGAGACTGTTGACCCTGTGTTTCAATACGCTTTTGTAATATTTTAATATCTTTATTTCGGGTTAGTTTCAGCTATTGCGTTCGTTTACTGTTTGATTTCCTGGGTATACCTATTTTCTTTAACTTGTGGAGTCTATATCTTGTGGGCAGAATATTCAATTGTCTATGTTGTGTTTTGTTTTTTGGTCCGTATAGACGTGCTGCATGTGCTCTTAGTACCGAGATATCATTATTTTTCATTATTTGCAATCAATTTCAAATGTGAATGGTCCAGATGTCTATTCGTTCTGTCAAAAGTTGTCAAGTGGTTACTTGTACATATGTAGTAATTGCCTATACACATGGAATCCTACATGCACCATTCAATCTTTATCTCTTTATTGAAACTATTATACTATGGACTACAACAAGCTTCAGATCGAAATCTTATCAGCGGTTGTGGAGCAGTATGCCGAAGTCTTTACCGTGGATACATGACATAGCTACCTTAAGACTCATAAACCCGCAAATTGCCGAAAACGGAAATATTTGAAGTGCAGAATCGCTGGCCAGCCACTACGGTGCGCACAAGGAGCCAATGATTGGTTGAGATGGATTAGAAGGATGTATTCACATATTTAAGACGTTGATATCAGGAGTGGTAATGACATAGTCAAGGGAGTTGATTACGAAGCAGTGGTACCCCCGGCATTCTTGTCGGCTTCCAGTTTCTCGAGCACTTCTCTCCGACCAGTACTGTTAGGGTCGAGGTAAGGTCGCTCGCCCAGGCTGACAGCACGCTGGCCAGTGCGGGGACCCTGACCTTCGATGTCATAGGTTGCAGTGTGGTAAACACTACGGTTGTCCCAGATAGCTAGTAGATCCCAACCGCCGTCAGCACATCTCTCGTCATGTTCATTATCAATTGATTTGTATATGTTTCGTCTACTCACCAACATCATTCGGGTTCTGCCAGCGATGTCGCACTTGCAGATCGTGGTTGTCGACAATCAGTCTCACAAACCACTGTAGCAAATGCTGGCTTTCGGCTTCGGATAGGTCGTTAATCTGCTTCACATGGTGGCCGACTGCGAAGACGCTCTTCCATCCGGTGACCGGGTTGGTACGCACAACTGGGTGAACAGCAGTAAGGCTGTCGCCGACATTCTCGGGGCTACCGCGAGGTGCGGTATACAGTGGGAACTCGTTTTCCTTTGCGCTTTGGTTGAAGGCTGGCTGCGCATATGTGGCTGTCAGAGATTCCAGGAATTTCTGGTATGGCTTGGAAATGCGATCGTAGACTTCGTATCCAGAGGCCCACAAGGTGTCTATAGATGACAGATCAGTTGATGTTTCTACTGCAAAGATTTAAATAGTCCGTGGTATCAAGATTCGCTCTTACCTCCACCGGTCTTTGGCAGCTGGGTCAGGCGCAAAATAGCGTAGTCGCTTGGTACGGGCTCAAAGGTGATATCGCTGTGCCAGCTTTCCTTGGAGCTCTGTTTAGTTACAAACAAGCGCGTTTTACTATACAGCTTCTTGGCTTGCTCCGAGCTAATGACACTGATTTCATCGTCCTTACCACCCAGTTCACGCGATGAGTTGCTGACCGGGTGAATATGGAGGCCAGAAGAGGCAGGCTTCCCAGCAAGTTTTCCAAGACGATCGGCCAGTTCCTTTTGAAGGTCATTGTCGAGGTCATCTTGTTTGCGGAAAAATACGACGCCGCGTTGGGAAACTATAAGAAGTCGTTATGAGTTTGATACAATTTCCCTTTATGGTAAGGAAAAAGTGGACTCACTGGTAATAGCCAGGTCGCGCAGAAGCTCGTCAGAGTTGGGAGCTTGAAGCCACTCCTTCAGACTGGCATTGGGGAATTCTTTTCCAATCACAGGGGTGACATCAAAAGAATCATATTGGTCAAGAACCCCTTTGAGTTGGAGAGGTTCTCTTTGAAAGTTGGTCGAGGTTCCGGCCAGCTTTAGGGCTTCGACGCCCTGGGCAGCAACATTGGTAGCAGTGTCGATCGATGGCGCCATTATAGTGGTTGAGATAGAGGTTGTATTTCGCAATTCTATCGAAGAATGATCCTCTTCAAAATTTCTCTTTGGTTGTTCTCACTTCCTGATTGTTCTTGCGAGAGTTGTTTTAAAGATCACTGTCCTTGAGTGGAACGCAAATAAACGGGAATCATCGACACTTAAATACATTTCAACTGGTACATAGACATATCGGAATATATTCGTAATACTTTCCCGGATGGCGATATCAAAGTATCAAACTTTACTATGTCTTCGACTGGTCTTCAACCACAGACTCGGAGGGGTATAGAAAAACACTGCCCCGCGCGTTAGATGACATGGCGCGTGTTGATTATTGTCTGATTGGAAGAGACCAAGCCATAACCAGGTGTTGAAAAAACATACTGGAGGCCTAGATAGCGCTTGAGATTGGCACTATCTATGAATGTGCAGGTGGTGTAGCTCTGACAACATCTCGCTGGATGATGATGAAATCGAGCTGTATTTTATATGGTTAGTATTGCCGACTTACCCGTTTTTACGAGGGGATCCAAATAGACCAAATTAAAAGTGATTTTAGCTTTAGATATATTCTCTGCAAGACTGTTTTTATCTTAATACCTGGCTTGGAATTTCTTGGACTTGTTGGAGTGATTGCTGAACAGCATTGCGAAATGCCCCCATCAAACATGAACCATTTCCAGACTACCGATAGCAAGATAACGGTAAAATATTGTAAATTCAACGCAAAACTCTCTAATTGATAAGCGTGAATCAATCACCTCATATTTTGCCCCGAAAACCCTCCGCGCGACTCTGCAGTCTGACCCCGGTTAGGGTTGCGCAATCTTCCACGCGCATCACTTCATCGCCGCCAACAAGGCACGGCAGAGATGGGCTGATTAACCACCAGACTGAAGTATATACACTTGGTCAGCTCAAAAAAATTGTAAATATCCTGATGAGGATTTAACACAAATGTATCGTTTTGGCATTTGGCGCCGAATAACATGTTTATCTGATTCGAATGTTCTTGGACAACATACGTAGTCGAAATGTAAAGGAGCGTCGCCTATATACACAGATGATCGCATTGAGATAGCTGGCGGTCTAAAATTTAATGTTTTATTTTCAAGTGCTGCTTACATTATACAGTTTTTAAATATATACTTTAGTACAGCTGAATGTTATGTACATCCTTGAGGGAAGAGTTTGATAGATTGATAACTTGTCATACCGCCTTCTTTACGGAGAAACGAAAAGCAGTAAAATAGAAAAGAAAAGGTAACAGCCCCCGGGCTTTTTCTTCGAATTACGGTTTCATGTGTTGATGTCAGCAACATGCCGAGCCAGTATTGATTTCGCAATTCTTTCCTCTGTCACCCCCATTTCTTCTGGAAACCAGTCCAAATTTACCGTAGAGTGGTCTCCTTTGACCTTGCTATCATGTGACAGCATCATCACACCCAGAGCCTTACCACATAGCCAGGCTTGCACCATTCCTTCGCCGGAAAAGCCCGCTGAGACCCATTCTGCTGCTTGAGTCACTTCATTTCCACATCGATTAGCCAGTGAGAGTGGCAGTTTACCAACCCATGGCAGTCCGTCCGCGCTGAATCCCATAGTTCCTGTCCACATACTCTTTACAGAGGGCCCATCAACCTTACCCCAAGTTTCATGTCCGAATATGGCAGACAACGCCCGCTGAGATGAATGTCAATATCCAATGATAAATCATCATCTGTGGGGACCCCGAGGTCTTGCACCCCCCCATGTTTTCCCTTAGTAAATCCCCCTCCAAACATCATCTCTCCCTTCGAGATATGATCATCATCTGGTAGCTGAGTTAAGTAATCGAATCCAGAGTCATAATTCATTAACCAGGAGTACTTTCTTCCGTAAGCTGGGAAGCCTCCACCAGGGTTCTGAGCTGACATCTGCCCGCGAACTGGATAGATACATCCTCTTAACCCTGGAACGAGGTGACCGACGCGTCCATTTGTGCAATGAACAATATGTCGACATTGAATCGATCCACGCGGTGTGACAACGACAGAGAATGGGCCTTTGCTAGGCTTGTGAATCTCTGTTACAGGCGTATTTGTCTCGATTATTAGATTATTGGGGAACTTCCGCAAGAGGTCCTCAAAGAGGCTAGTCACAAACTTGTATGGCCATAGTGCTCCGGCTGGACCAGTGATGATTCCTCTAGCGCGTGGAAGATTGAAATCTTTCGGCAATGGGCTTTCATGCTGGACCCAGTCTGCGGATTCCACAGGCATTGCGCCTTTAAATCTCTTTAATCTCTCTTTGGCTGCTTTCCATGTGTCTTCATTGAAATAGGTGCTGAGAAATTGCACTTTACGTACCTGGCATTCTTCACGAATGCCAAGTTCATCCACAACGTCTAAAGTGGTTTGTAAATGAGCAAGCCGAAACCTCATAATCTTTTTCGCAGCATCCTCGCCAAATTTAACTGCTAAATCTTCAAATTCATCTGCAGTCTCGAGAATATGGCCTCCATTCCGGCCTGTTGCACCACTGCATATATCTCTTGCTTCGAGAACGACTATGGATGGCACATTTCCAATAACTAGTTGCCCGCTTTCAAGAAGTGTGCGTGCGACAGATACCGCTGTAATACCTGAGCCTATGATGACAATTTCAGCTTGAACTGGAAGATGTATCGACTGCGCCTTGGACAGTGTCGGATGAGGAGTCTGCATCCAGAAAGAAGAGGTGATATGTTTGCTGTCCGGTATACCGGGGTCAGCCAAGATTCGATTCATGGCCGCCTGTCTGTCCGCTTTAGGGAGACCAGGACTGAGTAGGAGTTGCTGCACAAAAGACATAGTAGGCGAATTTCTGTATAGGACCATAAGCAATATACACCAATTAATAAATCTATTGCATGGCTCCTATGCGATATGATTGTTTCCGGCGCTCGCTCGTCAGATGTAATGCTACATACACAAGTAGCCTGTGGGTGTTGATCGACCAATCACGGTTTGAGCGTCGACCTACTTCATTGGCACTAGCCCTGCCCACACACAGTGATAGCATATTGTAGTTGTGAGTAGCACCGACTTACCAATAAAGTTTACAATTGGAAGATAAAAGAGAGAGCATATCACAAAGACGGAGATTACCATTCGCAAAAGGCCCAAATCCAAACGCCCCAAAACCATCACCATTATTTCACCAGGAAACCAATATTTCCCTAACAGCCTCCCCATGATAATGCCTAATCTATCATTTATTTATCGCCTCGAGTGCGATATTGCTGAGGAAGAAATTGAAATTGGCGCTGCGCATGGAAAAGGATCTATTCGCAGCGTGGCAAACATTCTTGGAGGAACTCTGAAGGGACCTGATATTCAAGCTGTTGTGCTGCCCGGAGGTGCAGATTGGGCTAATGTTATTGAGGGTACTCATGTACGCAATCCGTGGATTTCTTAGAGATCGTGGTTGGAGATCTAATTCTGAACTCAGTCTATGACTCTTGATGCACGATACACCGCAAAAACAAATGATGGGCAGTTTCTCTACATTCGTGTGCATGGGTTGTATCGACCAGGTCCGGGAACCGAGTATTCAAAAGAAGTGGCGGAAGATCCAACCATGAAACCAAAGCATACAGTTACTCAGGACGATGTGGAGTTCTTCTCCCATTTAAGAATTGAGTCTGGACCAGGAAAGTACAATTGGTTGAATGGGTTGGTGTGTGTGGGAGTGATGACCTGTATTGGAACACGCATTTTGATTGACGCTTATTATTTGACCAATTTCGAAGGGGTGAAACCAGAAGATGTCATGGCTCGTCGATGATAGTTTGAAAATTTGTCTCATATTTGCAGACACGTTAGTATGAGCTTTGAATCATTCAGATTGAGTAATGATCAATGATAGCAAAAAATCTTGGTCAACATCAATTGTGTCTCATTTGAAAAAGTAATATAACTAGTCAACCTCAATCGATAGGTCGTGTTGGTAGTAAACCGAGGACATTTCAAATGTTGGATGCTCATATCATCGAAGTAATATATATGCTGTATGCTTCACGGGAGGAGCAAGAAGGCTTCGATGTACTCAAATATTTGAACGTTTCAAATGTTCTTTCACACCTTCCCCCCTGCCATCTCTCGATACAAAGGCGCTAGTTGCTGACGGGACATCTTCCCAAACAAAATCATCGGTATGGCCAGGGCAGAAATTGCCAAGCTGACAAATCCGCAAGTAATAAACATTTTTTGAAGACCGTTGTTCTCCATCCATGGGGTAATTGCGAACGGGATCCCAATACTAATCGCATTTCGAAGAAAGGCAATTCCCGTGAATGCATCTCCAACGATCTTATAAATACCAAAAAGTCAGACAGCAACACGTAGCTGAGCATTTTAAGGAAACTCACATCGGGATAACTGTCGATTACCAGGGTTAAAGAGGCGTCGCTGATACTTCCGAGACCGAATCCGAAGAAAGCGCCGCCGACGGTTGGGAGAATCCAATGCATGCCCTGTTGACGTCGCAAATGGTTAAGAAAAAAAATGTGCAGGAAAGAAAGACCCATAAAGCTTACTCGAGCTATTGTTGTTCCAAACATAATCAAACCCCCACACATGAACATAGCGGGAACATGCAGAATATAGAGACGCATTTCCGGTTCGAAGTACCCTTAATTCCGGCGAGAATACCATAGAATGGACTTATCAGCCAGAAAGCCACCGTAGAACGCTCCGATAAGATTTCCGATAAATGGACCGACACTCAAGTATCCAATCTGTGCAGAGTTGAAAAGATAAGGAGGTAGTGGGAACACTCGGGCCAAGATGCTTGATGTTATAGTTAACCATACAACACCACTTGCGTACTGTAACCCCGTGAACAAAACAGTAGGGAACATGACAAGAGTATAAAATGGTCGATAATAGTGCGGCCAAATAGGTTCCGGCGTTGGAGTTGAAAGAGCTAGTCGTTTCCGCCACGAATTCATTGGCAATGTATCATCAACTTCATGATGCCGCGCTGATGGCCCGTAGCCAAGTGCAAGCTCGTCAATTGCTTTGGAAGCATCGTCAGTATTGGCTCTGGTGCCCTCCTGGCCTATAGACTCGACGACATCTGGTTCGGATGGCGTATGAATACCGTGAATAATCTTTGGGTATTTCGTTTCTTCATATGCGAAGACATAGAGAACAAATAGGATAAATGTAACAATTGACATTGTACGATAAGACCACCGCCACCCTTCATTCACTGCTTGGGTCCCAGCTGCCATTGGAGTCAAGAAGCTCTATAATAATTGCAAGGTAACGCTCAATATCTGAAACCCAAGAAGAAATTTGAGCTGGACTTACGCCAATCATGACCATAGTCATGTATAGCCCATTCATTCCTCCACGGTGGTGCACAAAGAAGAGATCTCCAATCTAACACAGGCACAGTGTCACTGGCGTACCATTTCTATTGACAGTGTGAAACTTACAGTCATTTGGACAATAGACTCATTCGTCGCACCAGCCAGGCCCTGGAGTAAATTGGCAGCATACAGCTCATTCAAGCTGTTTATCTCGCCAAGCCAAATTGACGTGATCAGCATTAGTGCTGTTGAGACGAGGTAGATGGGCCTTCTTCCAAATTTCCTGGCAATAGGAATGAAAATAATGCATCCCATAGAAAGGCCAACGAAGTTTACTGACATAGCCCGGTTCAACTGTTCGTATGTAGCGTGTAGATCGACAACCATCAATTCCCAGAATATTGCTTGAATAGACAGCCTAATACGATTGTTAGTAATATGATGTTATTTGTGCCTGTCATTTTGAGCATACGCGGTAAAGATGAGACATGTTACCCCCAGAACTAATGTGAAGTTGATCGTTTTTCGGGTTGTGCTCCAATTCTAGTCGTAATTAGTGGTTAATACTCCCTCGATGGTATATACTAGGGTATTATACCAGCGGGTCATTTGGATCGTTTGATGGCACTGGATTAAGCATAATCGTTCTCTCGTGATTATGTCCATAATTCTCATCATCTGTGGAGAGTTAGCCTAGCATCTGACATAATACAAGACTGCGATGATGCACCTTGGATAGTAGAAACGTTCCAGGGGGCAAGTCGTTCTCATCCGCCATGCGTATATCCAGTGTTGCCGACATGCTTTCTATGACAAAGTAGCCAAGCGTACTAGAAATTGGGCTGGTTTGTTGTCGCTCTTAGGATTGTCCGGCAAAATGGCTCTCTTCTAAGAATTCACTATAAATATCGATAGCATTTCAAACAAGGAAAGACGAGACGAGACAAAATTATACTGCCTACCAGTTGCTGGGCTATCGCTGATCTTTTGCAGAACGCTGTCGTCGTATCCAAAGCGGTTATCTCACGAGCAGCTAGTCGGTCAAGTAGACTCTTTGCCGTGTAGTTTTCCGTTATATCCAATTCAGATGCTGACAACAGCCCACTCTTTCGACAGACATCGGCTTCAATCAAGTTAATGCCAGGCTGAGTAAAGAGTGCTAGGTGTTCTGGTGTCAACCGCCACGCCTCTGGGATATCTTTTCGACATTGCCTTTGCTTCTCGGCGACAAGGCTCGTCCAGCTGGCCGGCGCTGTTGCAAGGGCATCCCCATTGTCAGAAAACATGGTGCGCTGTGTATAATCTATCAGATGACGTGACGAATTGCCGGACTCTGAACTGCTCCTGATGCAGGAGTTTATAAATAATGCCTTATTGGCGTTTGTATCTGCGTATTTAATACATGTACCTACTGGAATCGACCCGCTTTGTTCTAACGCGTCCACCTTCCGAATCAAGTAATTGACAGTCTTGGCTAAAGGGGACCGTGCTATCGCTTCTTATGGGGTCATGAGATTTGTGCTTGTTTTGCCAGATTTACCCATGTAACTTCCATGGTAGCGTTGCTTAAGAGTTAAAGTAGCGTCACTAACCTATCGATCGGTTGAGATTTGTTAATTCTTCTGACACACAAGTAATTAGCAACTCTGGATTAGCGACGAAGGCCGGAAACTACAAACCAGGTCTCAACTTCAATATCGAGAATCTAGGTATCGTGCTGCGCTGATCCCCCCGAGTGACGATAAATTATTTGACCTGATCAGGCTATTGAAAATTTGCCTACATAAGGTGATCAATTTTCTATGTAATTCAGAACACAGGCTCGTTGATACATATTCCTTCACCCGATAACATTGGTTTGATTTGATTCGATTATCAATTGATATCAGTAACAGACCCAGCTGCCCTCCAGGTATGTAGCTATGCGGCACATATATTGAATATACCCACCAGCTATAGCCCTATATATCAGTTGATATAAGATAACGATATTCTCAAGAAAAGAGAACAATGGAATACTATATTAATTGATATCTACATATATCGTCTTATATACCATAATGTTACATATAGCCCACATATCAATTGATGTAGATAGCAAGCCATCTCCTAATGTAAAAGTATACTGTGCCGTTGGCTATCGCTTGGTTGCATCTGGTGTCCATGCCTCGGGCTGCCATGTTTCCCCCGGGCCTGTAGGAACCTTACTCCAAGGGCCCTTCTCCTTTTCCTTGGTCGGTTTCTCTTGTGTCTTCGCTTTGCTCCCATTGTTATTCGTTACAGCGTCTGAAGTCGATGTGTGCGCGGTATGCGATGCGAGGTCGCCAGTGTTCAGAGCAGGCGCCGGTTGTGATGAAGTCTGTGGTTTGTCGAGGAACGATGGTTTAGCAGCCCATTTCTGGTCTGCGATCGCAGCGAGTTTCTTGATCTGCGCTTGTCGGACCAAGTCTCTCTGTTGTTCCTCAATACTGGGAGGCACAGGGCGGACGTATCGCAGCCACTGGTGCCATTGCGCTAGAAAGCAATGAGCCGAGATGAAATAAAAAGTTGAGCCTGATTTATGGGTCGGTCTTACGAGAGATCTTCACATCCCCCAGATGGGCCTTGTTGTTGTACTTGACAATGCGTCGAAATCGATTGGCGTTCAAGGCATCTTTGAATTCCCAGAAGGTGTTACCGTGCAAGTCCTGGCCTAATAAGAAAAAATATTAGCATCTTTCAACCACGGATAGATGGAAAAGGGCTCGTACCAACTACCCATGATGTCCTCCAAGGAAGCTTCAAAGCTTTCCACTTGAACCACAAGCTGTTCACGGGACTCATTTTGCCGACATCTTCCGCACAGAGTGCGTCGCCAAATACGCAGGTGCAGTAATATTGATGTGAACTCCCGGGTTACCACCACTCAGCATGCCATATGACTGTCAGTAGATGAGGGAATAGTTGAAGAGATACAATCATCGGCCAGCGGAAAAGTTGCCGCTGCTGCCAAACAGGGCTAGCTCAACCTTATTCGGTTAGCGCGGGCTCAGCCACGCAGAGCGACCCGAACAACGTCATCGGGCGGTTTCCCCTTCCCCGTTGATTGTTTTTAATTCCTCAGCATCAACAACAAATTCTGTGCTGCTTTTCATCCACATTCCTCCCACGTGTGTGTCCTGCGCGTGACACATCAACCAAAAACAACCGGACACTTCAATCGCGCGCCTGTTTCGAACGCCGTGTCGTTCATCCCCCGGGTCGCGACGGCTGCACTCCCATCCCCGCAATCGTTTGGGCTGAAGCCTGGTTGACCACGCAGTCCACGGCTCTCCCCTCACCGTAATATTTCTCGTCCAGACTCTGCAAACCCATTGGCTCAAGCGCAAGAGGTACACAAGATGGCTTCGGTCTCAAGTCTGGACAAAGACTTGCGCAATATGCGCTTGTCAAAATACACTCCGCAGGCCGCCAACGAAGTGCGGGAATGGATCGAAGAGACACTTCGCCAGAACCTGGCCCCTGGAGATCTGCTGGATGCTTTGAAAGATGGCGTTGCACTCTGCAAGTAGGCTTGGACTCTCGTGGATCTTTTGGGTCAGTATCATGGCTGACGATGTTAATAGGCTGATCAACCTTGCTGTGTCCCCCGGAGTCAAATACAAAGAATCATCGATGCCCTTCGTGCAAATGGAAAATATATCACACTTTCTTCGCGCCTGTCAAACACCTCCGCTAGGACTGCCTCCGCATGATGTTTTCCTCACCGTCGACCTCTACGAACGCAAAGATCCCGCGCAAGTCCTGCAGTGCTTAGGCGCCTTTAGTCGACGCGCCAATGCCCTTCAACCCGGCAAATTTCCTCGCTCAATAGGTGGCGTCAAGAGCAAAGGCGGTCTCGTTAGCCCACAGGGTACTGGGCCAAATCTTGGGTTTGGTTCGAGATCGCGCGGTACTAGCAACGTGAGCCAGAGCAGTTCTACTACCTTTAACCCAATTGCCAGGGATACAACTCCGGGCCGAGTCAGCCCAACCAAGACGGGCCCGTCTCCTGGTTCACCTCCACCTGCAGTTAGTAGCTGGAGCAGGAAAACGGACCAGGGAACTACTGCTCCAGCGTGGAACATTCACCAATACGGCTATATGGGCGGAGCAAGTCAGGGAAACCAAGGAGTCGCTTTTGGCGCTAGACGGCAAATCACAAGTGCAGCACCTACGGTTCCTAGCCTGGCTGAGAAGGAGAAGCGACGCCGAGAAGCAGAAGAGGAAGCAGAACGGCAACGGCAGGAAGAAGAGCTGCGCCGACAACAGGAAGAGGAAAATGCGAAAGCTGAGGAAGAACGTCGCTGGGCAGAGGAAACCGCGCGTCTGAGAGAAAATGAGCGTCGGGAGATTGAAGACGAGAAAAGGCGATGGGCCGAGGAGCAGAAGAGATGGGAAGAGGACGAACAGCGCCGCCTTCAAGAAGAGAAAGAGACGGAGGAGAGAGCAGAGAAGGAACGACAGCGGAAACGAGCTATTAGCGACGCACGTCTCAATGGACAATTCCTTAGTCAATACCAAGCAACCCAGAAGAGTCCGGACTTGGAGGAACCATCGGCCGAGTCTCGGCGCATTCAAGAATTGGAGAGGCAGCTGGAGTTGGCTAAGCAGCGCGAGCTCCAGTACGAGGAAGAACGCGAGGACCTTCGTGCGAAAGCAGCAGCTGAAAAGGCACGCTCACGCAGTCGAAGCCGGCCGCGCCCTGTACAACCGAGCTACGACCTCACCTCCCAGGTCGAGGAACGGAAACTCCTTCGATCCGAGTGGAACAAACACCAAAACGAAACTGTTGCCGTACCGGAGCAAGACGAAGCACCTCCTCCACGTTTGCCCTCTCGACCGTTGCCTGAGCCAACAGCCCCGGCATTACCGTCTCGGCCGCTTCCCAATCCTTCCACATACGGCAAAGAAAATCGCACAGACCGATTTCTTGCTTCCAACCCTGCTCCCGTACAATCTAGACCTGTTTCTCACCGACCTCAAGACTATTCCACGACAACTGAAGTCGACGCCGAGAACAGCCGCCGAGCTGCAGCACAGGAGAAAACCCGGGCTGGCGGTTGGGCCTCCAAGTCCCTTCTTGAGCGTGAAATGGAGCGTGAGCGTGAACGACAACGAGAATGGGAAGAGAACCAGAAAAACACAGTCGAAGCAGCCAAGCGCGGTGTCGGGGCCGATATCAAAACGTCGCCAGGCCAAGGCGCGTGGGATGTCCATCAGTATGGGTATTTGGGCGGCGACAGTCAGAACCGCGGAGGCACAGGGCTGGGAGTTTCAGGACCCAGGCGACAGATTATCGGACCGCGTCCTCCTCCATAGATGCCATTATTTGATCCAAATACTGGTAAACAACTCGGTTTGTGCTTGTTGAAAGGTCGTTTTTATATCCATTGGTGCTTTGCTTTTCTTTTCCCTTCCCTTTCTGACCAATTATTTTCTCAAACAACTCTTTATAGGTGCCAATGTTTTTGACTTACTTTTATGTTACTTTCTATCATATCGACATTCAGTGATGTTTAGCAGTGGAAATAGTATTAGAACGTAAAATAGAAGTTGCAAGACGCTACACAGCAGATAATATTCTAATGCCCGTTGAACTCATAGCAAACACATCACCAGGGTATCATGACGATTTATAAAGAGTGATTAAACAAAAAGAGAAGCAAGAAATTAGGCCTCGTCTTCCTTTGGGATTATGTCATTAACAAGGTAGAGCAGTCGATCCGCACTCTCAATAAGCCACGACCATTCTATATCCTCAAGTTCGCGACTATCCTTATTTCGACGGATTTCGGCTTCTGCCTTTTCTAAGCGATTCTCATTTCCCATGGCCACAGCTTCTCTGAGCGACTGCGTATTGCGGAGCTCGCCGGCGTTGTCCAAAAGGATGATCGCAGATTCAAGAAGGATCGACATTTTCGCATTGTCCACCGTCCTGGAATTTTTGGCTGCGTACGGCAGGTAGCAGACTTCAAGTTTCTCTTGGTTAAACCATCTATCATTAGACTGCGGGCCAGCGCTCTCGCGTATGCGCCATAGAAGAAGCTCGTTGAGTGTGCTATGTGCGTCTGGTTCGAACCATGGAAGAGCGTTGGGTGCGACAAACGCCTGGAAAACGGGGAGAGGCAGGTGTCTGATATTCTCCTCGAACAAATGGTAAAGGTCTTCAAAAGGCATGAATAACTCGCGCATGGCTACCGATGCTTTAATCAAAAGGCTCATCAAGCGCTGGCGGAGTGCAAGGGATTGAAAACCACCCCATGTTGCAACACCCCCGTTGGAATAAATCTTGCCGACCACCCCATCTTCTTCCTCATTTTCTGCTGAAGGCTTGGTAGTTTTGATATCTAGACGAGCCCGTTTTGGCCGGCTTCTCGTGGTGCCTTCTTGACCGTCGGAATTGTCCTCTTCCGGGGATATATAGTCACCGTACTGGTCTTCGTCGATGTTAATCTCGGCTCTTTTATTGTGATTCACCTCGTCAGTTTGCTTTGGAAGCTCCTTCAACTCATTTTTAAAGACTTCGCGGAATTCAGACAACGAAGGCCCGCGACCGTCGGCAAAAATGGCTCGTAGCAAGCGACGATGATGCGCGAAGCCTCCAGTGCTCGACCTGATATATTTCAATAGCAAGCTTTCTCGCAAGGCGCCTTCCCCTTGTGAATGTTCCATGCTGTCGCGTTCTCGCCAATCGGTCTCCAAGGTGAAGCACATAAATTCAAGCCATAGCTGCCATCGTTCCCATCGTTTTGGATGCAGTATTGAGCAATTGAATGCCCAGCCGACTGCGTGCCAAAAGTCTTCAGCCCGCGACCAGAGGGACCCCGAGTTGCTAAGGTTGAGGTTGAGAGTAGTTTCATCGCGGTCTGGTGTAGAGCGGTTTGTAATGGACTCGTCTCCAAACCGCCGGCCGCCGTGTCTCAAGGAGTCGAAATGTGTAAAGGTAAACGCAACGTCAAATCCAGGCGATATCGGGCCAGCCAGTTGAAGTGTTAAGCGGAGAAGCTGGAGGGCTAGATTCGCAGCTTCCTGTTCTTCCTTTGACTTGGCTCGCGTGGTTGTCGAGGGATGGACGAGGATTGTTGCGGCGAGGGCCAAATACTGCGGAGCTGGCACGTAAGCTGGAGCAAATGCTGTAGTTCCGCACGAGAGAATGTTCAATAGGAGATCCAAAGCTTGGGAATCTAGGAGAGTATACGTCGTTAGTTTTTGGCCTTTTCTGTCAGTCCAGGTTACCCACACAGTTTTTCTTCAAAGTAGATGGCGCAGTGCTGGCGTAGTTCGAATGGGATAGGCTTTGGAATTCGGTAACTGAGTGTGCCATTAGCATCACTTGTCGAAGTCATGGTGAAGCGAGGCACTTGATGATCGTGACATTATCAAGATGGCCACAGAAGAGTTGCGGGCAGTTCGGCGCGTGTCAACTGGCGTCGCGCCCGCTTATCGATAAGGATCTTTCCCACGCGGCCCTCATTAAACACAGATGCGGCTTAATCCAATCTCGCATTACTAGTGGATCGACCAACTACGTACAACGTACTATTATTCGTACAGCCCCCTATAAAAGCCACCTCTTAATACTGCACAAAGTTAGATACTTGACTGCAGGCAAGATATTTATTATACCATGAAGGTTGAGATTGCATTTGGCTGTATCCTAGGTTTTTTTCTTCTTCTATGAAAGCCCAGCCACCCTGTGATCCAAACAATTTTGTGTAGACAACAGACAAATTTTGTCTCATTGCGGAGAACAGTTCAAATAAGATGCGAAGTAAAAAGGAGCGTTTATTAATATATCAGCAGGGGGTAAGGAGTGGATGCCACAACAGATGACTACGAGTCCTCTGGCAGCTCTGAAAAGAGCCCTATTCGCAGGCGATGGGACTGGGAGATGTTAGCTACTGCTGCATGCCGAACGCAAAAGAAAAGAATGAACCTACTATCGGTAGCTTAGGAATAACAACACCCAAGGTTGCCATAAAGTTGATGAGGAAATAGGTGAGATCGTAGTGGGTGTAGTGCGTGCTGAGGAGGAACAGAATGATGGGTACGCTGAGTAAGAACTTCTTCGAAGGCGTGTATTGGTCTCCGTTGTCGATTTGCTCCCACATGTTGAGGTTGTCGTAGGCACCAGCGTTGAATTCAAACGGAATCCCTCGCACCCAGTGGAACATGATGAAGGTGACGAACATGTAAGTGATGTTGGTGAGGGTCCATGACGTCTCCTGAGAGACGCCGGGAATGATATCGTAAAAGATCTTCAGAGCCGCTATCAGAACGAAATGGATTGTCCATGCACCTGGGAAGTAATCGTAAGCATGTGTCTTTGTGAAACCTGAGGGGAGTCTTACCCTTGGCATTGACCCAGTTGGCGTTGAGATTAGGCAACGCGGCCTGGTCGCTCATCTGCTCGTTCGACTCCGGCGGTTCCTGATATATGATACTGCTCGACCTCCTCCGTCTCCCTCCTTTTGTTTGGCTCATTTTCTTGGAATCCGGGTCCGACCGACCGGTGCCTCCGTCGACGTCCGGCGGAAAGGAGATGGTTCGCGGGATAAGTAGGGAAGACAGCTTGGCGGTATTGGCGGTATTGGCGGCTAGAGGAGACGGTAAAGGACGATGGCACTCAATGTACCAAGAGCGAAGAATAGGGCGAAGGTGTATCTACGGCGCGGGGGCGTAGATAGATTCGTTGGGATATCAGATGCTATGAGGTGTAGCAGGGGAAATATCGGGGTGGAGAAGGTCTCGGCGGCAAGGCAGCGGCGAAGGAGAGTAAATCCAAGATAAACAAAATGAAATGTCACGAGGCTGCGAGGCCAGTAGGTATGCGATAGAGCAAGCAAGCAGGGGAAACGGGCGAAGTGACGGATTGTGGTCGGGTTGAATGAAGGCTGGACGAAACAGCTGGCGACCGGTCGGCGTAATTTGTCTCTTGTCACGCTCCCCAACGCGGTTTAGCGCGACCCAGCAGTCGGGAGTGCAAACTGAGCAAACCCCACACAGCGCGACCCACGGTTTCTCGCGCGCGCGCAGTATGCGACGTTCAGAAGTCATGCAAGTCGTCGCCATAACTTGAGCTTTCTTTTATTTATTTAATACGGACTTTTTCAAAGCTTGAGCCTTCTGCTGTCTGAGAAGGGCGTAAAGTTGAGGCTAGTTTTGCTGACAGAGATTCATGCCAAGCCTTGCCAAGACTTGAGCTCCAAGACCCACTCTCCCCAATCAGCAGCATATGATTCGCCCGCGTCTCTCTTGCCTCCGTTATCAGGCACGATGCGACACGAACTTCACAAAAAAAAAAGAGAATCAAACCATCGTTGCTATGCCAGGTAGCTCAGACGACGAGCGCGATTCGCGCACTGCTGCCATCGGTGTATCGCGATCACAGTCCCATTCCAGTGCCTCTAACTCGCAAACGAGTTCAAAGAATCGCGCCTCCAGGAAAAAATCACGGAACGCCAAGAACAATGCGAAGAAGAATTTGCAAGACTCGACATCACGCGGAGAAGCTCCTTTGGATGTAGACGAAGACGATGCCTCTTCCTCGTCCGGATCGCAATCATCGCAATCAGACAGCGAGAATGAGACCGCGAATGAGAGTACTACGAAACCGACTCAGAACAAGGGCGCCGCCATTAATTGGAACCAAGCAAGCCGCAACACCATCCGCACTACCCTTGGGAAGAAGAATGCACACTCGGTCCCTACTCAGGAAAAGTCAGCATTTGATGCAGTCAATGACAGATACTTTCGAAGTCGAAGCGCTTCCGAGTCAGAGGACGAGGCGCAAGAGAACGATTCTGCCAAGGAATTGAACGGGCGTCAAGATGGAGGCGGTCCAACAAACCCATACTTTGTCTACGACTCGGAGGGTTCAGAGAGTGGAGAAGTCTCCGAGGGTGGTGACTCGGTGATGCTGAATATTGGGCAAGAGGATGCTGAAACCCATTCCCTTGGTGATTCTAAAGCTGCTGGACTAAGCAATGGTTCAGCACTGGCAAAAGATGGCGGGCATGCTTCGAAAGATTTGCGTTCGTCTCGATCAAAAGTTGCAGCGTTGGCCGAATTTGCCTCCAAATACGAAGTCGCTCCAGCTGTCCTTGCGGATTTAAAGCACAAGGATCTTTTGATACAGGCTCGCTATTTTTTCATCGACCGCAATATCAATGATATTGATCTCTCGCTTCCTATTTCTTGCACTGAGTGTTTAGAAAAGGGCCATCTTGCTCTTGTCTGTCCGTCCAAAGAGGTATGTCGCAGGTCTTGTCACCCTAGAATGAATGCTAAGATGGATTGCAGTGTCATAATTGCGGCGCGTGGGATTTGCACGAAGACCGGCTTTGCCCAAGCGTGAGGCGATGTCAAAAATGCCGAGAAGCTGGCCACGATGTTCACGATTGCCAAGCACTTTTGAAATCCTCAGCTGCAGAAACACCGTGTGAATACTGTGGCTCTGACACTCACCTAGAACTCGACTGTGATAAGTTGTGGAAATTTCCCAGACTACAGCCACTCGAAGGCCCTATCAAAGTGTCGATATCATGCAGCTATTGCACGAATAAAAATCATCTTTTGGGTGATTGTCCGTTGAAAAAGATCCCTACCACATCTAGCACATTCTCTATTAAGGCTTATGAACCTTCTACGATCACGAATCTCAATTCTATCCTTGGACCTCAGAAAGCTGATCAGATGGGGATGCGTATTCGCGGCCGCGGTGACCAGCCTCCATCTACGCAAGATGATGACAACATGCTTGCACTGCACAATCCTCAAGCGCAAAGGCCTCAGACAGGTCGAGGTAAAATCCAGATCAAAAGCATTGGACAAGATCGAAACTTCGGTGGAGCACCTCCTTTTCCCCCTCTTCCTCGTGAGCCTCCGCCGCCCGGCGTTGGGCCATTTCAACCCAGGGACTATCGAGATCGGGGAAAGGCCTACAACCCTCGAGAGCGTTCGCGCTCGCCGAAACTGCCAGCGAAACCATCAGGTCCTCCTCAGGGAAATCGTAAACCCGGACCTCCATGGGCTGCACGCGGTGGTGGCGGAGGCAGGGCTCGCGGAAGGGGACGAGACCAATATCGCCCTGGTAGACCATAAACGACTGCGCTTAATATGCTCAGTATTGTGATACCTTTGGGCTCATTGTTTTTGCTCTGCATAATATTCATGGCGTTTATCCTCATATTCCTAGGCGTTTGGGTTGGCATTACGAGGTCTATTGATGCTCTAGTTCACGTTGTAAAATTCTATGTAAACTACATTACGTTTGAATTAAATCTATTATTGCGAGGTGCTGCTGGAACCAGCACAGTTGTCACCTACGAACCCGTTTTCCAGAATATCGATCAGGTCATCGAGCCTTGAGATGCATAGATCTGTGTGGTGGTGATCTTTCAGGTGCGTATTGCGGTCGTTGACGAGCAATACAGTGGCTGCGCCGGCTGCATGACCGGAAGTCATATCATCAATGCTATCTCCAACCTATGCCGAATCAATAACGTGTTTCTTTCCATCGGTTAGAGCGAACGAGGTTGACACGCACCATGATCATGCTTTCTGCACGGTTATCCAAGCCCCATTGGCGTCCGATGTGCAAGATACCAGCCGGCTCTGGCTTTGGAAGGAGATTGGGTGTATCGCGAGTGATAATTGGCTCAAAGATATGACCAGGCAGGTGATTCTGCAAAAGATGTGTCACCGGCGCCCTGAGCGGTTATAGGATCAGCCACCTTTTTTTTTCCTTTCTAGCAAAACGAACAAAACATACTCAAAATTTCTCGTGCACAAGGCTCGGCGCAAGTTTTTTTTCTCGAGGTAGTCCATCAATTTCAGAAGCCCAGGCTGCGGTTGCTGAGCGAGCATGGCTTCGCGCTCAACTGCCTGAATTTTGGCCACTGCCTCGCTGCGGGCCTCATCTGTGGGAAGAGCGCGAATGTGATCGAGAATGTCGACTGAGCGATCAATACCGAGCGCCATTCTGGGAGTGAAAAACGATGTCAATATATCTGCATGTGATTTGGGATATACATTGCTACATACCGCATCTGGGTAAACATGTAATGTTGAGGAAGACTGAAAAGTTATTCTGCCATTAGCATTGGTTTATCTGTGTCACCACATATCCCAGATACTCTGCTCACCAAAGGGTGCCATCAACATCGAACACAATGCCCTGCAGCGTTGGTTGGAGCCCTCCTTCTGAACCTCCTTTTAGAGGGGCAAATCGGCGGGGTCGTGACGGTGGGGTCTGCGCGATGGATGCCATTTCGCGTCGAGCATGTAGGAATGGCGATGGGGACCCGAGTTTTAATGGCCTGAGAAAACTCGCAAGAGCCATATATTGATCTGTTTGAGGATGCATCGAGGCGGTACGTTAGAGGCCGAGGTGATAGATCGCAGTTCGGCAGTGCCCCACTTTTCCATTTTCAGTAATGACCTTGAATTGTCGCCGAGTGTGTTTTGTCTTGCTGCAACACACAGCTGCTGGTGATATACGAGGGAGCTGCTTGAGATGGACATATTTGAAGAGTTTGGTGTTTTTTCGAGCGGACTGGGAGGGAGCGCAGGGCCGCTCCTTCCCTCGCTGCGACTCCCACCACTGCTTCTACTAACCTGGGCTGCGTAAGAGAGACACAAGAACTTCAAGTTCTCTTTCCCAGTATCGGCATTTTATCTCAACTCGTTATAATAACAGCCCCTAATATGCCACGAACCCCTGCTAGACGCCAGCCGTATGATGAGGGCCAGCTCGTCCACCTCAGTGCAGGCTCGTCGAGACTCCTGTGGCTTGCGACGTGCATTACCTACTTGCTCTTCCTGCGCTTCCTGGGCGCATTGATTGGTACCTTCATCAAACTTCCGCTATGGCTTAAGAATCATATTTCCAAAACCGAATCTCGCATTGTCAAACTCGCCACTTCAATTCTCCGCGTGGTGGCCGGCGATACACATTTTGCTACTTCCTCTGGACAACAGTGTCGAGGCCGTCCGGGACGAGACGAAAGATATTCAGGCCAGTCATTTTCAAATGGGCCAGCAGACGACCTTATAGCGCCGAGACACAGTTCTCTTGAGTTTGACGGCATGTCTGAAGCATCGTATCGTCAGCTGGATCCAAGATGGCTCACGCATCGCCCACAGGCCCCTCGGCCTCCGTATCGCCGTGGATACGAGAATCTTCGGCCATCTACTACTGTCACTCCGCCACAGCCGGCGGTAGTCAATCGTGGAACCGCTAGGACGCTTGGCTATGACGGCGCCACTGCTTCTCCTGCAAGCATATACCCTATTCCAGTTCTACCAATCCCGCCCATACCTACCTTTATCACTCGCATGCCGTACATATCAGTCAGTGACTCTATCTATTCATCAAGCTCTGCTGGGCTTTTGAATCGCAGGCGCCGTGTGTCTACAAGTAGCAGTTCAGGAGGAAGACCTCTGGTCAAGCCCGAGACCTACAGGGATTTGCTTTCTAAGCGACCTTTTGTTGACTGCGATAGTTCTTGGCGGTCTTCAGAAAGAGTTCAGGAGCACAAAAACGCCCAGAAGTCAACTTCCACAAATGAGGCAGCATTCCCGGGAAGGTTTCCTACCAGTGAAGAACTCGACTACAGCCCCCTGGAAGCAGTTGCACAACAGTTTGTTCAAGGCGGTGGAATGAGGTGAGATCTTATTTGCACCGGGGGTTTGAATATTACCATGGTCCTTTATGTTTTACTCTATCTTGATTTCTTGGCAAACGGGTTATGTATAGTATGGTTAAACAGCATCGATTACCAGAGTTGTTGGCTTTGTCTGCTCTATTATTAGCTTGTACTTGGAACAGCTGGAAGGAACCAGAATAGGTCCTTTCAATAGAATTGACGCGAGATACTATTTAACGTCATTTTTCAGTTCATTGTGACGTGCTCTCGTCATGAATAGCATGCGATGCATACCCCATTGACTTAACGACAATTTTTGCACTCTCCAAGACTCGCTCCTTGCTTCTGCCATACGTTTCCCTGGCCCAAAATGCGCTGTGCGTATCTTCAAAGTCCAAGTGTTTGATTGCACGCCAGATATTTAAAATATCATCCGGCGGGAGCGGTATCTGCATGTCCTCAGCATTGAAAACCAGACATGAATGCGAACAAAACGACTTACCAAATTAGGATAACTCCACATAAACGAAAACGAGGCTGTCCCCTTCGGCCTATCGACATGATACACCCCCGAGGGAACAACAAACACCGTATCAGCCACCAGCAATTTCCTCGTCGCTGGCCAATACAAAACCGACGAGCCAGGGAAATGGCCACCTGTCTTGACACAGACGAATTCCGAAGCAGTACTACTGTCCGAACCGCAAAATGTTTTCTGCGGCCCGGACCATATCACCATCTTCCCAACATCCTCCGAACGGCGCATAATCCACTTCTCGTCTTCAGCGGCGAGATACACGGGACACTCAAAAGCCTCGGCCCAGTGAAGACAGGTACTAAAGAAATGCGGATGCGAAATCACAATGGCGTCGAGGCGGCCATAGCTTTTCACGGTCTCCACGGTCTCCGCGTCGAGATATGTGATGCAGTCCCAGAGCAAGTTTCCCAGCGGCGAGACACATAGCAGTGCTCGCTGGCCGATGGCTACTTGAGGCACAGTTTGGATACTGATCAGCTGGCGTTTAGCGTCACTGTTTCTCTCTAGAAATCCGCCCTGGATAGGCGTGAAGGTATTGCGATATGCGCCAGACTCGCGCATACGCCGCAGAGTTGTCCAGGATTGCCTGTCAGGTAAAGTGTTAAACACTATGCAAAGAAGAATCATGAAGGAACGCACCCAGCTGCTGCAACGTATTGACGGGGATCATCGCAGACAGGGCATGTCTTGCGCTGTGATTCCGAGATTTCACTGTACTGCACGCCGCATGTGGTGCAGATTAGGAAATCTAATGGGTCCGCCATCCGTCCGATGTCTGCTGTATCTACTGGTTTTGTTTTCTAAGTGTTATGTTGGTACTGACTGGTATGTAGATGATGAGTATGAGTGGATTGGGTGTATATCTACCCCACCTTGATATCATCCGGCATTTGCTATGACATCAAATCAGAATTTTTATGTTTAGAGCTTGAGCTACGAGCAAATTACAATGGAAAAGTTCTGGTCAAAATTTTTTTTATTCAGAGTGGCTATCCATCAGGGCAGCCTGAGACGCTAGCTAGATACATGCTCAGGGTAATCGAACGTTTTGAGCCTATGAGAAGGACCTTCTCAAATTGGCCATCTTTTTGTGCAGAAAAGAAAAGAAAATACACAAAACGAAAATAGACAGTGACATGGTAAAAATGTATTCAAATGTTCGTCCACCCCGCTGCCTTTAGTATCAACACGCAAAAAAGGTTAGAAAGGAAACGAAGAATTTCAACAGGGAGTATCCAGGGGGAAAAACTCCATGCTCTATGCTGAAGCACACGTATGTTCATAACCGAAAAGCTCCGGATTTCTCAAAAAAAAGCCAGAATTATGTAACCGCAAATTTAGAACAAATGCTGTGATTCGCGAAAAAAATAAAAACATTGCTTAATATTCGTCATCGTCGTAATCGATTTGGTTTGGACTGCCACGGTAGCGGTTACGCTTAATATTGCTCGGACTCTGCTGTCCGGCACTGGTGATGGGTCGTGGTCCGGTGGGTTTTCGCTGTGGTGGCTGGCTTGGCGAAAATTTGGCGCTATTGCTTCGAGAATGAAGTCGATCGGATTGCTGTGACCTTTCGTCTTCTTCGCTAATTTTAGATGGTCGCTGAGGGATCAACGGGCCGGCGTCCTTGATCTTGGGCGGACGAGGTGGCCCAGTCGCCGAGCTTAACTCTGAGTATGTCATGTCTGAAATTGGCGTACGGCGGGCACCACCGCTGTATCGGTTTGGGTTGGCGCTCAGACGAGATAGACTAGATTGTGACCCCCATCTTTCAGAAGTAGGAGATGTCGGTGCAAAGTCCTGCGCTTGATACTCAAGATGGTTCTGATAGCGATCAGTTGGGCCCTTTTGTGGCTGGGGGTGTTGCAAGTTGAAGCTGTCTCGGTGTGCTTTATAAACAGGCCCTTCAGAGACTTGCGACGGGACGAGTGGCGAAGGTGGTCGGTTGTCTTGCTGTTCCTCGTCAAGCGTAAAAGATGAACGGAGTCGGTCGTCACCTTGTGGGTCGTAGAATCCAGCATTGTACGCATCTTGATTGGCAAGGTCTGATCCAGATCGTGATACTCCAGAAATTGGGCGTTCTTTGCGGGTAGGCTGGATGCTGTTGCGAATGCCTTCACCCACAGAGGATGCAGTGGTTTTCGACCATCTGGAAATCTTGAAGAAGGAGGAGCTGCTGGACTTGTGCTTTCGTGACTTCTCATCTGACTTTCTTGGTGTAGTCTCCTGGCTCATCGCACCAGCAGGCACAGGCTTGCGGGGCGGTGTTCCCAGAGGCTCGGAGACACCACGCTCATGACGAGCCGGTACACGATCATCATACGGCACTTCTCTGTCCAAGAGGGGTTGCTCATAAGATTCCAGTTCTTCGTCGCCCTCATGGACAGTGCTAACACGATTCTCTGATGCTCGGCGGAGGCTCATTGGCCGGGTGTCGACTGGCCGCGATGAATTTGACGTGAAACCAGATTGATCACCTGGGGACCCAGTACCTGCTAGGCCCTCTGGCTCGTAGCCGTCCGCGTTTGAAATTCCATGGCCATTGGAATTGAGACTGGCGGGGCCGGTGCCAGGAGCAGTACCCACGGTTCGTCCTTCTTGTGCCGCTCTCAATGCTTCCACTTCGTCAAGAAGTTGTTCCAACATGTCTTCAATCTTAGTCAAGTCATTTGAAGATTTCATACTCAAGCTCTTAAGAGCCCGCTTGAAGACATTCTTTCGTTTTGCTTGAATATCAGCGCTATAATCCGCAGCTGCGAGTTGGCCAAGTTGGCGATCAGACCTAGAGGCAGGAAGTGGGCGTGGTCCTCCAATGGCTCGAGTGCGCTCGTGTTGCTTCTCGTTCGCCTGAATAATCATTTCGTCCTGCTGGGCAATGTACTTCTTCATTTCTTCAAACGAGCCGCGCATTTCCGCAGCACTCCGAACGAGAGTTACCAACATTTCAGTGTCACGGGCATTGCGTTGAGCGTCTCGGACAGTAAGCTAAATTTTTTGATTCGTCAATGCACATTCTAAAAAGAATAATTGGATCACTCACATGATTCATCAGGGCAATGATATCCTTTGACTCGATGCTTTCAATACCTCGGCCTGTAGCGCTGTCATAGATGGGTGATGCCATGCCATGCGAATAACCGCTAAAATGGCGTTGCTGACCAGGGCCTGTGAATGGATCATCCAGATCATTGTTGTCAAAAAGGAGGGGCGGGTTGACATGGTCAAGAGTGCTAAACTTGGCGTGAGGCTCCGGGGTTGCGTTGCTCGGGGACATGGGGTTCGCGGCGGAAATGTAGCCTTCGTCCTTGGCGCCGGGGGGCGTTGAGAAAATGTGGCCATCCATGTAAGCTCGGCTATATGGTTGATCGTAGCGTGCATTATGTTCTGCAGCAGCCAGACCAAGACCGGCACCCAATGCCCCTGCAACCGCAGCAGAAGTATGGCCATCGCGGGCAGGAGACATCTGAATATCTCTAGTCGTATGTGAAGTAGGATCATATGGCCAGTGGTCACGGTTTTCATGGCTTCCAATTGGGCCTTGGATGATAGACGGGTTGGTGTTAATTTCTGACTCGTCTTCTTGAACTTGGTCGTCCTCTGGCAAATCATCGTATTCTTCTTCGTCTTGCCCGACGATAGTGGTATCCAGAGGATATTGACCATCGTCGTGTTCGGCTTCTTCCGACTGGGTGACGCTTTGCGGTGGTGAGGCTGCTCCGAGTCTCTTGGTAAAAGACTTTTCGTCATGGCCATTGATGTCGTATTCATGCTTGAGAGGACTTCCTCGGTGCGAGCTGTTGGGTCGACTGTAAGCCTGATCCTCAACGTAGCCTCCGTCCACCGATCGGTTAAGAGAGTCCGCCTGAGAACGAGTCTGGGAGAGACCAGATTTGGTGTCCACAAGGCTGCTGCCGGGGTCTAGGAGGGAAGCGACCACGGATTCAACGTGATTACCATTCAGAATCTCTGGATTCGCACCAACTCTCTTTGTGAAATTTCGAGGGGTGCCGTCGTGTTCTAGATGAGCCTCGGCCTCGTCATCGGTGAAGCCAGCGTCCACTGCCGGGTGACTAATGTGGTCCTCGTACTGGTCATCAAGAGGGTCTTCGGTCCAGTGTTCCTCACGACTAACCTCTTGTCCCCCTGTTTCATAGCCAAGTTCCGTTCCATGTTCGTCAGAGTGCCTGAAGACCTCGCTTCGGCTATCCAAGTTGCCACCTTCATGGCGAGTCGACCTGGCCAAATCAGTGCTAGGCGCAGAGGATAGAGATGCAATTGAGTATCTACGATCCTCCGCTTCGCCTTCCTGACCTCCCTCAGTAATTTGGGTCTCGTGTAAATCTTGGTCGCTGGCAACACTCTGAATTGGGCTGAGAGCACGCGGATGTTGGTTGGTGTCTTCTGGGCCCAACATGTCATCGTCAAAGTGGTGGCCAAGGAGGTTCCCTGCTGCCGCCGCGGCAATGGCTCCAGCAGCGCCTTCCAGCACAACATCGCCGAGAGGCGACTCTGCTCTGTCGTGGATATCTCCATGGTCCTTTTCATGATAAGACAATCCGCGTTGATTATCGAGCGGAGTACGAGGTGGGGTGGCTAGAGTAGGAGAGCCGCGAATGAGTTCTTGTACGTGACGTGGAGCTGGGGTTTCGGTGTCATCAGTTCTCTGAGAGAGAATTGAGTCGCGAGTCAACTCGGTGTCCACGTCACTCCTGAATGGCATAGGCGGAACGTTGTGTTTTTGGAAGACCAACTCGGTTTCGGTTTCATGAATGCTTGGGGTTCTGCTACTGCTCTTGGAAGATCTTCTTCTCCTCGATTTTTTGCCGAGACTGGATTTGGAGTCGTGGTGCGAAAGGGCTGCAGCTGTGAGCACGTTTCCGACGATGCCTGCTGCGGCTGCATCTCTAAGGCCTTTGCTCCTCTGACGGCGTAGCATGTCATTGTCCGTATATGCACGCTGGTTTTCGGGGCGTGACCCTTTACGAACGCGAATGGTGGCCTCGGGGGACGGTGTTTTCTCTTTGGCACGTCGACGTTCCTTGTGGCGTCTCCGCCGCTCTTCTGGCGTGACTACTACCTCTTCATTGGCGTCGTTGGGAGTGTCAACAGCGAAGATTGAGCTCCGGCTAACATCAGGGGCACTGGAATGTTTCGACAAGGTACGCTTAAGACCATCCTTCGGAGTAGAGGCGCCGGCGAGATCGCGCTCGAACTTGGACTTGTTTGAGCCAACCGTCTGGTCTTTTTTGAGCTCTTTGAGTTCGGGAAGAATGAGGCGGCGGATAGCATCCTCTACAGTTTCCAAAAATTTGGTGTTATTCAGGGATGATCTCGAAGTTCCAGAGCGGAAGGAAGCGGCATCTCCAGACTTGTGGTGGGACGAGACATTCGAACCACTCAGCAAGCTAGACTCGATGCTGGGCTGCTCATCATTGCGATGTCTGTGGGAGCGCTTTTTCAGATCAGCCGGGTCGGAGTCATGGATTTCTTTGCTCTCGTTGCGGCTAGAGCGTCTGCGACTGCTACTGGCGACATCGCCGGCATTTAGTTTCTGAGCGACTTTGTAAGCGATCCTCTCACGACTCAGGCTTCGGCTTCTGCGTCGTGAAGGAGCCTTGAGGAGGTCAGGTTCAGCGATAGCAGAGGCCTTGTCTAGACTCTGGCTACGTTTTCGCCGGGGCACTCCGGACACAGCTGATCCATCCAACATGCTGTCTGCCGGCATGGATGAGATCTCAGAGGTAGGTTGAATAAGTCGATCATTAGACAATTCGCTGCCTGGATCACGCTCGACAAACTCGATCTCTAGCGGACGTGTGGCGTTGTCATCGTCGGTGTTGCTCTGATCATCGACGGGCTCCGTGGTTGTTCTGCGTTTTGACGGGGTGCTCAAAGAGATGCGTCGGGTGTAGTGGTGGCGCTTACTGCTGCTGCTTCCGCCGCCCTCACGGATCTGAATGGTTTCATTTTGATCTTTGGACCTCCTGCTCCCAGAAGGAATCACCTTGACGCGGACGCTGGGCCTTGAGCTGAGTCGCGAGTTGGATTTTCCGCCTTCAAAGTACTCGATGAGCAGCGAGGTCTGTGATTGGTGGTTTGTGCGCGACAGCTTGGTCGAGTCGTCTTCGTCTTTTTTGTGCGAGCGGCGCCTGGTAGAGATGGTGATGGGACTGCCATCGTCGGGGATGGAGTACGAGGATTTGTCGGTGCGTCTCGAGACGTCGGTAGCAAGGTCGGTGCCGGTCATACTGCTACCAGTGTCGACGATAGATTCGGTAGGGGCAGGGAGGAGAGGACGCCGGGAATTCACGCCCATGGTGTTCTTTGCAATTTCAGCGCGAGGATAGCATAATCACAGATGGGGCTGTGCAGCGCAGGTAACTCGCACGGGTTGAAGCTGTGAGATCAAACGAACTCGGGCGATGCGTCGCTGCAATATAGTAGTCGACGCGCAGGTAGGACGAGAAAGAAGGCGACCCTGATGAGACTACTGTCAGTGGAGATTCTTTTAGGAATAAAACAATAGTAGAATAAGCTGGTTGACCGGAGTTGGCGTACCAGACTTGTTCGTTTGAGCTAGCCGACTGAAGCAACTTCCGATCCACAGGACAAGATCCGGCAGCAAGTAGAAGGAGGGGCACGACGCGCACAGGAATTGAGGCGCAAGTGGCGGAGTGTCGAGGTCTCAAGGATGAGGTGAATGCGGAGGAGAAGAGGGATAGGAAGATGAAGAGTTGAGGATACGAGTAGATAAGGGAGGTGGGAGCGAGAGGCTGGGAAGGCGATCGCTGGGCCGGGGCGGCTGGGCCGAGCCTTCCCGCCAGTCACGGCTCACAGTGCCACGAGCTGGTGGCTGGGGGTTTTCGCTGTTTGGTTTTTTTTCCTTTGAATTTCTCGTTTATCGGTTTCTATTTGCTATTTGATTTTTGCTTGATTTATTGCACAAACGAACATTTACAATGTTTGTTTGACAACGACGACTCGGGCTCCGTTGGCGTCATACAGCGAGGCCCGTGGGATTGGCATATCAACAAAACGTCCTATGATGGCCATGCAACGGCCCTCCGAGTGCAACATAAACTGATGTACATACAGCTTTGTCAATAGAGTGGCTACACCACTAACAATTGCTTGACTCGACGGTGAAAATCAGGGAAGGGAATTATTGTGAGGGCATAATAGTGAACACTGAACAGCGGTGATAGTCTCCGGGGCGACGCTGACCGCGGCCCGCGATTGGCGGGGGTGGGGCCGCTAGCCTGGGCTTGATGAGTTGTTCACCACCACCACCCACTTGACTTGGCCCTGCCATTGGCACAACGCATGTGCTTGCGATGGGCGATGTGTGATGTTGGACGCAGTGTAGCAGTGGCAGTAGCACTGTGTGCTTCTGAAACTGCATCAACTCGCGCCCGTGGCCGCTGTGCGTGCGAGTGTGTGATCTGTCCTGGTTTTCAGCCGCATCAGCCTCCGACTGGACCAGCCACACGGTATGCACAGCGCCAGTACGGACAGAGGTTAGAATGCTATGTACGGAGTAGGTACGGAGTACAAAGGGCCAGGTGAGCACACGGATTACCGATAGTCGACACTCTGCCCCTCGTGGATTACGAATGCGTTGAATCTTGGCAGCGAAATCAACTTTCTCTGCAAAACATATAACTCGTATTATATGGAGTGATTACACTGCAGCTTCTTGAGGGAAAGAGCCGGATTTTAAATCTTTAAGTAAAGTATGGAGATACTGGTAGATCAGTAAGATTATAGATGTTCTGTTGCATTTTGAAAGCCTGAATAGATTCTTCAAGTCGAGAACAATGTTAATAGCGAAGAAGTTTCCATGGTTCGTCGTTGTCATGCCGAGCCAGACTAGACTATTTACAGTTAGACTTCCCGTCCTTACCCACTAGCTAAATATAGGGTTAGCGTTGGTCAACTGGGACACATCGTCCACACCGTATCATTGGAACAATAATCCCATCTCTGGAGGGATTTTTATGATTATTTTAGATTTAGCCAATTTAAAATCCTGTCACCTGTCCAGCACCTTGTTGATAAGATTTAACTGGCGCTGAGGCGCCATGACCTACTTCTAGCTCTATAGGGCAAAGGGTATCAAGATCGACTTCTTGTCAGTTTGTGGCCGTGAATAATACGAGCAAGTAATTGGGTTATTGTAGAGTATTAACAACAGTGACCCGAGGAAAACAGGAACCACACAGCACTGAGTTATATCAACTGATAAGAACGTACCATCTGCTCACCATCGCATGTGATCCATCAGTCCTTTTTGCAGCCCTCGGACTCGACCCTTGCTAGCCGCAATACAGCCCTGCAGCTAAGACATCACTTGACAGGGTTTTGCGTCTGATTGATCATGCCTTCTTACCCCGCTTCTTAATACCATGGATCGTAGAGCTCTGAGTGGTTTATCGCGTGCAGCAAGCAGACAGTCCTGAGCGCAGTGTTTATACCCTCCTGTAAATACATGTGTGTAACCGCGTGGCTTCAGTCCAGAATCAGTAAAGATTGCCCTCAAGCAAGATTTGGAGCATGTGGTACGCAATAGCGGTTTTAAGCAAGGAGCTTACAAGGCAGCGGTCTGGACATGCATTCCCTAGTTCGCACGTTTCAATTTCAATGTTTGTTAGCGACGATAATAATAACAACATTAAGACTAGGTATAAAAGCTAATCCCCTTGCATGAAGATTATTTACCAGAAACACGTCCAACCCAGTCATGTCAACAACATCGTGCGCGAGCCCTTCAATCTCAACAGTCTCGGCCGATAGTAATAGCCCTGCTTCTTCTGACGTCTTCATGCTTCCTGATTCCGCCCTTGAGCCCTCGTCGTCGGAGAACGAGAATGGAAAGTCGTCTGATGACGCTATTCTTCGCGCCCAAGGCCATGAAGCTGTTTTACGCAGGTCGTTCTCTTGGCTCTCTTCCCTCGCGCTGGGGTTCACGTATGCCAGCAAGCCTCGATACTACAGAAACCAACAAAAAATAATGACTGATAACTCCATAGTATAACAAATTCTTGGGCCGGCTCTCTGAGCAATTTCGGGCAGAATCTGATATATGGTGGGCCTCAAGTGGCCGTCTTTTCCATCCTGGTCGCTGGCTTTGTACAATGGACCATCACACTAGGACTGTCCGAACTGGCGTCTGCCTTTCCGTCGACTGGCGTAATTAGACTCGGCTTTCTTGTCGCTTCCAGTATGTGAGTTAATTCGATTTTAGGGCCAATACCATTTTGTGTACATCCTTGCGCCCACTAAAACGAGGCGATTTGCCGCATTTATCACCGGCTGGTTCTCGGTCCTGGGATGGTGGACTGGCACATGCTCCGGTTTGTCGTTGATATCGCTATCCGGATTTGGCTTGATTCGCTTCCTCAAAGAAGATTTTGAGCAGAAGCAGTGGCATGTATACTTGGGTTATCTGGTTGTGCTCATCGTCACCGGTACGGCTGCAAACTCTCTAGATGCGACCGATTGCTAATATTTTTTTTCTCTTTTTAGTATCGCCGCTGTTCCTCTGTCCAAAATGGCTCCCAAAAATTACCTCAGCCTCGCTGTACTTGACGCTCTCCGGGTTTATGGCCTGGTTGGTGGTGATTTTAGCCATGAAGAAACAAACCAACCCGGGGTCATTCATCACCGAGCCTAACCAGGGCACCAGCGGATGGAATCAGGGCACCGCGTGGATGCTGGCTATTACGAATTCCATGTATACTTTTACTGGGACTGATGGGGCTATTCACATTGCGGAAGAAATGCATAATCCCTCGCGCAGACTGCCTCAAATAATGTAAGAAGACATGGTGATGGTTCCTGCTTCAATCTTCTGTGCTAATTAGCTCGTCTGCAGGAATCTCACCATGGCCATCGGATTGGTAACTGCACTGCCAATTATCTTGGTGTTCATGTTCGCCATGCAAGATATGGACAAGGTTATGCACTCGACAATGCCTGCAATAGAAGTCATGTACCAGGCCACCGGAAGCAGGACAGTGACAATTGTGATGTCGGTTCTTCTCATTCTAGTCTATGCCAGTTAGTAATCCATCATCCCAGATATCCTTACCCATAGGAAGCTAATTTTTAGGCAACCTGCCACCAACTTGGATATCCAGTGGCCGAGTTGCGTGGGCGCTCGCTCGCGACAACGGCCTTCCATACTCGCCATACTTTTCGCACGTCGACCCTGTGCGCGAATTCCCCGTGCGCATGACCGCAGCAGCGTGCTGTTTTGCCGCGCTGTACGGACTGCTGTATATCGCGAGCACCACCGCATTCAACTCCATCATCACCTCTTCCGTACTGTTCCTGAATATGAGCTACGCGATTCCGCAAGGAATTCTCGCAGTCAACGGACGATCCGCGCTTCTTCCAAAGCGCCCACTCACCCTGGGCCGGTTTGGATATGTGTGCAATGTCTTTGCTGTGCTGTGGATTGTCGTCATGGGTGTCCTCGTGTGTTTCCCACCGCAGCTGCCGACCTCGGTCGGGTCGATGAATTATACATCTGTCGTAATGGTTGGTCTTTTTCTTGTTTTTACGGCATGCTGGTTCCTGATCGGCAAGAAACAGTTCAAAGGGCCGATGATTGACTGGGAGAAGCTCGGTCTAGATAATCGGGCTGGCTGAGAATCAATAAATAGCTGCTTAGTGCCCACTCGTCGCAGAGGGATCGCCATTTAGATAACTAGCCATTCGGGTGGTTTGACCGGGAATCCGGCTACGTTCCATGTTTATTTTTTTTGTTATAATCGCTTTAGAAGAAATAGTACGAGAGAAGTGAATGCGTCACTGATTGGACGATCATACCTTTGTTGTGGTAGTCCGAGTTTGCTCTTTTCTGGGGTTGTCTGCTTCTCTCATGCGAGGGATGCATTGTGCTACGTCCCAATGGGTCGACGCGCAGCAAAGGGATGCTTTACGAACAAATAAACCAAGGAAATGAACGGGGATTAAAAAAAAAACAAAAAAAGAAATGAATCAAACTCCGCATATCTAGCGCCTATTCGAACAACCACAATCTCAGATGTGATCGGCCAATCTCCAATAGTTTTGTTCTCAACTGGTCGGCTGCGCCTTCCTTCCAATGTTTGCAGTTGAAGATGAAGATGGGATCGAATTGAAACGATTAATAATGAAAAAATACCGACAGATTGGTCTGCCAAGTTGATCTCCGATCTGACCAACTCGACAGCAAGGTATCGTAGATCCAGTGGGGCAGCGTAAGCAGCCAAAAGCAATATCCAATAGTTCCAGGCGTAATTCTCTGCAAGGCCGTCCCAAATTTGAGAGATCGAGCAATTTCCCAACTTAATAATAATCTTAATTTTCGAGCAATGATAATCTGGGTTTGGAGATCGCACCCGACAAGATGATGATACAGAGTACGATTGGCCACGCTCAGCCCTAAGCACGGTATAATTTATCGCCACTGAGCCGAATTTTCTGCCACCGGAGCGTGAACCATTACGTAGAAATGCATCTCATCCCTTCTTCTTCTCTTTATAAAGTGTGTAAACTATTGTCTACATCTTTCTGTCGCTGTTGTGGTATTTTTGCCGACATTCCTTGATCTCTAGATCCACGAATTCAGGGTTTGGGTTAGGGCTCAAAGGAAAGAGCCATGGCGACCGGCTTAATTTCCAGCCTGAGACGCTCTCGCAGCTTCTACCTGCTTGCTATCTGCCTCTCACTCTTCACAGATACCTTTCTGTACGCTGTCATCGTCCCGGTCCTCCCCTTTGCGCTCAGCGAGAGAGCCAACATTCCGCAGTCCGACGTACAAACCTCCAGTGCCCTGCTCCTGACCACTTATGGCGCCACCATGCTTTTTGCGTCGCCGCTGGTCGGCTTCATTGCCGACCACACCTCACGACGCTTCTCCTTTCTCTTTGGCCTGATTGGCCTGGCCGGTTCATCGCTGCTTTTTTATCTCGGCCGACAGCTCTGGGTGCTGTTCGTGGCACGCTTTCTGCAGGGCTTTGCCGCGGCAACTGTGTTGACTGTTGCCTTTGCCTTGATTTCCGAGGTGTTTAGCAAGGAACAGCTGGGATATGTATTTGGATACACTGAATTGAGCATGACGTTTGGCTCGGTCTTAGGCCCGTCCGTGGGTGCAGTCGTTTTCAACAACTTCGGGTATTACGCCGTTTTCCAGGTTATCTTGGGAATCATTGCTGTGGATGTCTTTTCACGCTTGATTATGGGTGACAAGACTACTCTCAAGCATTCTTCGGGAAAGACAAAGATACCGACTTCAAATTCTTCTGGCTTTGGCACGTTTCAAGATGAAGAGAGGAACCAGCAACAAGAAGAACAACAGCAAGGAAAAGATGAAGAAGTCAACACATTCTTTTCCGCCCTCGACCCTTTCCTCTATATGCTCCGGTCGCCACGAGTTATAACCGGCCTGTTTGGCATTTTTACGCAGGCCACCGTTCAGTCCGCATTTGATGGCATTTTACCACTCTTCCTCAAGTACACATTTGACTGGTCTCCCTCACTGGTTGGGTTTGTATTTCTGGCCTTTGCAATTCCCTCGCTGCTCGCGCCAGTTGTGGGGAGAATGTGCTCGATATGGCCTCCCAGGAGACTTGCTTTGATCAGTTTCACACTGCAAATTCCGAATCAGCTGGTTCTCGGGTGTGTGCAGCAAAGCTCAATGCTACATAAAGTTCTTCTTTGGGCATCGCTGATCAATCTCGGTATGTGTATCAAAAATGCTTAATTCCTTTCATGATCAATTGAAATTTACTGACTGTCTATTGATATTTAGGGATCTGCCTTGCCCTCGCCTTCACCCCCCTCCGATTGGACTTTGAGCTGGCCACCGACGAAGTCGAAAAGGAAATGACCGAAAAGCCCGTCAATAACTGTGACGTGAATATTTCTGCCCAGGGATACGGACTTTACAATAGCTGCTTCTCGCTGGGTATGCTTGTTGGTCCGTTATGGGCGGATTTCGGCGTCACTCACCTTGGATGGCGTGGCATGACTGGTAGTCTCGGTGTTCTTAGCTTTGTTGCTGCTAATTTGGTTGTAAGTTCTTTCACAAATCCTTTTCAATCTTGATTACGCGATTTGCAATCAAGCTCACATTTGTTTTATTCTAGTACTTTAACATGGGACGACCAAGGAATGCTGGATACGCCGTTGTTCGCAACTAGTGTTTATTCAAATTATCCTAGATTAAAAGGTGGCACATTTGAATTACAATATATGGGTGGAAGTTTTTCTCTTTGAGTTTTTGTCAATGCCAATCTGAATATGTAATGACACAATCGACTTGACGATGAAACGAAATTCAAGGCCTTGTCATAGATGAACAACAAAATTAAAAAGAGACAAAGCCTTTAAATTAGTTATCCTTCTTTGCGTCTTTTCCCACTGCATTTCTGGTCTTGTCATGGTAACTTTTGACCAGATCCTCCTTGCCCCCGTAACGTGATACCAACTCCTCCTCATTGCCATTCCACTTTGTGCCCATGACGTGGTCCCAGAATGTTGTATAGACCTGGGAGTAATTTGCCTATTGGAAAGACTTCAGCACGTATTTCTTCATCTGATGGGCAAAGACAACCGGGAGAACCCACCTTGATCCCCCAATTCTGGTGATGAATGTCATGAAACAAAGCGTTCTGCTCATTCAACCGCTGTAATGGATTCCACGGAATCGCATACCCGCTGTGATCATCCACTGCTTTGAGCACTGATATGCCTACAAACCACATGGTCTGGCGAGTCGAGAATCCGGCGATGGCGATTGCGAGCGATGTGCTAATGACATCAACGAGGAATGCTTCGATAAGGTTTGAGTAGAATGCGCCGAAGGCGTATGGGACGTTCAACTTTGTAGCTTTTGTGTTAACTAAGTTCTTGGAATCGGCCAGGTACAACTTACACGGTGGTGGGAGGAGTGGAGATTGACTTGGTGACTCTGAATCAGCAAGTTTAACCGCGCAAGATATTTGTCAGAACTTACTATACAGCCATTTGTTGACATGCACGGTACGATGGTAAAAGTATTGCCATGTATCTGCAAACATGACGGCCGTCGCGAACTGGAAGGCCGGGACCAGATACCAGTAAAGAAGATTCCCAATAGCAGTATCTGCGGGCGTGAAGCAGGATTTTGGGGTATCTAGTGTAGTATCTTTCATGAATACTGTGGAGCAATTGTCAGCAAAATTGAAGAATTCAACAAATGGAGACGACTTTCTATACCTTTTGTAGTCAAATATTCACGAGCACCTTTAGATCGAAGCGCCCACAGGGCGATCTGGTAGTCTTCATCACCTGTAAAGTCCCCTTCCCCAATCAATAAAAAGCCAAAGACAAAAGTAAGAGCCTGGTAGAACAAGACATGGCTGATTACTTGGGTCTTGGTTATGCGATTGCGGTTTTCTAATTCGGCAGTGGAATGCAACCGATACTTTGACAGATAATTGTTCGTATCAAGCCAATGGAAGAAAATTCCATATGCCCAGTACAAAACAATTGGCAGGATCAAGGAGAGATACTCGTCTGAAAGAGGTGGTAGCAGAGGAAGAACCGGGGATAAATTGTATTCTGGTAAGCACGAGGTGTTTTGGGACTCGTGTCTCAAATCAAGAGCCATGTTGATAGATGAATTGAGTTTCTACAAACACAATGAGGTTTCGAATTACATGTGCTTGGATCATACGTAGTGAAGAAATTTGTGAAAACAATGTAGAGAAGTTCTGAAATACCCCTCTCCGGCCTCGGCCTCTGGTGGCTATCACTCAGCCTGCAGGAGTGATGTTATGACGCAAGATAATAGAGTAAGTAAAAGCAGTGTTGAGGTTACCGATACCCAGAAAGTACTGCAGTTCTGTACGGTAAGCCGTGCAAGATGTGATACACTTATGCATGCCTAGAACTAGCCTAGCAGGTCACTCAATGTAGACCAATTTTCTGCCCTTAAATTCTAAGATTATCCCGAGCACCAAGTTTTCCCGACATACAGTCAATTTGCATTCTCACTACGGAAGAAAAAGTAAAGGCAACATGCAGGATTCCCACGTCTTGATTACTGGTGCCACTGGGTACATTGGCTTCAAAGTTCTTCTCAAAGCCCTTGAAGCTGGTTACCGAGCTCGCTGTGCTGTCCGCTCTCAACAGAAAGCAGACGTACTTCTACAAAACCCCGTGTTGAAAAAGCTGGACCCACAGGACAGATTATCCTTTGTCATTGTCCCCGATATTTCGGCGCCAGGAGCCTACGAGGAAGCAGTAGATGGCATATCCTACATCCTCCATGTTGCCTCTCCAGTACCGGGGCCAAACATCACTGATTACGTCCGAGATTTGACAACACCTGCAGTTCGGGCCAGCATGGAAATTCTATTGGCAGCAAGCAAGGCCTCCAGTGTAAAGCGGATCGTGTTTACATCTTCTGTCTGTGCCACTGCGCCCTGGGAGGTACTGGCAAAAGGTGATGCATCGGGACGAGTCTACACCGCCAGGGACCGCATCCCTGTGCCTTCGGATAATTATTCGAATCAATCCCAGGCATACAATGCGAGCAAGGTCCTGGCGCTGAAAGCTATTGAGGAGTACATGCAGGACGAGCGCCCCAGTTTTGACGTGATGCACGTTATGCCTGGTTGGGCTATTGGGCGCAATGACCTGGCCACTAGTGTCGCGGGGACCCTCTCAGGAACCAATGCAGCCATTATGGGCCATATCCTGGGTCACAAGTCAACCAAGGCGCTATCGCCGATCTGTGGTCATGTCGATGATGTTGCCAAAGCCCACATTCTTGCCCTGGATCCAAAGGTGCCTGGAGGCCAGAGCTTTGGTGCCTGTCTCCGAACGCCGTGGAACGATGCCTTGGATATTGTGAGACAGCATGCCCCGGAGTACGTGGCGAATGGAGTGCTGCCTGCCAATGGTGACCAGCCAAGCGTCGAGCTGGAGTTTGATTCGTCGGATACAGAGCGCGCTTTGGGGTTCAAACTGCAGGGCTTCGATGATCAGGTCATGAGCGCCGTCAATCACTACTTAGAAGAGCTCGCGAAGCCGGGAGCAAAGCCCGTACAAGGGTATTGGGATGGGGATGAGTGTTTCGCTACTTAGAATACCAGTGCCTATTCCTTTGTTCAGTCAATGGTTTCTAGTCATAAGTGTACTACTGCATAGTGATTTTTCGCTTATGCTTCCCAGGAATTGAGAGTGACTGCTGCATTGCGATCAACAACTTGCATGTTTGGTATGTACTTGTATTACGATACTTTACAATACGTAGTGTTCAATAATTCGTTCGATGTCACTACGGACCTCGAGCTAGGAATGACTAGTATCGGGTTAAATTAGTATGCATGATACTGTACCCATCTCATGCATCGGGCCGGTCCGCAGGGTGGAACCGCTAATTTGGCTGGATCTGAGTCTCTGACGAAGGCTTGACGAATAGAATCGGATGTCATAGCAATAAACAAGCTCATCGTGCTCTTTTAGAGTACGTTGTGTGGCTAGCCTTCTAGATCTGCAGCGAAAACTTGGTTCTTCAGCCAGCCATGTAGAACTTAAGCAAAAGCAAAGAAACTCAATTTCAAGGACATACACGACATATACGATAGCTACGATAGCTGTGAACCTGCAGACTATCATACCCCACTCTATACGACTTCATGTAGACTATGCGGAGTGAAAGCAGGCCTGCTCTCGCTCAACGCGATGTCTTTTAGGGGACTCGGAGACGTTCATTCTCTTTCATAAAATTAAACAATCAGTTGTCTAATCAAGTTTGCCCTCTGCCCCAAAATCGTTAGAACCATGGCCGCGTTCAGTCTACCACCGACCCTTTCCCTAGCCGGAAAGACAGCTATCGTTACTGGAGGCTCAAGAGGCATTGGGGCCGGAATTGCCCTCGAGCTCGCAAGATACGGTGCAAAAGTGGCTATCATTTACCACTCCGAGGCGAGTATTGCAAAAGCAGAGCAGGTCGTCACTCAGATTAAAGAGGCCGGCAGCGTTGCGACTTCAGTTCGGGCTGATCTCTCCACCATTGACTGTGGAAAACGCATTGTTGATCAGGCAATGCGAGAACTCGCGGTGCCTCACATTGACATACTCGTCAACAATGCCGCTGCAGACCCACCTTTCACGTCTGTCTTGGAGACAGATGCAAATTTGTTCGAATAGTAAGTCTCTGCGTCGCATGGGTCAGCCAGCCACTTCCTTAACTTTTCGGTTGCTAGCAACATGAATGTAAACGTACGGGCACCATTCCTCTTGGTGCAAGCACTTCTTCCTCATTTTTCTCCATCTGGTGGTGGTCGTATCATTAACATGTAAGTCAAGTCCTATGATGCCGGGTTGATAAACTCTACTCATTTTCAATATCTAGATCGTCAATCCTAGCTCGTTCCGGAGGTGAGAATCTGTCGTTTTACGCCTGTAGTAAGGCGTCATTAGAGTGTCTCTCTCGTCAATGGGCCCACGAATTAGCAAAACCTTACAAACTAACTGCCAACACTATCCAACTTGGTGAAATTGCTACAGCTGCTACAGCTGCTGAGGTTCCAGACTCCTTCAGAGATGCTCAGCTAGACCTTCCTAGTGCTGCAAGGCGCTTTGGCACGGTCGAGGAAGTGGCTAACGTTGCGGCCTTTTTGGCGGGGGCTGGCTCAAGCTGGGTCAACGGATGCACAATTTCGGTGAGCGGTGGAAGTTTGTACATATGATGAGTTTATTGTGTGATACAAAACTTGGCTCGGAGATTTTCCAGTGTAGTTAGAGAGATCTTAGCTAGGAAAAGTAACAAATCATTTCAAATGACCGGTCAAAGTCAAAGCCCCTGATATTTTACTCCACTTTGCTTTACCATACGCATGAACTATTGGTATTTTGTATGCAAGAAAGTGGCTAAATTAAGATTTGGAAGTACTTATGCGAATGATCCGGAATACACCTCGTATTTCGAGCCAATTGGTCTTTGTCCAAGTACAGCACGTTTATGTAATGAGACTATAGATGTATAATTGTTTTTATATTACCTCCGTGGTTCTTCGAGCATGCGTAATGCTTCCTTTGTGACAAGATGCAACGTTGAATAGATAGTACTGGTCAATCGATGTGACCGACTAAGATGCAGCCATGTAGAACCGAAACCGGAGACTGGTTTTTACGATCAGTCTCTGAATTCAAAGCTCTCGCGAAGCGGCCTAATACTGAATAGTGTGAGTTATTTTAATGCTCACCGCTTTACGGAAGTGTTCCTACCCACATCGCATGTGTGAGGTACGTTACAGGAATGAGGCCTGTGGCGTCATTATCCCAGTCGTACTGCATTAACCTGAAATGTAAATACTTGTTTGAATAAGCAACTTCGCGTCAATATTAATAGAGATTCAGAAATACTACTAGCAAGCTTTATGTAAATCTAATAATCATAAATTGTGGAGAAAATGCGTTCTTGTATAAGAGTACTTCTGGAGTATTTCTCGTATGTCTTCACTTACAATTTATATACATATCCAGTAATCAATCAGAATAAAAGAATCAAACATTGCAATAGGGCAAGGCATATTCAGCATTGTCTGTCAGCATGGATTCTCAGTCTCCCGAAACTACCAGCGACGAGGACCAAGTATGGGATCCTTACAATATCCTCGATTCTGACACCGATAACACAACCCCGCCAGATGAATCCCACCCGTGGGACATGTTGTCCTCAGAAGAACAACAGCTGACAATGCAATGGTCTGATGCCCTCCAAATCGATCATCGGTTGATTAAGCCCACAGACAATTTCTTCGAGCTGGGAGGGGATTCAATGACTGCCATGCAACTTGCTACCGACATGCCTTCGACTGGAAAAAAACTTCTTGTCTCTGATGTTTTCAAAGCACCCACTTTGGCTGATATGGCTAGGGCTGCTATTGAGTCAGCAGTGCAAGAGAGTGATATTGGAATTAAGGCTTTTTCATTACTTGATCCTGAGACAGATGTTTCTAGCTTGTTGGAAAAGGCATCTAGTCAGTGTCAGCTAGATACTGGATCAATTGAGGATATTTATCCGTGTACCCACCTTCAAAAGGGCGTCATGGCTTTGTCCTTGCTGCATACCGGTATCTATATGGAACAGCACGTATATTCTATACCCTGTTCCTGGGACTTGGACAGCTTCAAAAGTACGTGGAGTGCTGTGGTACGTTCCTGTGATGCATTTCGAACTCGCATTATCCATATCGATTCTAGCGAGTGGTTTCAAGTGGTCGAACATGGTGAATTGAATTGGACCTGTGCAACGGACGTCGACACATATCTTGAGAATGACCGAAAATTCCCCATGGGTCTTGGAGAACCGCTCATTCGGTGTGCTATTATTGAATCAGAGTCGCCGAAATTCATTCTCACAATCCACCACGCTGTTGAAGACGGGTGGTCGCTGAAAATGATTGCCCCATTGGTCAATGAAGCGCACTGTAACGGGGACATTGCTTCTTTAGGAAGCTTCAAGTCATTTATCAAATACCTGTCAAAGTTGGACAATAATTCCTCCAAGCAGTATTGGCAATCAAAACTAGATGGTTCCAGCCCTTCAACATTCCCACCGCTGCCATCGCCAACACATCAGCCTCGTGCAGATCGAGAAATAGCGCACTTTATTCCTCTAAAGAAAAACAACTCATTACGTACAACACTGTCGACTTCAATCCGGGCAGCCTGGACGATCTTGCAATCGCGATACTTGGATGACGACACAGTAGTGTACGGCGAAACATTATCTGGCCGTCATGTTCCGTTGCCCAAGATTGGGAAAATATTCGGTCCTACAATCACAACAGTACCAGTCAGGCTAACTATCGACAAAGAAAGTTCCATTTCTCATACTCTAGATTATATCAACAACCAATATGCTAATATGATGGCTTATGAGCAATTTGGGCTCCACAACATTCAAGCCCTGGGCGACAGCGCACGACGTGCCTGCGCATTCCAAAGCTTGCTCGTCATCCATCCTGAACGGGAGAATAAAGAACCACAAAGTGACGAGTTTTCTGAGATCTCACTGGGACTTAAAAATTACTTGTCTTATGGCTTGACGGTGGAATGCCAATTGGCAACTAATGGTGTTTCTGTGGAGATGAGCTTTGATCCTGCTGTTATCAGTGATATGCAGGTTAAGAGAATCATCCACCAGTTTACTCATGTTCTATCACAAATATCAGATCCGTCATATTCGGAGACTGCCTTAAAGGAAATCGAAATCACAAGCCCTGAGGATAAAGTGGAAATTATGAAGTGGAACGACGGTCCACTAGAGTGTCTAGAAGATTGTCTCTTCAATGTCATTGAAACAAGAAGTCAGGGTTATCTCGAAAGCCTGGCTATCGACTCGTGGGACGGAAAAGCTTCATACCGGCAGCTTAGCGACTGGTCGTCCAGTCTCGCGACTCTCCTCGTTGAACACGAAGTTGGACCGGAGAAGTACGTCGCCTTGTGTTTTGAGAAGTCAATGTGGACTATTGTTGCCATGATGGCTGTAATGAAAGCTGGTGGTGCTTTTGTTCTGCTTGATCGAACCCAGCCAATAACGCGATTGCAAAAGATCGTACAGACGGTTGATGCGACTCTATTACTATCATCGACGGCTCAACTTTCTTTGTGCACGAGCTTCTTTGACAAAGTTTTGGCTGTCGAGCCAAATGAATTGAAAGCCCAATCAGTTCAACTAGCCAACAAAAATTATTATATTGCCAGCTCCAGCAACGCGGTGTACGCGACATTTACGTCTGGTTCAACCGGAGAACCAAAAGGAATCGTAATTGAGCATCGCAACTGTCTATCTGGGTTCGAGGCACAGATCAAACGTGGCCTATTTAGCAAAGACTCCCGGGTATTGCAGTTTACTTCATACAGCTTCGACACATGTATTGAAGACATCCTAGCCACCTTGTTAGTTGGTGGTTGTATATGCGTTCCGCGTGATGAAGATCGACTGCACGACCTTCCTCGAGTCATCAATGAGATGAATGTCAATCTTTTTCAGACAACAACATCGGCCGCAAGTCTTATATCTCCTGGAAGTGTTCCAACCCTGCGGACACTTCGACAGGGAGGGGAGCCTATGTCCGGAAGCCTTATTGATCGATGGGCAGGTGCTGTGCAGGTAGAAAACAGTTATGGACCAAGCGAATGCACGGTGACTTCATCAATCCAGACTCTGCCACACTCTGGGAATCCGACCAATATTGGCAATGGTGTTGGGTGTATATTATGGGTTGCAGAATCTACGGATTCGTCACGATTGGCCCCGATAGGAACAATAGGCGAACTACTCGTTCAAGGGCCAATTGTCGGACGTGGATATATCAATCGAAATGAGGCAACAGCTGCCAATTTTGTATTAAATACGTTTCTACCAGAAACTCATCCGTCTGCTGCATACAGGGTATATCGTACTGGAGACCTGGCAAAGTACAATGATGACGGAACGATCAATATCGTTGGTCGAAAAGACAACCAAGTCAAATTGCATGGTCAGCGTATTGAGCTTGGAGACATTGAGTCTCATCTCCTCAGTCATGAACATGTCAAGACTGCTGTGGCTGATTTGCCAGTTGCTGGAGCGTTGGCAGGGATTATTGTTGCAGTTGTTCAGCTACATGACAACATCAAAGACTCGAATCGAGAATCTAGCAACAAATTGGATCTATTTTCTGAGGAAAAACTGTCTCAATACTCTGAAAGTCTGTCCGGAATCCGGAATCGGCTAAGGGCCTCCTTGCCCTCTTACATGGCTCCCACGGTTATAATTCCAGTACGCTATTTGCCTACCCTAGTCACAGGAAAACTCGATAGAAAGTCCACAAAGACGTGGCTATCAGAGATTACCTGGGAGCAAAAAGCAATGATAGACCGTGTCAGTAGCAACGCTGATCCTCTTTCTGAAATTCCATCCGACGAAACCCTGGCCCTGGATCTCAACAAAAGACTATCCAAGCTCTTGGTAGGAGAGAACAAAAATATCATGCGAACGATAGAGAATCGAGACTTTTTTTTGAAGACTGTCGGTCTTGACTCGATCAAAGTGGTCAGTTTATCGCGTATTATTGAGCAGGAGTACGGTCTCAAGGTACCCATCACAGTCTTGAACAGTAGCTCGCTTTCAGTGCGAGGACTCGCGCGCCTTATCACTCACGCGAAACTCGGGCAACGATCTTCAGAACTATCGCAGTTAGATGTGACCAGTGAGTTGTCAAATTTGAAGGCTCTACTTGACGGTAATGACTGTGGTACGGTCTTGCTCACCGGAGCGACTGGCTATCTCGGTGCGCACATTCTGAAGTTTTTGCTCAAAAGTGATCGGACGACCAAAGTCATCGCCCATGTTCGAGCGCAGAGCCATGATCAAGGACGCGGTAGGGTGATTAAAGCTGCTCAGATGGCAAAGTGGTGGGATAGCAGTCTGCGCGAGAAGCTAGAGATATGGCCTGGCGATCTGGGACAACCACGTCTGGGACTGAGCGCCAAGCTCTGGAATCGCTTGACAGATACCTCTTCCCCTGAAGAGTCTGTGAACTGTATTGTTCACTGCGGAGCTATGGTCAACTGGTCCAACGACTATCACAGTTTGAAATCGGCAAACGTCATGTCCACTCTTGATCTCCTCCGCTGTGCTAGGTTGTCTGAGGCTGTTCGAAAATTCGTTTATATCTCCGGTGGGCCTCAGTGGGATCCAATTCGAGAAGACACGGACGAAAGTTTGCTGAAACAACTGAAACTTACGGACAATGGCTATGGTCAATCGAAAATCATGTCCGAGCTTCTGGTCCGCACCTATGCAGCCAATCCTGGCCAAACTTCAACCGAAACTTCCATCATCAAGCCCGGATTCATCATTGGATCTCCCGACACAGGAGTGGTGAATTCCGATGACTTTATTTGGAGAATGGTCGCAGCTGTAATTGCTATTGGGGGTTATGATAAGGAATCTGCCAATTCCTGGATCTTTGTCACGAGCGCCGACCGTATAGTCGAGCTTGTCATGGATGGGTTCTTGTTCGACGCGAACAAGTCTCTTGCCGTGAAGAAGGTAAATGAAGGAATTACTGTGGGAGAACTGTGGAAGATACTTGGGGAACACTTTGGATATCAGCTGCGCCCGATGAACTATCTAGACTGGGCGGCGGCTTTGAAGAACGATATCGAGAAATCCATGGAGCGCCATCCTCTCTGGCCAGTCTACCACCTGGTTGAGCAGAATTTCTGCGCTCTCGGTTATGATGGAGAAATGCCTCAAGACCTACTTGAATCTGAACGTCGCCGCTATGTCAAGTCTTCGGTCATTAGCAGTGTTGAGTATTTGATCAAAATAGGGTTTTTGCCGAACCCCAAGGGGAACACTCTGATATCTACCACCGAAATTACTTTTAATCGTTCAGGAAACCATCTTTAATGTTTCTTTTGTTGTTGAACTGGTTGGGTGTCTTATCAACTATTAAGATGAATAAAAATGCTCTATTTATCACTCGTTTATCCTGTTTTGCGATCTCCTTCCTTCTGCTAGTATGTCACGTATCAGTTTTCTAGGTTACATGTTTCTTCTTCAGGTCTTTGCAATAATCAAAGTTAACCTGGCTGAATAAAAAAACTCTAAGGTAAGGGTCTCTCTGGGTCCGGGTTCACTGAACGTGCTTGGATCCGGGTTTACACTTCTTCATGCTCCTGGAACATCCTTGCAAGCTCCGACTGTACTCCGTAGCCGGTTTTCAAATTCAACCACACAATGTATCCATAATAGTATTAACAGGGCCTCGGTAAAGTACATTTTTCATGACAGGTTTCGAAATGTGATGTATATGGTGCGTAAAACAACCCCGCGGTTAGTTGCAGCACACTAGGCTGCATATGCTGTGTAACCCCGTTGATCATATTCGTTGGCCTAGATCCATAAAAGACAGCTTGTTTGTGCAGAAACGACGCCATGTAATAAAAAGTACATTTCAATACAGTTACATGCAGGTCCTAAACACCACCTAAAGCATGGCGTAATGCACTCAAGCACGTTGATCCTTGGAATGTCAGATCTACCTGGTGGTCAATGCAATGCACCCATGAGATACAGCAAGGAAACTGCTCTCCACCAGCAACTCGAGTCAGTTGAGCGGGCAACTATCTATTTTGTGCATTTCCGTGATCGGAGCAGTCTTCTTAAGGTTCTCAGAACTTGGAATGGCTGCTTGTGGGACTCGCACGACTGCACGCCTAGCAGGTCATTGTGTACAAACCCCTCACAACAATTGATCGACTTGATTGTAGCTTAATCTAGAGCTCAAGTTGCGGTGAAGACGAGTCAAAAACTTGTTTAGATCAAATATCCGAGGCTTTTCTCTTTATTTTTCTCTTTTGATTCATTACTCGTCACTGGAAAGGCATCGAGTGACTTGAGTAAACACTCGCCTTACAACAAGTCCAGTTGTTCAACACTCACTCCAGTGAAATCTTCCTGCCTTTTTCATTTATTTTCCCTTCTTTTTTCTTTTGTTTTCTAGAAAATGGCCAACGATAACCAGATTTGCAATGCTTTCCCTCCCCTTCCCTCATATACTCTACAGCCAGCCGAGCCTCTGGTGCCATGGATGTCGGACTTTACGCTCTCGCTCATCTTACCGATTGTTCTCTACTGGGGGCTGTCGGGTCTTGCCACTGTCATAACCTACTATGCATCAAGTTTAGGGTTGCGGCGACTGCACACCGAGGCCGAGCTTGAAGTCCGCAACCGCACTTCTAAGCTCCGAGTCCTTTTGATCGTGATACGGAATAGTGCTTTGCAAACGGTTTTGGGAGGAGCACTAGGATACTTACAAGGGCCTGATGTTTATGGACGAGAGGCTTATGATATTTCCTTGTGGGCACAGCAAATCCGAATCACTGGATGCTTGTTTCCGGTTTTTCAGTCATTGTCCAACGGCGAGCTCGCCCAAGGACTGATAGCTTTTGCCATGAAGAATTTGCCTGATGGTGCCTTGAATTTGACAGTAGCCACCGACGCTACTATCTCCAGCAATATATACGACACAGCTTACACTGACTGGGAGATTGCTGGGGCATGTTTCATGTACTATGGCGTCATGAATGCTATCCAATTTTTTGTTGCTTTTGTGGCAATCGACACATGGCAGTATTTCGGCCACCGTTTACTCCACGAGAACAAGCTTCTCTACCGTGAGTCTGCGCTTGACCTTTTTTTTTTGTCTACTTTGCTCATCCAATTGTTCGTTATCTAGGCACCGTTCATTCCACCCACCATCAGCTATATGTCCCATTCTGCTGGGCGGCGTTTTATATGCACGCGCTCGAAAGCGTGTTTCTTGACTTTGTCTCAATAGCAATCGCGTTTCCTGCGGCCGGTTTGACCACCAGACAGGGCATGTGTTTTACAGCTATTGTTACCTGGAAAGCAATTGCCGATCACGCCGAGGTTGATATGCCGTGGAATCCGATGTATCTGTTGAGCAGTACCAATACATTGTTTCATGATATTCACCACCAGACCTGGGGACTCAAGGTATTTTCTTTTTCATGTTTTTTTTGGTTAATTAATGTGTCTAATGGATTAAAGCACAACTACGGCATCTATTCTCCTTTCTGGGATAAACTGATGGGTACTTTCTGGGTCGATGAAGCTACTGCAAAGGTCAAATACGAAGCAGGACGGGCTTCTGCGGCAGAAAGGCTCCAAAAGCGTATGGATTGAGTGTTTTTATTTGAGACACTTATGTTGGTTGAAATTTTAAAGGCAATTTTTTCTTGTCTTCAAATGTTAGCGGGGATATTCGAATGAACGGGTTAGTACGAGTTGACTCTAGCATCTTGTGGCATAGCAATCGATTACAATTTGAATATCTATCCCGGCAAATAAACTTTTTAGCAATAAGTAAACGCGCAAACTGCCAGCATTTTTGATTGGTGTGGAAATATTATAACAGGTTGGCTTCATGTAATTTTCCTCTAGCAATGCTACAGGTGTATCAATGTAGGTTTCAAATGTTGTTCAGCACTCACGTTATATACATCTGGATCAATTGATGGTATTGCACTCTCAACAATAATAAAGTCTACCAAATTAAATTGATGATTCACAAGCTTTAAACAACTTTATTATAGTGAAACCGCATTTCTAAGGCATGCTTAATGTGAGATGTGCCTGTGCGGTTGAAGCAACAATATATGTCAAGAAATCACAATACATATTAGATGGTCAAAGTAAAGCAATCTGATTGGTCCCTAAGAGGTTAGGTCTTGGCAGTATCACGTGACTACCACGTATTACGTTGATGCCTCAGGCACAAACAGTCTTGGCACGCGATATTCTTCAGCGAATGTTTCAGGAAGTGTCACTCAACAGAGGGGATATTCGACGTTGGATTTCGACTTCCTGGTATATTTATCTTACTTTTCACTCAAAGTTTGACCAGAGTAGGGGCACACTCCGTAGACGTACACGTACTCCAAAAAACAGTGGATAAGATCTTAAATTACTGATCACCGATCAGCGGGCGGACGTCATCAGGGCGATTATCAATGGAGACAAAGACGGTCAATCAACAGCGTTGATGTTTTGTCTCCGACTTGTCGCAGTGTCACCGATATGGGCACTAAGGCTGCCAACTGCCAACTGCCAAGTCCAGGTGTTCACACTGAAAATACTAATTACAATGTACCACACAGTCAGCAGCATTAAAAAAAAAAGGCAGCCTAGTCCCACAGGTTTGAGGTTGACGCGAATGACAGGTGACACAGTCGTGCCGTGCTGTTAAATTAGTCGCAGCGTCAATCAGTGGGAGGTGGCTGTGCAGACCGTCTCAGATACCGAGAAAGACACATGCGCTTGCGTACGCCATTCTCGAAAGTTGATTGAGACACATGTTTGAGGCAAGAGTCGTGTCATGGATAAAAATAGAAGTCCAGTCGCATAAAGCCATTCATCACAATGATTGATTGAACACAGCGATTAAGCGCCAGCGACTCTGTTCCAGTTGAAAGGTTTGAAATGATTACCGAATTACCATACAATACGCAGCCCGGTGGAGCCGGCGATCGCCCACAGGGCCACAGGGCCTGGACGGCTGCCCCACTTGGCGGGCCCGAGGCCAACAGGTCGCCGCATGATTGGCCGCGAGCTTTCTGGATGGCGTCCAGAATCTCCAGATCGGGGTGACACGCGTTGCCCTCATCGGTAGTCGATCGCCACGGCCGCTCAGCGCTTTGAGCATGGTTATGATCTGGAAAACTATACGATGCATACGTCGCTATTATTTACTGTCTCGCCTATTTTTCTTATAAAATTTTTAGTCTGCTTAACGTTGCTCCCGGACTCCCGGAGGCGTTCGACACCTAAATTTCCACCCTGAAGCACAGCCGCCCAGTTTGGCCAACCACAGTTCGAGATTCGGAAGCCGGCCCATCGCAGGCCCATCACAGGCCCCTCAGTGGTCATCCGGCCCCCTCTCCTTTCCGTATTCGGCTAAACTGCCGCTTCGCTCAGCCAATCCCCTGCCTGCTCGAACTCTGGGGTCAGCCACTTGTCGCGCGCGCTGACTACGACTAAGGAACAGTGTTTCATTACATACAGCACTCGTACGGAGTTTACGTACTACGTACCTGGACCCGTGGGCGAGTGAGCAGGGGGCGCTCCAGACTGCCCGCCCCTTCCTCTCGTCTCTCGTCAACCACGTCCACCTTCAACCTTCAACCTCCGACTTTCAACCACCAACTAACTACCCTCGTCATTCTTGGGCATCCGCATCGCAAGTCATACTTACACCGACATTCGTTTCTTCCTGTCCGCCGCCTGCTCGGCTCGCCCTCTCTCGTTTCGCCTCTGGTCTGGCTCCGGGAATTTGCCGTGCGCCTCCCGTTGCTTGCTATCCCGCTAGTTACATTCCTTGCTCTCTTCAACTCCTTGCTGTCGTGCAGACAACACCCATTCAATACTCAAGTTGCCTAGCAGCTTGATAGTCATTCGCTCCGGCGCCAACGACGCTCGCCCTTTCTGTATATCCTCCTCCCAACTTCTCTCGCCAAGCCGACTGTGTCGCAATTCAGGTGTTATCACAGGGGAACTACCGCCGACCGACCAGCCCTCATCGTCTCTATTCAGCCCTGGACAAATTCCAATGACTCGTTCTAGCTCCTAGGGAGGAAGCCATTACGCTACAGTACCTTTTTTCACCTCTCGGCGCTCTGGAGTGTCCGACTTACTATATCGTTTCGCCGCTGTCCAGACGGCGTCTTCATTTTCTTTTCGCCTTCCAAAATTTATTTACTCGCATCAAATCGTCAACATGCGGTCTTTAACAGTATTACCGTTCCTTTGCGCCTTCGTTTTCTTCACACCCATGGTTGCCGCCCTCAAACTTCTACAATCCACATCGCTCAGTCCGTGCATGGACAGCAGTAACTTTTCCGCTTCTCTATTCAACGTTCGCTTTACCCCCGACAACGGATCGCTTGCCTTGGATATAAATGCTTACTCTGCCATCGACGGAAATGTCACCGCCGAATTGCAGGTCATTGCCTACGGCTTTACCGCCCTGACTGAATTACTCGATCCCTGTAAAGACACCTCTGGGAAATTGGCTAGCTTATGTCCCATGCAGTCGGGTCCGTTGGATTTTTCCCCTACTTTCACCGTCGGCCAGGATGTGATCAAGCAGATCCCTTCTATTGCTTACAATGTTCCCGATTTGGACGGACAAATCAAAATTATCATCCACTCCAAAGCCACAAATGCAACCATCGCTTGTCTACAAGCAAATCTTACCAATGCTCAAACCGTCTATCAAAAGGGTGTTGAATGGGCTGTTGCGGTCATCGCAGGCCTTGGTCTCGTCGCCTCGGCCATCACTTCCGGTTTAGGTCACTCGAACACTGCTGCTCACGTCGCCGCTAACGCCCTGTCTCTTTTCGGCTTCTTCCAGGCTCAAGCAATGATTGGTGCTACTTCTGTTCACATGCCTCCCATCGTTGAAGCCTGGACTCAGAATTTCCAGTGGAGTATTGGCATCATTCATGTTACTTTCATCGAAACCATCGCTACTTGGTACCAACGCGCCACCGGAGGAACGCCTTCTACGCTACTAGACACCATTAGTACCACCTCTATCCTGGTTGAGAAACGTTGGCTTCGAGACGGTTTTGATATGTTCCGGAGGGGCATGAATTATCTGGCCGAAAGAGAACAGACCAGCGTCTCCAAAACCAAGATAGAAACGATCTCAGGATTGACTCGTGTTGCATTCAAAGGAAACATGGAAGTGACAAATATCTTCTTGACCGGTTTGATCTGGTTCAGTGTTTTTGTTACCCTCGTGGTCTTGGGCGTCGCTGCTTTCAAAGGTATCACCGAGCTCTTGGTAAAGCATGGAAAGATGTCGGGCGACAAGTTCCAGGACTTCCGTAATGGCTGGAAGGTCGTCCTGCGAGGTATTCTCTTTCGTTTGATCCTGATCGGCTGGGCTCAAATGTGCGTGCTCTGCTTGTGGGAGTTTACGGTTCACGATTCGGCGGCCGAAATAGTATTGGCCATCATCATGTTCTTCTCGATGTTCGGCGTTCTTGGATGGGCCTCTTTCAAGGTGATCCAGCTCGCAAAACGCTCGATTGCCATGCACAAGAACCCCGCCTACATCTTGTATTCCGACCCAAATTGTCTCAACAAATGGGGTTTCCTATATGTGCAATACAGAGCCACTTCTTACTATTTTGTCATTCCCGTGCTTGGTTATCTGCTCATCAAGGGCATGTTCATTGCCTTTGCCCAAGACCACGCAGTTGTTCAAGCTGTTGCCTTGCTGATCATCGAAGCCGCTTTCTTGGTTGCCGCTAGCGTTATCCGCCCCTGGATGGACAAAAAGACGAATATTTTCAACATTTCCATTGCTGCGGTGAACTTCTTGAACAGCATTTTCCTGCTCGTTTTCAGCGACGTCTTCAACCAACCAGTAAGTTATTCTACTATGGTCCAAACAATAACAGTCCGCTAATTCTCTTAACCAGGGTATGGTTAGTGGTGTGATGGGCGTAGTCTTTTTCGTTATCAACGTGATATTTGCTTTTGTGCTTTTAGTTCTGGTCTTGATTGCTTCGGTTTACGCCATGGTGTCGAAGAATCCGGACATGCGCTACCAACCCATGAGGGATGACCGCGCTTCATTCATCAAGTCCAACACTGAGCTCAACACCGAGCTTGACGCTTTAGCCAACACGGCTCGTGGTGGCGAAATGGAGCTTAAATCGACCGCGTATCACCCCACATACGAAGACGAATCGAATTCGTTTTCCAGCGGCAACGGTGCCAGTATCAACAACCACAACCAACACGATGGAAATCGGCCACCACGATCTCCAGTTGACCCGTCCGTGCCGCTGTTCCCCAGCAGCCATGGACCTCCTCCATCGTACGATTCGAATGGATACAGTGGCATTGCGCGAACCGGGTCGCCCGCTCACATGGGTGACTTTAACCCATCCGCAGCGCTCGCGGCGCACAACTTCAGACAACAGAACAATTCAAGTCCTTGGCAACGAGGAGCTGGTTACGACCATTAGAGTCTCGTCTTTTGTTTTGTTTTGTTTTTTTGAGATGAAGACATGTCTTAGAAAATTTCTGCTGTTTTCCTCCGGAGGGTGTAGCAAATTGGTCTGACGGCCTTTTTGTTTTCCTGCGTGATATCATATGAATTTCCGTTCTTTATGGGTCTCACCCTCTGTACTACTACACCGAGTTTCTTTCCTGTGGATTTACGGCAGCTTCTTGATCGTATTTTTTGGTATATATACCTGGCGTTTTGAGTGTTTTATTGTTCATAGCATGTGCGGGAACAGCTTGCTGAGTTGGGATTGGAGCAGTTCTACCTTCGGTCACTGATCGGTTGATTTCAAATTTATTTTTGACCTTTTTTTTTTTTTTTTTTTTGAAAAGGGTGTTCTGCCTATTGATAACATCATAGGCAGTGGCGTTGACCTTTAAGACGGCTTTGGATACCGTTACATGTAGTAAAAGCCTAGTTGAGTCTAGTCAATACATCAACCTTGAATATAATACTCATCTAGTAGAATTGGCGTCAGACAATACGGTTATAGTTTCGGCAGATACTTTTTTATAGGGTATCATGTATTCGATATATGATTCCGACGGGGAACAAGAAAAAAGAGAAAGAACTACTCCCAAGTCCTTAAAGATTAAAACGCCAATAGTAACCTCCTCCCCTGCATGGATAATATTTTTACATGCTTTTGAATAGAAAAAGAAAAAGAAAAAGGGAAAAAGACACAAGAAACGTGCCCCTTTCATCCTCATCGCCTATCCCCCCCTCCTGGAGGCCCATACATCCCAGGCCCTCTTGGAAATCCTCCGGGCGGCGGCGAGATGCTCGAGCCAGGTCCACCAGAAGATCCACCAGACGGCGGCGCTGAACCACCAGGGAAGCCAGGCGGCACAGGGAAGTTTGCTGGGAATCCGCCGGGGGGTGGGAAAGGCAGGCCACCTGGTGGCGGAGGCATCCCGGCTGGAAGACCGGCTGGTGGTGCGCCGCCGGACTGAGCGGGTGGTCCACCGGCAGGGTTGGGGAATGGGAAAGGAGGCATGCCGCGGCTTCCTGGTGCTGTGTGTGAAAGTCAGCTTTGTATTTCTTTGGTTGGGGGTTTGTCTTTATATCTTTATACTTACGAGGTAGTCCGCCCGGCGCGCCTGGTGGTGGGATACCGAATGGCGGAGGCGGCAATTGACCTGGTCGTCCTGTTAAGCGGCATATTAGCGGGGAAGCTCTTCGACAAGAACATTGCAAGGAAAAAAAAAAACAACGTACCTGGCATTCCAAACGGCGGTGGCAGTGACCCGGGAGCCCCAGGGTGCTGTAGCATAGGATTCGCCTGGCCCTCAGCAGCGTAGGAACTCGTGATCGAGTCAATTACCGATTGAGCTTTCTCATGGCCGATTTCTTTTCAAAACACGTTAATATCCATCAACAGACCAAATTGAACCGGAAAAGAGAGGCACGCACGTTGGTAGTATTCAACCACGTTTCGAAGATGGTTTCGTCCCGAGTTGTGAGCTTTTCGCACGCTCATTGAGTCGTGCGTTAGGTAGACATCGCAGTAATCGCCTACACAGTTGGTATCAGTATGTATTCTCCGATCGATTTGAGAGTGCGTGCTGTGTCGGTTTTCGGCGCGAATTACTCTCGCAAAGTTGATGAACCGGGGGACCCTACAGAAGAGTGCACAGATGGTCAGTTTAGGAGATGGATTTCAAAAGAAGCAATACTTATATTTTGGCATTTTGAGAGAGTCTGCAGAGAACTATGGTCTGCTTCCAGGGTTGGGGTGTGGGAGGGTTGCGCTCATGCGCGCGCGTCGGAATTAGGTTGAGAGCTCTGGTCTGGCGACAGCGGTTGGAAGAAATGCGGTGGCAGTTGTATGTGTAATGGCAGTCGTGCACACAGCTAATCAGTATCAAGTCTGTGTCGTAGCGATTTGGTTAACAGTCAACCTCGCGAGACTCAATAAAGCCGAGAATTGTCAACGGAGGTTGACTTTCAGGCGGTGTCAGGAGGCAGAATAGTTGACAAATACGCTAGTCTAAATATGGAAATTGCATCTATAAATTTTCGAATTGTTTTCATTTCCATTGCTATTATTACTCTTTTTTCGTTCTAGTAGTATACTGTACAGGGCGAATTCAAGCCACCACTCCATATTTGAGCATTGGTAATACTGACAGGAGCTTCTCGAAGGTTGCCTATGTCTGCATCCCAGGGCAGTGTTATTTGCCAAGCCAAGTAGTGTTGCATATCAAGGAGGGGCATTTTGAGAGCATTCAAGCATTCCTCATTGTATATCCTAATTGCTGCTGTATACTAAAAAGCTTGCTCCATCTCAATAGAAATTTATCATCACTTGAATCTATTTCATTGTGCTCATCGTCTCGAACCCTTGGGAAGGACGGAAACTTCACATCTGAGGGTGTGATGAACCATACTTATGGAGGGCAAGATACCTTACTGGCATGAATCAAAGTAAAAGAAATCAATGATAGTGCTCTTGGTCGAACCAGAAACAAGTAGACCATTTGGAAGACTCAAGAACAGATGTTGTGATGTTGGCTGACGGATGTGGGAAATAGAAAGTCGCCAGTTGCAAATATTTTAAAAGCTCATGATATCAAGGGTCAATATTGTAATTGGTTAGTAAAAGAAAGTTTCTCAGGGCTTGAGTCACAGAACAACATCGATTGAAAGATCATGGTGATCAAGTCTTGCCACAGAAGTTGTAGTATTCATTATGAGCGAATCCCAGCCACAACTTTGGCTAAACCGGTTTGCTGTTCTGGTTTGATCCATCAGAAGTAAAGTAGAATAAAGTATATATTGTAGGCAAGAACACGACGAATACGACTTCAATAATGTTGTGACGGTGAATCGGCGCGGTTAGGATCGGCAAAACAAAACCAAAAAAAAAAGATGGAGCCCGGGAACTCGGCCACAGCATCGCCACAAGGAAAAGCAAAGTGTGGCAACAGCAGAATTAATAATTGTAAGCCAGCATAGAGCAATCTAGAAAAACGAATTATTTTTAACAGCTCGGCGGCCTCCGATCTGAAAACTTTTCTGAGGTTGATGACTGAAATGACGTATTTTCGGTGAAAAACTTTGCGGTTGCACGTGGTTCGGTGAGGCGAGCCACTTGAGTCTCACCGAAGTACTACTGAGTCACAGCCGCTGAACCTCAGTTGAGAATAGCCCTAACGGAAAACGCAGTGGATGCTGATGAAATTATTATGCAACCAGAGATAAATGCAAATGTAATGTAGATGCAAATGAAGATGTATGTGTTCAGAAATGTATTTCCATAGAGAAGGAGAGTTTAGGGTTATTAAATGATAATCATACAAAAGTCTTTCACAGACAAAGTAAAGCCCAGAGACGAACCAATCGTACTCGCAGACAGGGTATAATGCACTGTAAAAGCCGAAGAGCGATTACCGCAAGTATTCGTGAGAAAATACATGAATAATAATGAAATAATAAAGTTTTTGAATACCGGTTCCCAAGGTGCTAAAATCGCTGGTTGAATAATGTCGAATGATGATGTTGAAGTGCAAGAGCGCCGTAAGAATCCGTAGAAAATAGAAAAAGAAAACTTTTTTTAATGTCGTGTTGGTCATGGTCTCGTAAATGCCGGAATAATAAACAAATAGACAAAAAGCTATTGGTGACCGGTGAGCCGGCTCCAGGTACGCTCGAGGCTGTGGCGAGCCCTCTCCTTGGCGCGGTCGGCCAGGGACTCGTTGCTGGACGAGCTGGTGGACGAGTCCTTGCGCTCGAGGCTGTACTTGTCGGAGCCAGAGATCATGTTGCCGGCGCCGCCGCGGCCGACGTGGATGACAGGGGCAATGGCCTTTTCGCGGCGCATCTCGCGCTCAAGCTCCTCGTCGAAGCTGAAGATGGCGCGCTCGCTGCTGCTGTGCACGTTGCCGGCACCGCCGCGGCCAGACTTGAAGGTGGCGGGCACGCGCGAGTCCAGGCGAGTGAGGGATGCTGGGCCTGTGGCGGACAGAGAGTCGGTGGTCTTGGTGTTGCGCAGCGAGATGACATTGCCAGCGCCTCCGCGCGAGGTGTGCATGGCAGGGCGGCGCGAGGTGGGCACCGAGGGGTGCGGCTCAACAACGAGGTATGCAGATGACATTGTGATGGTGTTTGTGATGTGTGGAATTATGGTGTATGGTGGATATAAAAGTTCTATACGCAGAGCGGTGCAGAACAGTTGAGACGCAAAACTAGACGCTGCAGACGCAACGAACAAGCAGTCGGACAGTCGAACACGTAAGTAGTTTGTGAGAGTGAGTATGAGTCAGATCATTCAGTCGTCAAAGTGGCCGCGGGGGAGGGCGCTGGGTGTTATATAGGCCCGGGCAGTGGGGAGCGGGCGGTTGTCCAGGACAGTCACGGCGCCCAGGCCCAAATGGCACCATTTTCCCATGAATTTTTTTTCTTCCTTTTGTTCAGGTACGGCCGGCAGCGTAGCCGGGGTGATTGGCGGTCCAGATCTGCTGAGCGAGTCACAAGGGGGGCCAGCCCCAGTCGAGCCAGCGAGCCATGAGAGAAATGAAGCCCACGGGCGTCATGGCGAGAGCAGAATTTTCTGGGGTTGGCAAAAGCGGCGCGAGGAACACGCTGCATGCGGAAGGAGCGCGCGGGAAAAGGCTGGCAAAGGCGGCGCCGCCCTAAGCGGAGGGCAGCGGGCGGGCAGTCAGATGACCAGGGCCCGCCAAGCGGAGCGCCCTACGTAACAGAAACTTCGCGCAGGTCCAATCGCGCTTGTCCTGGTGGTTTCCTGGGGGTAATGGAAACCGCAGGAAACCGCCTGCGGCAGTCTGGCCGTCCGGCACATGATGCAATCGTTCTCAGCACTATTGAAGTGCGCGCATTATTTTGTATTTTGTGTCTGGAGTTCCCTGCCAGCTGGCAATGGGCGGTGACGTAGCTTGTTTTCGATGTTGCTGTGACATTGAGCTTGCCTTGTGCTCAGTCAGAGTCTGGAGGGACTCGAGAAGTTGCCAACTTGCCAATATGTGCCAGGAACGCCAAGTAGTGACTTGCTACGTACTATTCTTACAGATCTCCAAAATAATAATAATAAAGAAGCCAAGCCAATAACGCGCATGGCGCCAGCATCGCCTGTGAGTGGCCGCAGCACGGTGGAGCCGCCGCCCCTGAGGAAATCTTTTCTCTACGGAGTCCTGCGGTTTTGTTAGCGTACGTAATTAGTATATTATTACATATTAAGAACGACGAAGAACAAGGAACGCACCAATGACTCGAGCGGGTCTGCTCACCTGATGGAATGGCCCGCCACGACGTGATCGTGCGCCATTTGTGAGCCATTTGAGCCATCTGTCGAGTCATCCTGCCATTTCAGTTTGCCATTCTGTCATTTTGTCGGCTGTCGCATCATTCCTGCCTCATCACGTCAGCGACCGCAGCTTTTGCTCATGAACTATTGTACCATTATTATTATGCAATTGCGTACGTAGCATGAACTAAAAACTACGAACCACGTACCACCAAATGGAAAACAGCGCAAGACCGTGATTGGCCACCCAGCGCCGTCGGTAAGCGGGCCAATCAGCGGGCAGATCCGGTCGGCGGGAAAGAGAAACAAGGAAAAAGAAAAGAAAAAAGAGTTTTTCGTTTCCCCGGATTTTCTACCCCGCATAGGCCCCCTGTCCGCCAATCACAGCTCACCCTCGCTGCGGGCCGCTAAAAGCAAGGAAACTGCACCTGTCGTCAATTTTATTATGTAATTATTAGACTACGTATCATTATTGTCTAGACGGATGTCGGTGAATTCTTCTAGCTATACCGAGGGCATCCTGCATGCCACCTATACAAGACAGCAACATCAAATCTCAAGTTAACATCCAAACATCAAACCAATTTCCTGTATGCTTCTTAATTAAGAAATATCCTGACACAGACCGCATGCCCGCGCGACAAACGAAAACTCATGATCATTGCGGCAGCTCTCCAGCTCGACTTCAATAGTCTCCTTCTCGCTGCCATCCCCAGCCTTGACGTCCTTTGCCCGCGCGCCGGAAAATATCGCCGTCAACACAGACCCAATATTGTCCGCCACGTCTCGCTGTCTCGATGCTGTCCACCGCTGCCCGTTGCATATTCCCGTCATGACCGTCGTTTCCCGCGGCACAACGTCTGCACGTAAGCATACGGCCACCTGTAGAAAGACTCGCTTGATCAGCATTCTCAATACCGTGTCGTATTTTAGGGCATCTTGAACGCCAGGAGCCAAGTAGGATATTGTGTTTTCGTGTAGTATACACCATTCGATGCCCCCTTTGATGCTCAGAGCCAATCGAGCGCCCATCATCTCCGCTTGGCGACATAGTGCAAGTCGCATACGAGGCGATATAAACCCTCCAAGACACTTTCCACAGGTGCACCCGTACCGGAGTTGTAGATTGTGAACAGCAGGAAATATCCCAATTTTGCTTGCTTCATCCTCTGTTAGTGACATGCAGGTGACTGCGTCTTGGCTGTAGCCCTCAAACTGATCGGACACGTTGAGCACCGTCTCTCCATCCATCATGCGAGTACGCGCAACTTCCAGTAACTCGCGCAGTGCTTCAAAGGGGGTAAACCCGCCGAGGTTGCGATCTTGTTTCCATTGTTGACTTTCTGTCACATTGTCCAGAATCCACTTTAGGCTCAATGGCTTGATCTGGCATGCGGCCACATGAAGGGGGTTGTTTCCAAAACTGTCTTGTTGGATTAGATCGTCTAGGTGGTGGTTTAGTTTGAGGTGTTCCAAAAATTTCACGCATTCAGCGTCATCTAGTGTGACGACAGCTGAATGAATAGGTAGCTCTTTGTGTGTGCTAGTGTCTCTCTCTGAACACTGCATTTCATCACCATCACTCTCACTCATATCCTTTGTTGCATCATCATTACCTGCTAGGTAAGGCACAAGATCAAAATCCTTACTAGCTGGGATGTTGTGACTGGGATCCTCTGGATCATATGAAAACGCAAGGCACTTTGACGCGCCAACTCGGCGGAACCCAATTGATCTCCAAAACGAAGTGATAGATTGTATAACTTGCTCGTCGAGTTTTTGCTGTTCAGAAAACTCCATGTCTTCTTCAGACTGCACCTCGGCGTCTGTGTCAGTCGCACGAGGAATCACAAGTGCATGCAAACTGGCCAGTTTGTGCGATATTTCTGAGCCATGAACCTCCTCCATGAACTCGTCTGGCCCTTGGCCCGAGTATATCGCGTGCTTCTGTGCCTTTTTGAGAAGCGCAGCTGCCATGGCTCGCCCAATGCCTTTTCGCCGATATTCGCTGTCGATATAAGCATCTTCGATCAGAAAGAGCATTCCATGATCGAGATCATTCCACCCTCCAGTTCCTCGCTGAACTGGATGAATTTTGTACAGAGTTTTGAGGTAGCCCCATCTATCGAAAATATCGAACGCCAGCTCAGCGGTACAATCGCTGACCATGTCCATGCTCTCCCAAAAGGACTTGCGGATTGCCTCGCGATCAATGAATCTCCCCAACGCGCGGCCAATGTCTCTGTCGTCGATGGTGCAACGGGCATTCACTGTTTCGAGCCAATCGAATCCGACGTGGTCTTCGTCCTGCGAAAGCGAGGTTTCGATTTTGAACTCAATCTTGCCATCTCCACTGTCAATTGTGTATTCTTGCTCTTCCAATGCGTACTCAAGATCCTCTTCGTCAGTCTCATCCTCGTCATCGAAGAGATCGTCGTCAGATTCAATCACGCAGCACTCGTGTTCAGCGACGCGTATCGTGTCATTGGGCCCCATCTCGAGCAGAAACTGGAAGTATTCATCTTCGTCCCAATCTTCGTTGGCATCGCCAATCTCAATTTCCAAAATGGTACCGCTGTCTGAGCATTCGGATGAGGTTTCTTCGCGTGAGCAATGGTCGTCCGACGTGGCAGAGAAACCATCTACATCTGGAACCAAACAGTGAGAACGCGGTAGAGTTATGCGTGAGGAGAACAAGGCCTTACCACGCATATCGCAGTCTTCATCCATTTCATCGTGGATGTTGAGTCCTAGATGCTGAGAGAGGTTGTGTCTGCTCACTTGCAGAGACATGGTCTCTGTCAAGTAGGTCAACCAGAGATGTGTTGTGAAGCAAAAGTAAAGAGAATACGAGGTCGAAGCAAGCTTTCTATGACAGAAAGAGGTAATATTGAGCCATAAGAATGCTCGATAAGATCGACAAGAAGGGATGATAATGAGAAGGAAAATAATTTTCGAGAAGAGTACTGAAAGACTGTGCGAGAGGGTTGCCTAAAGTGGCGCGGTGCTGTGAAGCACAGTGTGCATTGAAAGCAATCTATAAAAAGCTAGATCAAGGTCTGTGAAATTTAAAAGTGAAATTTTTTCAAATGCATTGAGATTGTTAAAGTATCAATTGAAAAAACATTGTGCGATTAACAATCTCTGTTTACTATCTGCTTATACTTTAGCAGTCAATGCCAGAACTATATCAAGATATTTAGGCGGAACATCACTGCAAAAGAATCTTAGATTAGATGATTTTCTGACAGCCCTAATGAAATTAAAAGTCTGGCACCAAATTCAAAGAATAAACAAAGATGCTGCTTCTCAGTCTCCTTTATGCATTCTTTTGTATGGGAAAACATCCTATCTTTTACACAACCAACATGGCCCTTTTCTCCAATGTTGGAGCAAGCCAATACCACAGTAAAATGACAATAGACATTTCTTCCATTAAGTAGCGGAGAATCTCCTCAATTTTTAATCTGCATGGGCATTATGTATATATGTGTGGTGGTTACTTCATCAAATACTGAGTGATTTATACATGAGATTGTTCTGAGCATTCGACCTTGACATTTCGGCGACAGCATTTCGTGCGACTCTCCGAGCGCTGGGTTTTTACAATTTCTTACTGGTACAGAGGATTCTTATATAATGCTCTGCCTGTGATAAGCCATCATTAACTGCCCTATAGACCTCTGGTCTTCATTTTTTGGTGCATCTGTCTGCATTCCATTAACATAACTATGATCAACTATCGCTAGCTATCTATACACAATTTGTGTACATGATAATTAAACGAAGAGTGATTTGGCCAGGTGAAAAACCAGTAGCTGGAAATCTATTGCCAGGTAAAGAATCAGACCCCTGAATAGATTTTGTAACTGCTTGACGCCATTGTGATATTTGGATAGTCCACGATATAAGGGATAGGTTCAGTTAATTTTGCCTTGCTGCGACTTACTTGCTCCATATGGGCTTCAGCATGGAGCTGAATGGTCTGCGCGATGTGGCAGATGAGGATATCTAGGCTGGCGAGCTGGCCTAGCACGTGGAGGGAGGTGTTGGGCCAGAAAGATCTAGAGATACCGCTGTTGTTGATACCCAGCAGACAGAGCGCCAAGTGAGAGAGTGTATAAAAGGTGGAGAAAGACGTGAATGGCGAGTTAAATATGTTGGAGCGCCGAGGAAGGACGACATAGAAGTCGAAATGCGGACATTTATTGAAAGAAAAGGCTTTATAAGACAGAATCTTGGCCCATTATGATGGGAGGAGATGACTAGTATGAGATTTAGTGGTAATTAATGCAACGTGTTGATATAATTACCCAGTCACGTCTACCTCGAGCATCTCGGCTTTGATTTGATGAATGGTTGGCATCGTAAAAGAGTGTCCGACGCATTAAATAATGACACCTGTATACCATAGATTGACTACCCAAAGGGCCTTCGATCTTAATGCGAGTGACAACTTCTTGAATTAGGGAGACTGTGATGGATGGATTGAGGATGTTAAGTGAGAAAAAAGAGGGAAGAGCGACTGAAAGAGAGAAAGAAGCAGTCATGTGTTACTTCTGCCGCCCTCGTTGCTTCTCCGCATGAATCTGTCAGCTGACCATCTAAGCCCTGAGTCTTTTGTTTGATCTCATCTTCATTTTTCTTGAAAATTCCGGACGCACCTCGAGTTCCTCGCGGATTGTAACTCAATTGAGCAAAAATTCGGGACTAATTTACTGGCCAACAACGCATGTCCTGAATATACAAAGAGGCGAGGCATTGAAATCTTACGCTCTTACGAAGAAATACTTTACAGAGCAATTTAATTTACCAAATTCTTAGGCCTTTTGAATTTATTCGAATACTACCTACCAAATTCGTTCACATTCTGCGAAGCTCGCGCATGAGCAGCAATCACGTGTCATCCCAAACCCTAATGGTTAGTTGGCCCATCCATTTGGATCAAGTCTCTATTTGCCCTCGTTACCTAATTCGGCTTCAATCCACGAGGTATTTAGACCCAATGTTACTATCGGTCATTATTCGTATTCAAGGTTGAGTTCATGCATGGAGGCTTCTACGCCCGTTTTCCAGACCCAGCTGAAAACCCGTATTTTGCGGGACAAGCCACCGCAGATCACCCAGATAGCCTGTGCGTGTTGCCGCATTTTATTTGACAGATCAATCGATGACAGGTAACAATTAAGGTTAGTAACGCCCTGAGCTACATTTCTCCACATACTTCCAGCTACGTTGTCGATGTTTTTGGCCCCTGCTCGACGTCTTGGCTTAGATGGCGTTCTTGGCAGAATCTATAGATCTGCATTGCCAAGCATTTGGTCAAGGTGTAAATACGATCATTACATCAGAGGTAATATCTCTTTTTAATAACAGTCTCAAGCAAATTCGACAAACCTCAATCGTTTATTTCCCGTGGTCAAAGCCCATTGAAGTGGGTCCACATAAGGTCTATATCGACTTTCTCCCGCTGCATAGAAATCTCGTTTATATGATAATAATTATTAAAAATTGGATTGTTTCAGAATCTTCCTCGCAGAATATAGGTCAATTGAGTGAGGACACTGGGACTATTTTGATTAGTAGTACTAGACAGTCATACCTTGGAAAAGTCTCTTGAGTCATAAAAAACGCAACCAGCAAATGACAAGAGCACACTCATATTGTACATCCATCCGCCTGAGTAAGTTCAGAACCTGGGGGCGGTAAAGACGTACACGAGCTGTTAGAGATATTATCGTGAAGTCAAAGTTGACTTGAGAGCACAGACGGAGCAAAAATTCGTCTTTATGGAGCGGTCTCGTATTGCTCAGCTCAGAAGTGCCAATATCTCAGCAACACTTGGATAATGGATGCTTCTAGTCCTAATGAATCATGAGAAGTTGCATTTATTAATACGAGTCTTCCAAAAAAGGCCCCGAAACACAGCTATATAAACCCTCGACTCGACTGCCCATAACTCAGATTTTTCTCCATCCTCAGACAACAAGCAATCTTCTCAAAACACTCTCATCTTTACTACTCATAAACAAAAACTTCCAAGTTTTCAATCAACTCAGCCAAAATGCAGGTCTTCATTGCTCTTTCTTCCCTCCTGGCCCTTGCCGCCGCTGCTCCTGCTGCCACCAATTCCAACGCCAAAGACGCTATCAACACCTACCACTCTGTTGCTGCTGCCAACGGCTGCAACTGGCTTGGTTCGTACAACCATAACAACTGATTACTTGAAATATCTCCTAACACTTTACAGGCTGCGTTTCTTCTCTTGCTGGCGAGACCGCTGCTTGCGCTGCTGCTGCCGCTGAACTTGGTGCAAGTAAGTACCCTCTCTTCTGTCCATGAACCGAGCTTGGTGTACTAACAAGTTGTTTTTAAGACCCTATCGCCGATGTTGCTTGCCTTGCCTCTGTTGGCTCCGCTGGCTCTGCCTGCAATGGCTGCTAAGAATTGACATATCAAGTCTTTCTTTCTTTTTTCTTTTGTTTTTGTTGTTCTCCTATGTGGTGAAGTTGTGGGAAGATGTGGTCGATGCAAGGAGGAATGTTTTCAGAACATGGGAATGTATTTGAAAGAGCTTACTAGGTATTCGAATCAAATTCTTAGTTGGCTGTGAAACTTCTTGCCACTCAAGGTAGATCATCAGCTTATCGCTGTTTAGCCAGTGAATGTGTATAAATAGCAAATTTAGTTGCAAGTCAACATGAGGTCCATGTCCAATGTTGCCAACAAAAAAGCGACATTTACATAAAGAAATTATTTATTACTGAATCGTTTGCTATCAAATGATCGCAAGATTACTCTCGGAGGCTTAACGCTCATGCGCGAACCTCTTCTTCGGGTACAGCATGCACAATCATCAGTGCAATGAAATACCCAATAACCCTCCCTGCGAGACTCTCGTGTTCTGGAACAACACCCGCAGCCATATGCACAGCAACCACCATTTGATTTGCAACAATCCTTGGCGGCTAATTCTAATGCTTCATGCTCATACTTGATTCGAAAATACATCTTTCGTACATATGAGCCTTCAGGTTTCTCTAGCTCACACTGGTGAACGGCGCATTTGCTATACCAAAAGCTGGTGTTTATCTCTTGCAGTTTCTTTTGATAATCGTCTATCTGTTTTTGTATCGCTTTCTCTTGTTCAGTATCTTGAAACTTCTCAAGAGCTCGCAATTCTTCGGAAATAAAAATTTCTCTGTCAACTAGACGTCTAACATTATATTCCGATTGCGTCAATTTCAGGCACCAATCTTTTTTTTTTCTTATAGAGCTTGAGGCCTCGAGTAGCTCGGCGAGACTTAAGACTTTCTTAGCATGGCCAACTGCACCGCGCTTCAGGAAGGCGTTTTCGAGTTTCTCAAACACATTGAATGTTTGCGAGAGAGAAAAAAGAGATTAAAGTTTTTTTTTTGAGAACTTGAGGGAAAAAAAGTCAAAAGGAATCGGGGATGAAATAATTTTCAGAAAGCTTTTATGGGCGGGCCTGGTAATCTTGGGATAGGCAGCCGCCGAAGGCAAAGCTAGGCCGATAATCCTAAAGTAATCCATGTAATCATTACACTTGTTTTTACTAATGGATAGAATCGAATAATAACCCATTAATATACTTCCATCTGTTGACTAATTGATCTCGGGCGGCCTTCACAGTTCCATTGACCCGACGATTTGTTCCATATTGGCATCTAGTTAGTCAAGAGAGCGTGTTGTTGGATATACCGTGGCATATATAGTAGATATCATAAGTAAATTGAGACGAAAAGGTGTCAGCACTGTGCTGTTCTAGTTTTCTTCCTTGCAATTCTATCTAATGCCCCTTGAGTTGTTTTGTCGTTCTACGCGGGCGCAGTTGCTATTGGCCTAGAAACTTTCAGGACGTCAAGACTTGCGAACCCTTGCAGTTCGTACGTGCGTTTCTATAGCCGATAAATACATCGATCAATATGGCCTCATATGAGCTTGCACTTGAAGCATTACGTTCCTTGGAGACAGGAGAAAAGGCCAATACGTATTAGTTAGGTTGCGAAACCATACCGCGTTGATCATACAGTAAGATATGATATGCTTCTACCAGGATGATGGTTTTGCGCTCCTTACTCGTACGTTCGGAGTTTTTGTTTAGGTTATCCAATCCCGTGGAAGATTACGAATAATAATTGTCCTCTGGCATGTCGGTGATGAAGTGGGGAAGATCTGCGAATATACGACCGGCTGCATTCTTCTCGTCGGTACTTATGCGGACTGTCTATGTGGAGAAATAGCCGGGAACGTGGGAAAAATGAATTCTAGGGAAGATTGCCTATTACATAGTACCATATACTACTGTTCTAGTCAATGATCTGATTATATCTGTGAGACTTTTGTGGGCGCCCGAAATTGAGACAGGTACCTCGGCCGGCATTGCAGCTAAATGCTCATCTCCCTTAAACAATTCATTGAGGATGAATATTCGGATCCTGATTACAAATTTAAAAGATTCCACTTATAAATCCTCATTTGGTTTGTTAGGGCAATTGCAGGCTAGTTCTATTAAACTCTTGCCACAATCCGCTTTGAGTACCTTCGCGATTCCCTGCTATATTAGCTGTTTCGTACAGGAACCTCGATCTATCGAATCATGCTTAGTATTTGAGCTGCCCAGTAGGTGGATGCCCATCGGTACGTTTAAAGTCGGCAACTTTGTTGTTATCGCCGGCTAAAAACTTTCCCATTCTTGTTTCTTACACCATGCGTGATTGTGATTTGATTCGTCACTGCCTTAGGATTTGCCGTGTTTGAATAGCCGGCAAGACCAGCTCGGCGTGAAAGCCCGAATTATAAATCACTTAGAGCAGCGGTAAGTATACGAAGATATTCCCTTGGACGATGCCCTTGATTTAAGGCTATGTAGGTAGGTACCATCGATTCTGCGCTCTATGTGCCCACCAGAACTGCATTCACAAAGCATTTCAGTCTTTCCATGCATCACTACCAGTTGACTACAACATGCCACCAATTACCCGCGCCATTTTTACCGACCAGGATGGCACCCCATATATTGATTCCGTAAATGAAGTCTATGAGCCGTTACCAAATGAGGTTCTTGTTGATGTCAAGTTCTCCGGAATCAATCCAGCTGATGTCAAACACGCCCAGGTCGGTTTTAGCAATACTGTTGCGGGATACGATTTTTCTGGAATAGTTATCAAAGTCGGAGTGCAACGAGAGAGTAAATTCGAGCCAGGTGATCGAGTTCTTGGATTTGCCGCCCCTGCATTGAATAAACCAATCCAGTACGGTGCACATCAAGATTTCCATTGTGCCAGGCACTTCGTTTACCATGTCCCCTCCTCTATGCCCATGGAGGATGCTGCCTGCTTCATGGTTGTCACACATACCGCTGCCGATGCCCTCTTCAACCAACTCCAGTTGTCATTTAAGGATGAGACGCAGCCTATACTGATTTGGGGTGGTTCAAGTGCTGTTGGTACTGCTGCTATACAATTTGCTAAGAAAGCAGGGTGTTACCCAATTATTACCACCGCCTCCCCACGAAATCATGCCAAACTCCTAGGTATTGGTGCAACCGTGTGCTTTGATTATAATGACAAGGACATAATCCAAAATATCCGATCTGTTTTGTCATTGAACACTACTAAGCCCCTCAAGCGTGTGCTGGACTCAGTTGTATCTCGCAATCAGCCCTCATCGACGAGTATATGCGAGGCCTGCGTGGATGACCCAAGTGGCGCTCTCTTCACTTCTCCGATTCCTGCCAACGCAGACGCAAAGCACCCTTGGAGTCGGACTTTTGCGTGCCGGAATGTTCAGGTAGACTTTAAGCTTCCAAATGGGATTGTGCTTCAGCACGCACCCAATCAAGTGATGCAAGATAGAATCGATGAAGCCACAAGTTGGGCCATTTCAGCATATGGCAAAGAATACTGCATGCCACGTGTTGTAGTAGTAAAGTCTGGGGAAGAAGGCATTCGCACTATGATTGACGTGTCTGCTGGAAAGGCCAGCATGCAGAAATTTGTGATCCAGCATCCTATCTAAGGATGATAATTATATAAGAATGAGTTTGTATATATTGATTCCATAGCTCCACTGTTCATCCTATGGGTATCGATAGTTGGACCGGTGTCATGTTTAAGAGTACATACATTGACTGAATTCCATCTGCGGCAACACACATCAAAGGGAAACTGACAATAACTAGTAGATTTAACCTTAACCTCACAGGGCCAAAAGAGGCCATGCACCCTAACTCTGGCTTGGGGTTCTCGATTTGAAGCCACCTGTAACTGACTCGGTGTCCGTCCACCCAAAAGAATACCAGTAAACTGTAGTTTCCTTGTTCATTATAGAAATTGTGAGCGGCGATTTTCCGTTTTTGTCTTGATGTCTTGGATTGGCCTTTTTCTGCACCAGTAATTTGATGACCGGAATGTCTATAATTGAAACAGCAAGTATCAGAGGTGTGACACCAGTTTTATCCACGCAATCAACATTTGCATCCTTGTGGAGCAGAGCTGATACCACTCCTGAACGCCTACTCAATGCAGCCAAATGTAGTGGGCACATTCCATTGGTGTCCTTGGAAGCCATGGTCTCAGGTGTCGCGTTGGCCAGAAGTAGACTTGTCACTCCCTCGTATCTATTGCTTGCAACTGTAGCCCAGTGCAATGCCCAGTGCAATGGGATTCACTCCCTATAATCCTTCGAAGCTATATCCCCAGGTGTTGCTTTAGCAAGAAGCAATTTTGTTCCTGCCTCGTATCCATCCCTTGCAGCTTAGCCAAGAAAAACGGCTCATTACCGGATGCTCGATTCCCGAGGGTGGCGTGGACAAGGGGGGTTTTGTTGATGCTTCCATATGCGTTTCTTACAGCCCAGTGCAATGGAGTCAAACCTTTATTGCCCTTGGATTATGTATTCTCATAGGCGGCATGGGCCAAGAGCTGACTCATTATTATCGCAGATCCGTTTCTCGCAGCCCAATCTATTGGAGTCAGTCCCTCATTGTCCTCAGATAATATGTCCTCAAAGGAAGCATGGGAGAGGAGTTGGCTCATTATCATCTCAGATTCATTTCTCGCGGCCCAATGTAATGGAGTCAGTCCCTCATTGTCCTTGGATGATATGTTCTCAGGGGTGGCACGGGCCAAGAGCTGAATCATTATTATCGCAGATCCGTTTCTCGCAGCCCAATGTAGTGGAGTCAGTCCCTCATTGTCCTTGATTGATATATCCTCAGAGGTGGCATATGAGAGGAGTTTATTTGTTGTTATCTCATATCCGTTTTTCACAGCCCAATTAAACGCAGTTAATCCTTCATCATCCTTAAAAAATCTGTCTCGGGGCGTCGCGCCTACCAAAAGAATATTCGTAATCCCCTGCAAGTTATCTGCCGCGGCCTTATGGAACATTCGCCTTCGATCTTTGGCAGTAAAATCTTTTACACTTTCCAAAAGAAGTTCGAAAACCATAGGTTCTCCATTTGTCATAGCCTGGTCGAGCACGTTGGAGTAGACGTCGCATCCACTATCCACTAGAAGCTTCACAAGCGCAAAGTTACAATTTTTTGTAGCGTAGAACACAGGTGTTTCGCCATAATTGTCTCTGCAGTTGGTCTCGCAACCACTATCAATCAGAAGCTTCACAAATGCATAGTTATCACATTGTACAGCGTAGAACAATGGTGTTCGACCAATAGTGTCTCTGCAGTTGATCTCGCATCCACTATCAATCAGAAGCTTCGCAAGCGCAAAGTACCCATAGTCTGCAGCGTAATGTAGAGGCGTCCTCGAGTATAGTACATCGACTCGTAAATCCAATTTTGCCCCTTCACTAATCAGAACAGCTGCAATTTCGACATGTCCCTTGGTGCAAGCGAGCCAAAGAGGAGTTTCCATATTAGATTTCGGCGACTGAGGATCGATATTCAACCTTGGCTTCTTTGAAAGCAGTAACTTTACTGTCTCGATGTGGCCTTTGTATGCTGCATGATGTAAAGCTGTATATCCATCTGCATCGCATAGATTCAGCTTGCATATATCCAAAAGAATCGCAATTACTTCGTTATACCCGAATTTGGCAGCCACATGAAGCGCTGGAAGACCTTCATCCAAGAGGGGAATATCGCAGATATCTTCTATATCTATCTCTGAATTGATTGCAAGGGTCAAAAGCGGGATGTGTTGCTCTTTAACAGCCCACCCAAAGAGACCGTGGAGACGGGAGCTGGACGAGCGGCCACCGGGTATCCACGGGTGGAAATTCCACGACTCGTGGAATTTGAAGGCAAGCTGACTAAATTTGTGCCACACGGGCGATTTGATATGGATAAACTTCGTCTGTATTGCCCAGTTCGCAGCTGCATAGTTTATAAATCTATAACGAGTCCCCTCAGGTTCTATGATTGTCCGGATTTGACGAAACTCCAGCTTTTTCGGAAACCTCCTGGTTTGCCAGGCCCCGGCAAAAAATCTAGTAAGCGGAGACCTGATGGATTCGCCTGCTAGGCTGATGGGGTTTTGTATCGGAACGACCACAATTTGATTATCTGGACTCACCAGTTCGAGACCAAAGTCTGGAAAAGAGAGGTAAGAAACGCAGAGCTCGCCACACTCAAGCTGTCCCTCCCTTGTGCTCTGTGGGTATTCCGGAATGCAGTTTCCTCGTTCATTGTCAAGAAATTGTCTGACCGAAGCGTGGGCGAAACGAACCCGACGATCAGTAGAGTCAACGACCACAAGATTAGCACAACAACCAATGACGAAATCGGCTCCCGGTATTTTCGCAGCGTCCCAGGAAGCGTCCTCGAAGTCAAATGCCACTGCCTCCCTCAGTTCTTCGATATGTAACGGGGTTGTTGCAAAGCTGACCCATTTAAGTACCCTAAGCGCACGACTTTCAGAAAAGTTTATCCTTTCAATACAACGACGATAAGTTTGTTCTAATCCTTTTGGGAGTTGACTTAAGGATGAACGTATTTCTGCATCGGTGAAACATGTCTCCCAGAGAATTTCTAGTTGAAGATATACCCATAGGAACCTGTGCGAATTAGCTTGATACTTCAATAAGTACTTTTTTCAAGGCATTAGAGTTTACATTTCCGATGACTCGGACAGAAGAACCTGCTTTATCTCTTCTAGTAATCCCGAATCGTCTGTAATCTTCCTCTCCATAGATTTATCGGCGATACTCGCTTCGATATAAACTTTAATGTCCCGCAGAACATTGGGTGAGGTAGAAATTCGACGAATTCCCGGCATAGCCGCGGAGACGTCTATGTGACCCGGAATTTGATCTCTGCTGAGCAAGAGGATCCGTGAGCTATGTAATGAAGTATAACGACAGAAAAGCGATCGGAAGACCTTCAGAAGTCGTATGCTATGGGCTCGATCTAAACCGTCAAGCCCATCCAGGACATATATGGCACCAGGGACGCAAGAGAAAAGACGAATAAAAATGTCTTCGAGGTCCTCAAATTCTGGTTGAATTCGGTCGCACCCAAAAAAATTGGTAAGTCTTGCTTTCAAATGTTCTGGGAAAGGCCTATTCCTTTGGTTCATGATTAAACATAGCTGTTTGATAAGACTAGAGAGAATATAGGATCCTTCCAAAGAAGCGTGCTGCTCATACTCGCAGTAGAAGAAAACCGTAGGAGCTCCCACGGAAGGGGAGCGGTACTTTGCAGCTTCTACCACTGTTGTCCTACTCCAGATGTCTGAATTAGCTCTCTTTATCTTGAATCCATAAATACGGCAACGCTCACGCTATCATCGTCTTACCAGACCCAACTACAATGAATGATAAGCTTATGAGCTTGACGAGAAACAAGAACGATTTGCATTACTTTTGCCAGAACACCACAAACATGTATACTCCTTCTCAAACCAAGATTTGAATTCTGGTTGAGTCAGGAACCATTGAGTTGTGTCCACAAGTCTTTTGCGGGATAGTCTTTGGTGAACTCTCTCGTGGTCGTAGGTTGAAATACGGTCGAAAATCTTTTTTTTATCCTCAACACCTGTATGGTTTTAGTCTTCACTCGTTATTTTTATCCCCATGGGCACAACGCACTGCCTTGGTGAGATATCCAATTTGAAAAGGATCGCATCTGAATCTGAGAGTCGCTCCTATAAACGATTACTGACCACCGCCAGTCTATTAGCAAAGTTTCAAGATTAAACCGATCAGATTTTAATCACCCACTTTCATTATTGGGCATGTCTAATGGTGTTTCTATAACTCGGATGGGGTGAATCACCGAAAGCAACTCTTTCGCATAGGCGGCTGCAGTGGCCGCTGCATATGGTTGCCATTGTTTATTTTTGTGTGAGTCGGCGTAATCACAAATACCTCGCACGACTAAGCATGGGAAATTATCCATCAAGCCAGCTGCTTCCATTTCAAAGCATAAGATACCCAGCTCTTGGGCTAGTTTGTTTCGAGTATGCCCGTATTTCATGACTTGATTGCCCGACCCAATAAGTCCGTAATGGATACGAGGAGTGTCATTTCCTCTGACCGTCCGCTTTGTCAGTCTTCTTGGATCACATTTGTCACACGTACTTTGTGACGCAATGTGTTCGTAATCAAATTCGAATAGCTGGTCTTGCTCCTGACCACAGTACGCGAAATCCATTTTCATGGAAGGATTTCTAGTGGCTGCATCAGATAGTAAGGCTGGAATTCGGGTGACCGATGACATGTGCGCTGCTTGGATCCTTGATATTGCTGTCAGAAGCACCGATGGTGGCTTGTTCAACACACCAGTGCGTTCAAATTGCCCACCAGCGGTCGTCTTTCCATAGTCGAATTGAACAACACCACCGAAATCTCGAGTTGGCTTGCTAACAACAACGTCCCCCAGACGGATATCATGCTCTGGACTTGGGACGCCTCCGCCGATACCGACCATCAAGCCGAAGCGGATAGACTGGAACGTGCCTCTGATTTGCGATGCCAGCGTTGCGGCCGACGTGGTTCCATATATGCCTGACGGTAGACAAGCAATCACGATGTTGTGTGACGACACCGAGCCCAGTATATAGGTGTTATCGTCTCCGGGGTTGGTTGGTAAACTGGGGTGCTTCTCGTCCAGCATAGCTTCGGCGACAGCCATCTCCAGCGGCAAGGCGCACACCCATGCGACTGTGTAGTCTTGGTAGCGAAACTTTTTCGCAACATGCGCCATTTGATCCGAACAGGTTACACATTACACGATGGTAGAAACTGATGTCCTCGTTCCTGTCTGAGGAAAGATGAAGAGAGTGTGGATTGGGCAAGAGCTGGGGGGCTCAGCCTCCAAATCCTCCCCTGTTCACGTGTGCGCCTTGCGCTAGAACGAAACTAATGCACCTGAAAAGAGACAAGCTTAGAAGCGCCCGGGTGAGTGCCAAGGACTCATTATTCATACTTTTTCCATATTAGTATCTATAAATAAATACCACATCGAGAGAACTGATGATTCATACATGACCTACCACGGGTGGGTGACCGTGCTTTTTTACTACTCGCTTCCTAATCTAAAATGAAACTCATATAACTGGTCACTTAGTCCAAAAGAAAACCCCCGGCTTTCTGAATAGTATTGACCTGCCACATTTAATCAGGATAGCCAACTTCCCTGAGTTAGCGGATCGTGGTGGGCCGTCATCGGTGGGCTGGTTTATGCTTAATTTTAATATGCTTAATTAAGCACGTGGAGTAGACTTGCACCTTTGCACTATCAAGACAACGTATAGAATATGCAATAACACTATGCGGCACTGATATTTCTGTTTTCTGTACTAATCACTCGGTGTGCCTCAGATGTGAGACTCCGTCTCCCCGATGACTGGTCAGTTACAACCGTCGATCAGACACCAGAGTCCTGCAGAACATTGTAGAAAAGAGAGTCTGGATTCCACTTTGCATGGACCCTGTTTATCTGCGCCAACATTTCATCCGTATACCCTAGATATAATTGTGAATTGTTCCTGAAATTGTTCGGCAAAGCAGCCCCTGAAAATCCGTTCTTCGCATCATCCTGGCGAAGAATCTCGGCGACCTCGGCGGCATATTCTTCTACAGCTGCTTCCGAATCAGGTTTGTTATACCATGTGATTATATTCCCGAACATGGGCCTATCTCTGCCAACGAAAGGACGTTTGTCGCTAGCTGAGCTGTTTCCTATCGTAACTGCTGGATTGTATCCCCAGACCAAGAGCAACGAAAATGGCCGAGCATCCGCGACTTCGTCTCCAAACCGTTTCCAGCGCTCGAAAGCTGACGTGATTGAAGTCGCAGAAAAGGACTTTGCCCTCAATAGATGCTGCGCCTTGAAACCCCCGTGCGCATCGAGCATCTTTGACGCATTAAATAAGGTATTGAATGGTGCTAAAGTTGTTTCTGAAGCAATCGATAGTTTGTCAATTCCCGATGATGCAACGATAGGATCAATGAAACCACGGCCTTCGCTTTCGGAACCGTAATATGTGATAGTCAAAATAATCATTGGTGCCCCAGGAACGGGAGCAGTTGGCGGAGCGCGACCACAAAGTAAGACTGGCAGCAACTTCGGCTTGACAGGGAGTAAACTTTGAAAGAAATTCACAACTTTCTCGATATGAACTGCAGGAAATGTGTATTTTCGAACCCAGAGCTTGTCTCCGTCTTCGAGGTTGAGAGACGAGAGTTTATGGATCTTCATTGAAAGAGATGTTATGACGAGCAATCCATATCCTGCACCACAAAGGACTTCGAAGAGCTCTGTCTTATCGGGATCAGAAGCGGATTTTTCGACCCTAACAATCTCGCCCGAGGCTGTCACGCCTTCAAATTCAACCACATTGTCTATTGCTAGACCGTGTATTGAGGACAGGGCGCCGCAAAATCCACCCCCAAGGATTAAGCCGGCCATTGAGACCGCCCCGGAATTTGCATACGCTTGAAATTTCAGTGAGTCATATGAAAAGAACAAATAGTAAGGGTTTCAAGCATACTGGTATAAAAGCCATCTTGTAAAAGGGCAGTCATTAGTTCGAAATTTGTAACAGCGCCACCGATTTCCACTGTCTCGCTATCTTTATCCACTTTGATTCCCTTGAAGTTACGCATGTCGAGGTACAAGGTTTTTTCATCGATAGGAACAACTTTGTGACCCCCTGAGCCTGCAACAAGGGTAAGGCGTTGCTCGCGAGCATAATGAACTGCGGCGATGATATCCTCTTGGCTAGAGGGAATCACGATTAGTGCTGGTTTCTTTAGACGCTCATCTGACCAGCGAGCAATGAGTTGGTGGATGTCGGTATCTGCATTTGGAATGATAATTGAATTCGTTGTAGAGGCGAAGAACGTCTCGGGGTTTGCAGCAGTCATCTTGCGATAGATTAATTACTAGATTGGCAGCTGATAATTCGATCCAGATGTCTGTCTGAAATTTCCACGGGCAGTCAATTTATGTCTGTTCAAATGCTGTTTCCGCTGGGAGCGGGGACAGTTGCTTCCATGCCTGGTAATTAACAGTAACACGGAACTCAGCTGGTAACTTGATCGTTTTCTCTTTGATACATTGCATATTTATGGTGTATTGCTGCGTAACGAAGGATCGTACCGTAACATAACGCTCTCTTAAGTCCGGGGCACTCCGATTGGATGAGCTCAAGCCGTCTGTATAGACTCTATAGAGTACAGAAGAAATACTGCTGTACACCCATTACCTCGCAATTTATTCATGTGTATTCATGAAGCATGCCTCTTCTATGCTCATCGTGAACGCAGGGAAGTGATTATTAGTACGAAACACTTTTTCCATATAAAATCCAAATGCATCAGTGGCTCAATGAGTAGACACCCTTTCTTGAAATCTTACATATGAGTTGCCAACGATAACACCACAATCTTAGAGATATTTCTTACCTCGAGGGGGCCAATTAGAAGCCGCTTACATAGCACAATGCATTCCGCGCTATCGTGACTTTCAGCCTTTCACGGTTTCACGCGCATGGCGCCTTTTCCTCGTATATTATCGACCAATAGAATTTCTTAATTTGCGTCATATACGCCATACACCAAAAATACATATAATACATTAGTAAAAATCGGTACATTCTCCTCAAATCTCTTGGTCATCGAGGGCGAAAAGGAGATGTCGCTGTAAGAATAGTCGATTTGAATTGCTCCAGTTCGTCACATTTGTTTCTCAGTTGCGTCATTTCACCATGGAGACTCTTTTCGTTTGCCTGAATGCACTCGAGCTCGGTTTTGAGGCGGAGGACCTCCGCCTCAAAACCAACACTCTTTTCTTCAGAAAGGCGCAGTTGGTCACGTGTTGAGAACAAATCTTGCTTGACTTGGGTGATTTCTTTAAAATGTTCTATGTGCTTGTCAATCGAAAACTCTGCCAGTACTTGGTAGAATGCTTGGTTGAATCTTTGTTGATAATCGGATGACACATGCTTGTTTATGGCGTCCTGAACATTGAGAGAACTGGTTGGAGAACCAGGTGCTTGTTCTCTGCAGGTATCAAAGTTTTCCTGATCCACTTGCATTGTATTTGTCACTGAGACACCAGAAGCCTGTGGACTGGTAACACGCACAGGAGGTTCGGCCCCCCTCTGAGTATTTGAAGGACCATTCTCATTTTGAGGGGTCTTTCCATGCTGGTCTGAAGGCTTACCCAGCCTCAGTCTGGGATCAAGATATGATTTAACGTCATGAACTCGAAGTTTCTTTGACTGTTTTCTTGAATTAGTCGAATCCTTGTCTGGTTTCTCCGATCAGGCTACGCACTGGAGAACAAGCTTGCTCTAAGAATGGAATATCTTCTCCCGAGCTACTACCGTCGCTCGCAGCATCAATATTGTGGGTTCTTTTCAACAGGGTCGAGCTGGGGGTTTTCGGAAGAATTGCCTATATCACTCACTCAATTAGTATCTTCCAACCCAAGAGGGGTTTCTACCGATGGTGACATGGAATGTTGCTGACCTGTATCATTTGTGTAGTGACAGGCATCTCTGGACTTGGCTTAAAATTTTTCTTGAATTCCTGTTTGCATATTGGTCAACAGAGAGTATACTGAGTCTCGTTGACATATATATCTCACGCTATGGGTCTTTTGGAGGCTCATTGGTTTCCAGCCAGGGTAGTATTTCTGCTCCGTGAGAGGTTAATCATTCGCTTTGGGCTTTTTTTCTCTTCCCTAGGTAAAAATACCTCTTGAAATTCTTTCCAGCTAAGATCCGGATTTTCCTCTTTTAGTGATAACAGGCGCTTCTTGCCCTCGTCACTCCACCGACGGTAAACCCTTTTTTGTCTTGTTGTTGGGGAGCGCGAATCAAGTGCAGCAAGGTCTTCTGGTGGCATAAAAATCGTCACAAAAAGAGACTTCTGGGACTGACTAGGACTCATTACCTTGGGTTTTGCATGTGTTGGCCATTAGTTCAAGGCTGAAAAGGACCACACATGAAACCCTCGTTGTCAAATGAGTCTTTATATACCCTGGTATTAGAATAGGAGAGAAATCGAGAGAACATGCATGACCCTAAGAGCAGAAAATAAAAGGAGAAAAAGGCGTTTTGTGCACACTGTTTCATGCGCATTGCTTTTCGAATAGTCGCATTTCCCGTAACCACTTTTGCGTACTTCACTTCTGTGCAATCCACTTTTGCAGTAGACTTTCGACAGGGGGGAAGAGTCTAGTTGCATTAGCTGTGTCTGCCTAGCCTGGGTTCTCGAGACGCGCACTACTGGAGATTAAAAGAATGAGTCAACACCCATGTAAACACTCGATCCTGCGTACGCAGTTGACATGTTTCCGGAGCTTCACGTAATTATAAAAACAAAATTTTGACTTTTCCCACCTGCCATTCTGAGACCAAAAAGTGTCGATCCTATGTCTCCTGACGTTCGACAACGCGAGCCCGCCCCCAAAGTCTGCGCCGCAGAAGGCGTACTCGACAAAGAACAAGCAAGATCCATAGGGTCCAGCCATACAAAGGTAGTATTGTTGGTGGCGACTTGCCCTTGGGCACGGCGGCAACATAGAAAAAGCCATCGACACCGCCAGTTCTCGCGCCAATAAAATGTTGTTTCTCGTTCATCGTAATAACCTTGTGTAACCTCTAGATTCAGCTTTCCCACAAGAGAATAAAGAAAAAGCGCTAGGAACGGGGCTAATGAGAGATCCCTGTCAGGACCTAATCGACTCGCTAGTAGGCTGTAGCATTTTCCCGCTAGATCGGGGGTTTCCTTGGTTCATGATTGTTGTTTTCTCATGACCCACACGGATGGATAACATCATTTCCTATTCCGGTAATAATTTGGTGGCACGCTCGCGCAGCCTCGTTCCCGTTATCTCATGGCCACGATGGCATATGACTATTTCCTGCAAGGGACATGGATTCACTTCCAACATTTTCATTTTCTGGATCTCATTTCAGTTTCCATTTTTCAGGGGGAGCTAGGCACGATGTTTAGTGGGACCAGGGTGTCAGTTCCCTAAGGCAACGTGGACATGATCTTTGCATATCTTTCTGTATCCTTCGTTATGGATGCATTAGAATACGTAATTATAATGCACTAGCTAATCGGATCACAAAGTATGCATCCGGCACTATCAACGTGACAAGGGTCTAGAATTCTAAGGTTTGCAAGTTGATATCAAAGCCCAAACAATCGCTGATAATTTGAAATTTCCTGTCGACTTAGACTGAATTTTAGCCTTCCAATTTTGCATGGATGCTGGTGTTTTCATTTTCGAGCTTCATGAAGCGGAGAAATTTCAGTTCGGACTGAAACTTTAGGGTTAGGGTTGAAGCATGGATCACGGTGCTGCTTTTGCCAAACGAACTCCGATCCCCGATATCTTAGACATTGAGAAGTTTAGTTAGTAGAATTTGTCTCAAGTTTTCAGATCTGTCCTAAATTCTAGTCTGAATTTTGCGATAGCAGACTGATTTCTTGAACGTGGACTCAGGGCAGGCACAACCACACACCCCTAAATACAACACTGCAAAAATTCTTTCTGCCTGCTTATAGGAATTTCGATGAATGGGACTCATCAGGAAAATAGATTAGCTGTATGGCACACAAAAAGATTCAGACCAGACAATTCAGATGTACCCCAATCCAGAAATCTGCATGTTCTGTCCACGCTTAGATAATCACTAGAATTTAATCGGGCGGTTTCCAGATCTCATGAAGCCTTTGACACAAATGTGGACCTGTCATGAAATTGCGGTCCTAAGTTTTCTCCATCCTTGTCGATTGTATCAAGGCCGATTCCTGGCCAATGGCTCTGTTCTATTTTACTTGGACTGGTCTAATTTGTGCATTCCCGAGTCTGCCGCAACTGAATTCATGTTCATGCATTATTTCCCCACTACTTTTGAATCCACAGAATGCCTCGTCCGAGGCTTAAGAATAGTAAGGGCTGAATTTGTTTCGTCTTAAAACGTTCCTATCATGATGAACTGACAACTCATCAAGGATGGTCGGTTACTGAATTGACTGGGCGTGAATGGCGTGAACTAACCCAAATCAACTGTAGCGAGACCTGTCGATTTCGAAAGGTAAAATGTATGTGGAACTTTCTTGTTGAAAACATGACTGCATAAATTAATCCTGCATTTTTTAAGGGTAATGGGCAGCATCCAATTTGCGAAATCTGTCGCAAAACTGGCCGGCAGTGCGAGTGGGAGGTGAGTTTTCAGCCTGTCAGTCCACCCGCACTTAATCTAACTGGCCATGCGAAATCCAAGACGGAAAAAGAGAGTAAGATCTTCATAGATTAAGCATAAGTGTTTATTCTAGTACTGATCACGAGAAGACCGGATTTCCATCTCTGAGTTTCGAGAGCGAACCCCTCCATCTCCGGACCAACCCTCACAGGCACTCTCCCATGCCTTCATTTCCACCCTGTATCGCCACTACATCACCACGCTTGCGCCCTAGTATGACCTAAACGATTCTCAGAGACGCTTCCAAGACCTTGTCTCTAGCGAAGCACTAGCCAATCCTCTCCTTTTCAGCGCCATTCTCGCATTCTCATGTATCCACTTATACCGACGCTCCGGTAACAATGAACATTATCTCTTCGTCGCCGAGTTTTATCACCTACAAAGCATTCAAAAATTAATTGCTCTTACCTGTGATTTGAGTTCGTTTCATTTTGATGGAGCTACTCTCGCGGCAATTTGTCTGTTGAGGAGTTATGAAATTTTGGCTAGTTTGTCTCAATTGCCCCTAAGAATGCGTAACTCGACTGATACGTGATGACAGAAAATGTGGCTGCGCAAAGCCATCTCCTCGGCTCATCGTCTTTTCTTAAAGACCAGCAAATTCACATTGGCTCTTCGGATCTGCTCAGTGCCGGTTTCTGGAATTATCTGCGGGAAGATATCACTGTTGCCCTTGTTGAGAGAAGACGGCTCAAAATCGAGCTTGACCAGATCAATATTCCATATCCTCCTACCCGTGACGACGAGAGAGCTAATTTGATTAGTCTGTTTCTTGGTAGGGTAATAAATGTCTGTTTCGGAGACAGCTCTAGCCTGGACGGAGGGGAATTGAGGAGCCTGAAAATAGAAGTGGCTCAATGGAAAAGTGATCTACCGTCCTCGTTTGAGCCGATAGAGTCAAGTCAGATCACAAACACCGATGAATTTCCCATAATGTGGTTGTATCACGGCTGGCACAGTAAGTTTTACCCCTCGGTACGATGTGAAACATGCAGCTTAGAAAAAAGCTTATAGTCGCCGCCTTGCAATACTACTACACGCTGCAGACCATCTTCTCTCTCGTATCACTCACATCCATGCATGAAACCAGAGCAGACTCATCGTCATCGAGTATACTGCAAGAGGCATCGCACCTAGTCACAAGTGCTCCACGAGTTTTAGACAAAGTCGAAGAATATGCCACTCGGGTATGTGCCTTGACAATATCGAATGACTGTGATGCAGCACGTGTAAACGTGTTTGGGCCGACGGCTTTTTGTACGTAATCTTCGCTTAAAGGTATTGCTTCGTCGATTTAAATGCTAACTCATGCTAGGCGGCGCATACCTGAGAAACAAAAAGCAACGTGCCCAACTCGTCGACGAGCTCAAAAAATGGGAAGAAAACACAGGCTGGCCAGCTGAGAGTATATGGCTAGTTTTGAAAAATGCTTGCGATAATTGAAACATGATGATTTTCGTGTGGTAATTGCTGGCAACAAAAAACCCTATCCGTGCCCAAATGGGAAATAATATAGAAACATGGCTATACGTACATTTGAAAAATCATAATCACTTCAAACATCCCCGATAAAGGCGATATCCTTGTAGGGAGAAATAATAAAAGGAGGGTACTTCTCCCTAAGATGGATTCCTCCGAAGGACCTTGATGAAAGAAATATAGAGCAAACGACTTAGTCGACAAGAACTCTACCGAAAGAGCCTTCCAATAACCCCCGAGGCAAGGTTTGATGCAATACCTCCCGAAAGCGCACTGTTCGCAAACGTACTGGCTTGGCTGAAGCGATCACAACGTGAAAAGGCCAGGGTGTTTGTAATGGTCAAAACGAGCGCGATGGCTAGCAAGTGTCACGTTAGTTAACCCGACACCCCAGGGCGAAGTTTCGTCTTATACATACCGACTAAACTCAACCAAATAACATTCTGCATGCGCACGAGAGCGAAAATGGCCAATGCGATCCACAGGGCTGGCGTAGAATAAAGACTGAGCCAGAAGAAGCGCTTGTCGGTGGCCGTGATGGTGCGGGTGCCTGGTTCGGAGCTCTCAAAGACCCAGTGAGATTCCCCGGTAGAAATGTTGACTTCGTTCCACCAACGAAGACCGACAAGCCGTCGTCCAGCGATATTCTTGAGGTAGTAAAAGTCGGCGGCGAGAAGGAGGAGAGTGACAATGAAAGTGAGGATGCTGCGAGCGGGAAATGTTAGGATATGCAAAGCTGGTTGAATATGGTTGTGACGTACAATTTCCCAATAAATAGGAACCCAAAGAGGTACATCAAAAGACTTCCTGTGAGGAGATTCTCGTCAGATCGCAGTTTAGATTGAGCAATAGACCGCGCAAGCTCACCGATTCGAAAGCCCAGGAAGAAAAGCAGGGTGATGGGGTGGGCGCTGAGGCGCCAATTCAGGTCGCCCTGCTGTGCTGGGGGTTGGTCCATGGCGTGTGCCTGAGAGATTCCGTGGTCATCAAGAAGTTGCTGGTGTTGATAACCTCGTGCTGTGCCTGGCTGGAGCTACGGTTGCGTGTCAATTCGGGGCGGTCGGGCGCGGCAGAATGGACCCTGCCTGTTAGTATACCCAATCACAACACAACATGCATACTCTCACTAATGAATTCTTACATCTAATTGACTTCAATAAATTTGAGCAATACTTAATATGGGAGTTTTAAGAAATATGATCAAGTGAAATTCTTCTCAAAAAAACTCTTAAAAGAGAACATTTCCTCTGTTTTTCTACTTCAAGTTCTTTGCTAAAAGAGTCACGGTGAAGCTAATCCAATAGACCTTTAGAATAGAACGACAATCAATACATACATAAACCGAACCCAAAGCTTCTATCAGATTTATCAACATATCTTAAGCAATATCAGATATAGTCGGCTATATGACGTTGTCCAAAACGGCTTCTGCGTCGGCCCGCCGGGTGGAGAACAGAAGCCGCAGCCAACCAGAGCAGCGCCTTGGCGGACCTTATATCCATGTCCTGTCGATATCAATGGACGCTGCTGCTGCTTTCTCCTCTGGCAACTCTTGTATATATGCCACCTCTTAAAACTGTACAGCAATAACTGCAATGTCATCTTCACTCGCTAGAAACTCGCTCAGACGAGCGCTGCTCTACGGTAAGCTGTGGTCACTCCGATGGTTTCCCCGCATTTGTAGCTCTTTGATGCTATGGATGGCCAATTGATTCTTCTTCTTCTGCTAACAACTAGATCCAGTCCCTGGCTCATCCCAAAGATTCCTCGATAAATCTCGCTCGCTAGCAGCTGACTGTGTTGCATATGACCTCGAAGACAGCGTCACTCCGCACAAAAAGGCCGAGGCCCGGCAGCTGGTGCGGAGAGCCATCGACGAGGCGCCTCCAACACACATTCGCGAGCGCGCAGTCCGCATCAACTCGGTCGATAGCGGATTGGCGTTAGCTGATCTGACTGAAGTGGTGAGTTTGAACATAATATACCCTATATGCATTTGACCAGAAACCTCATCGTGTTAAATAGTTGAAATCACCAAACTTGACGACCCTTGTCGTGCCCAAAGTCAATTCTGCCTCGGATCTGACTTTCATCCACGATGTTGTCACGCATACGCTGGGCGACTCGGCGTCTTCGCGGCCCCCGATTTCCATTCTGGCTCTAGTCGAATCTGCCAAGTCGATTACCAATCTGAATGAAATCTGCAGAGCCAGCCCTCTTCTCCAGGGCCTGATTTTTGCTGCTGAGGACTTTGCGCTCGATCTGAGTATTACTCGGACACCATCGCTGAATGAATTTCTGTTTGCCAGATCGGCCATTGTGACCGCTGCGCGAGCACACGATCTGCCTTCGACAATCGACCTGGTCTGCACATCATACAAATCCGCAGATCCAGCGCAAAAGGGACGCCCGCCACCAGTTTTGGAAGAAGAGTCTCGAGGCGGGAAACGACTAGGGTTTAATGGGAAACAGTGCATCCATCCGACCCAAGTCGAGACCGTGCAACGCGTGTTTAGCCCCGAGGCTGAAGAAGCCGAATGGGCTGTGAGAGTGGTGACGGCCGACGCCAAAGCCGCGCAGGCAGGTAGAGGAGCGTGGTCGCTAGATGGGAAGATGATTGATGTGCCCGTGGCCGAAAAGGCCAAGGCGATTGTGCGGCGAGCAGAGGCTTGTGGGCTGGATGTCGCTGGTCTACGAGAGCAATGGAAGGGACAGGAGCCCGAGTAAAAATTTTAGAATTTGTTTTGCACATCAGGCAGGTCTTTCGCTAGACTAGCTGGATCCCTTCGCTATACCACTGTAGGTAAGGTAGAATGAGAGGAGATACTGGATTAGTTTGGTCTAAATGCCGTAAAAAAATCACCACAAAGAATGAGAAAGAAAGAAATTATTTCATAAAAAAGGCGTAAAAGTGTGTTCAGACACCGATTTATCTAGCGAGCACGCTAAATGACCTGCATGTTTGTGTCATTGTTGTTGTTTTTGTCCAATCTTGTTTTCGTATGTTTCCCGTTTAAGGTGAGAACATGATCACTTTGTAATGATATCTTCGCGTTTCAATAATTGAATCTTGCCAGTTGTAGGCGCTGATTGTCGGTCGCTGCCCTCAGTCTGGCTGTCGCTTGAACTCTGCTTATTTGCCATGGATTTGTCATAGCTCGTTGGATCGATGCCAAGTACACCACCCACGTATCCCCCGCGTTCACCAGGGACACTGAATTCACGGAACACGTACTTCCATTCATGAAGCCACACCTTAACAGCCTTTCCGACCTTGTCTTTTCCGTTCTTGGAATGGTGCCCGGTGCCTGTGATGGCATACAGTGTGCGTTCCTCGTGAGCGTGTTTCAATAGTATTTTTTCAAGATAGTCGACAGCTTCTTCCGGGTGAAGACCATGGAGATCGACGTAAAGTTCCTCGCCAGCATCGTCTAGTCCGTTTGTTGTAAGATGCTGGTTACGCTCTTCGTAAAGATACCGGGCCGCCTCCCTATGACATTTGCGCATAGCTTCATTTTCGGCCTGGCCCCGAAGCGACAAGGCCTTGGCAGCTCTCGAATCGTTGCGATTCCACGCCTGAGCAGCACTAAATCATGTGTGAGCTCGTTGTCAGCACGAAAACCGAAAGAGTTAACTCACCTTTGTAGGAACTTGTTACGCACGGTGCCATGGCGGATGGCATCCGTGCGGTATTTAATGTATTGCTGATTAGCTCTGGCGCCAGTCTCAAGCCAAGGAATATTTTTTGGTGCTGGAATCGCCATGGCTGCAGCGCTGAGCTCTCGTGCTTTCACGCTTTCTTTTCCAGGCTTTGCGCCCTTGGCCTTGACTGCTCCTGGCGAAGGAGACATCCGAACCACATCAGCCAGGGAGCTTAGACCGATATCTTTATTGTTATTGTTGGTGTTATGGCCACCTCTCTTCCCATGATGTTTTTTGCCCGATGTTTTGGCCGACACGGCGGACAGCGTTGGGAAAGCTTCCGGGTCATCGACTGATAGTGGAGACGGGTTCATATCACGCTGCTGATGGCGGCTTGTTGGTCGAGAGTGAGGACGGCTCACATTGATGCCATTGTTCCTCCGACCGCCTGCCAAAGGCGAAGAACTGCCGTTGGGGTCAGTGACTAGAACATGGTTTGGGTGCTTTCGCGAATAGAGAGACGGCCATTCTACGCCGCCTCCACTAGGTTGCAAAGCCGGAAAAGCTTCACGGCTGTTTTCCAATTGAAACGATGCTTGCGGGCTTGAGGCTGATTGACCGGGTCCATCGGTGATGTTTAAACCGCCTATCGTACTTGTGGGATCATGCGAAAAAGGGCAACCATCGCCAGCTAGACAGTTCCCCATCACCCAGTATCTGTTCGTAGATGGTTAGTTTACTATATTTCAATGAATATTTTGTTTGTGGACGCCTTACTTGCATATATGACCAGTCAGATCGTGGCTGTAGCTACAGTCCGCCCTCAAACACGCTCCTGTCGATAGCCAATACTTGCACGGGGGCGCCGGAGAATTTCCAGACGGAGTAACCGGGCGTGACTGGTCCATTGCCATAGATTTGCCAATGAGAATGCGACGACCATCCGATTTTTGGTTTTCCTGCTTCGAGTCCTGTGAAAGCGCCGCAATGGTTGCGCCGAGGTCGTAACTGTGCGCTTCCAAAGCCGTCTCAATTTCTTCATTGGTTTTCTTGTCTCCCAGCACTGACCGCAGGATATCATGTGGGCTCATATCGGGTATGAACTCAGGAGCAGATGCGCTCAGTCCGCCGACGGAGGAGGTTACACTGGTGGCATCGTCCGCGACCAGCCATTCGACGTTGCTTTCGCTTCCGAAATCACCGTAGGCCTCAGACGTGGGGCTCTGGTCCGAGAATTCGTATGCATTCAAACTGGGCGAGTGTGGGATGGGCTGTGCGAAAGCCAACCGAGGCGACGGGCGCGGAGAGGTGAAAGGGGAAACGGTGGACGAGCGAGGGCCCCGTGAGAGACCAACGCGGGCAAGATGAAACCCAGAAGGGCCAGCCGGGCTCGTACCGGTCATCGAGGGCGAAGACATTGGCGTAGCTGATCGTGCGACTTGCCATGGCGCTGGCGACGAGCGGCGGATGATGGTATGTCGACTGGGAGGTGAGGCATCTGGCTGGGCCTGGTTGCGCTGGCGCCACAGAATATCCAGGACCGCGTTCTCTAGGGCCGGACCTGCGAGGGTAGTATTCTGGCGCAGTAGATCCTCGATCTGCTCGGTCTGTTCCTCATCGTCGAGATCGGCGTTCTGGAAGATTGACTGGCAGAGGTCAAACAGCTCGTCGGACGCCATGTTGGGGTGGTTCCCACCAAGGGGCAACCAAAGCTGAGGAGCCGACTAAGAAGATGGAAAGAAGAAGCGAAAAGAAGAATGATAAGAAAAAGGCAACGCAAAAAGTAAAAAAAGAGATGCGAGAGGGTTGAGTTGACTGATGCGCGACTCGACAAACTAAGGTTGTTTGGCGGGGAAGATTCACAGGGGCAATGACGCAGCGGGGCCAGGCATTAAGGTACCCAGCAATAGTCACATTGTATCAAGCGTGTGCAGTGCATAATCTCAGAGACAGAACAAGAAGACGACGAAGAGAAGACGCAGCACGCAGCAGGCAAACAACGGGGGGAGAAGACAAGATGGAAGAGAGGAGAGGAGGCTAAGATGGGCAGCTGCGGAGGACACATGTGGGTTCAGCGCCGGGAGATAAGTAGCGCACTCGATCTGGAGACACGGATTGGCCGCTTTTCGTCCTCTGCACGATTCCTGCGTATGCTGTGCACGTATTCTCTACATTGACAGTACTTCTAGTTACGATAATAAGAAATAGCCAGGCCACCCCGCGCTAGGCCACACCATTGTCTGAGAACACGGTCTATCGCGCTCTGATCACTAATTACAATGATCGTGAGGCAGATCTGTTGGATGAGGATCTGACCTCGTCGCTTCAGCGCCAGAAGCCACGTTCTTTATAGCAGGGCGCTGATTGTATACCATTTGATTATTCTACTCTCCAGCTACTGTATGATCTATATTTTACTTTCATCTCATGTCGCAAACAATGCTGTTCTGAGCCTGTAACGGCAGAACGCGTAATTATACGGGGCTCACACAGCGGGTCGGGCCTCTGTGACAGTACCGGTAACGAACGATACAGTACGCTTCCTGCTCAACCTTTCCGACGATGGCTGAGTCGCTGAGTCTGCTGCCTTGCCAAGTCGATCGACTTTTTCCCAGCATGCAGTTACCTTGACGCTCTATTCCTCAAGCTGACAGTATCAGCACCCATTCCGCTACGAATTAAACATCATATCGTTCTCGATCGCAGCATTACTTTTTCCCCATGACCTGTCGTCCTCTCGAGAGCTAGAAACGTAGCTCTCCCCCCCATCGACATTTTTTGGGCTGTGCTTCCAAGTCGCAAGTCGATAATATTCACAATTACCTTGCGCACGAGTTCGTCGCCGCCATTGAGATATGCCTGCCGACTACGAGTCTACCGCCCGAGCCCTGTCGCTTCCAGTCTCTGAGCCCGAGGAGACAGAGTCGCCCTTGTTTGCCGGCATTCGTCCACCATGGAGTCAGTCGCCGCTGATGAGACGCGCCTCGCTGCCTCTCTCCGCCAGAGAGGCCGTCTCCCTCCGAGACCGCATGATCAACAAGGCCGAGGCCTTGCATCGCACATTGATGGAACGGTGGAGTAAGATGACCCTCAAGCAGAAGCTGTTGGCCGTGCTGGCCGGGTTTGTGAGTGCTGTTGCAGGCTTGGCATTCATGATTTTTGCTGGCCAGATTTTTGTCTGGCTGGGACCAGTCGCTGAGAAATGGGAGCGCGCACCCTTGGCCTATTTTTTCGTGTGGCTGTCTGTCATTCTCGTCTCGTTTCCTCCCATGGTGGGCTGGTCGACGCTGGGCACGATATCTGGCTTTCTGTTTGGCTTCTGGAAGGGGTACGTTTTATGGTCTTTTTCTTGTGTAAGATTTGCGTGAGTTCTAACCATGCTACAGATGGATTTTGTTCTCGACTGCCACTGTCGTTGGCTCGACTCTTTCTGTAATTTTATCACGCACGGTGCTGTCGACGCTGGTTCATCGGTTACTAGAGAACGACAAGCGATTTGCCGCACTTGCACTAACGCTCAAATACGACGGCCTCAAACTCTTATGCATGATTCGACTGTGCCCCCTGCCCTATTCAATTTGCAACGGCGCCATGTCGACCTTCCCCACGGTCAAGCCACTCAGCTATGGACTAGCCACTGCAATTGTATCGCCCAAGTTTATGGTGGTTGCTTTCATTGGCAGCCGAGTACGAGTGCTGTCTGAAAATAATGAGGAGATGAGTGCGGGAGCCAAAGCAATAAACATTATCAGCATTTTGGTTTCTATCACAATTGGTATTGGCACTGGTATATATATTTACAGAAGGTAAGCCTCTATTTGCCATGTTCGTTGTTTCCCCGCCACAAACACTAATAAACATCAGAACGCTGGCGCGTGCCCAGGAGCTCGAGGAACAAGAACGAGCCGGTATCCGACAATCGTTAGACAATGATCACGCTTCAGGGCGTCGTCACCACAGCTTCTCAGAGGACCAGGACGAGAACACTGCAGCCACAACGCTGGCTCGCGATGAGGAGGAAAGGCTCGGGTTTCATGACTTTGACGAAGACCATGTAGACCTTGTTGTTGAGGGAGATGAGTTGAACGTTCACGGTACCAGGCCGTACCAAGACGAGTTCACCGACAACGACTCTGATGTCTTTGAAGACGGTGACGGAGAGTCTGAAACTTTCGGTCTCCACACCCATGTACGTAAATAGAAATAATACATGATGTTCCTGGCTTCGATTGTGTGCCTTCGTATAGTGTTTGTGTCGTAGATGAGCTAACGGCTGTGACGGTCAATTGGCTGCAGGAGCAATGTATCCGAGGCGACTCCAGATCTTGGAGCTCGATGTATTCAATGCAGCCATTGGATAAATTTATTTGGACCTTTTCTTGTTTCCGTGTTTTTTCCAATCACCTCCGCCTCCGCCACCACCCATACGACCACCACCCGAAATACTGGTCAGATGGCGCAGGTCATCGTCTTTCGAGCCGCGTTTTTTCTTCGCCTCGGCGGCCTTTCTCTTAGCTGCTGCTTGTTCCGGGTCCAAATCTTCATCTTGCGTCTAAGACAATGTCAGCGACCGTTTCTATCCCAAAGTCACAAGAAGGAGGATTTTACCATGCTATAACTCTTCTTCTTGGGTTTGAAACCACCAAAACACATCCTCCCACTATCTTCGAACTCCCCGTCCAGTGAATCAGCCGCTACAATAACGGGTTGTGCTGCTGCAGAAACCCCGCCAGAGCCCTGGAAATGCAAAACCCACTCGGACTCGCCGGCCTCGGCTGCCTGGCGAGCAACTGCTTCTGCTCGTTTCCGTTCTTCCTCTGCCAGAGCGGCATTGACGGCCTGTAGATCGGCGTTGTTGGCGGGACTGCTGGGCGCGGACAATCGTGCGCGCTTGGGTGAGGGCGTCTGAGGGTCCTCGTCGACTGATGCTTGTGCTGCTGAGGCTGCGGATCTTTGCATAAACTGGGAATTGTTGTTAGAATGCGAGGATTGAAGCCATGGAATTTCTTGCGCACCTTCATTGTGAGCAGCCGGGAAGACATTCCCTTTGCCGGCTTTGCGCCGGGTGTTGTGCTGCCAGGCATTGTGATGTCTTGGGAAAATCTTGTACAGAAAAGAAATAGGTATTTGCCTTTCTCAAGACACGGGGATGTTCGTCCTTGTTTTGCAAAGAAATTATTTCCTGAATGCAGACAATAATTTCATGCAGGAAACGGCAAGCGGGTCGCCGCGCCCACTGATTGGCCCCACCCGACAGCCGGCGAGCTTGGGCAAACCTCGAAACTCCCGCTTCACCAACAACCTCACCTCTATCGCTCACAGCAGGCATCAACCCTTCCGCCCACGATGTTCTCCTCAGCCAGGACCCGAATCGCCTCTGTCGCGCTGTCGGCCGCTCGTCCCGGCCGATTGGCTGCCCCCAGGGCCTCGTACTCTGTGAGCGCCGCTCGCTTCAACAGCGAGAACACCCTTCGACCCAACGACCCGGCCGCACCCAGACAGCCCGTGCCAAACGTGTCTGCAACTAATGCCGTTCCTGTTGATTCAATGGGCTCTTTTGATGGAAAACTCGCCGAGACCCCCGAGGCTGGCGAGCGCAGTCGCGAGCTGCAGGCCCCTAACCGTGCTTCGACCTGGGCCCAGAGCCAGGCTCCGAGAGAAGAGGCCATGACCGGTCCGCGATTCGAGCAGACAATTATGGAGCTTCAGGTGAGTTATGGCTGTGTGGCCTAATTGCGCGTGGTGTCTTCCAGCCTCCAATTGAGCCGGATTACAGTGGAAAGTCTTACTGACAACTGCGAAAAGCCTCAACCGTATGCGGCTATTGAACTCATTCACCAACAACCCGTCCGATGGACAAAGAGCCGAGTTGTCTCTTGCGATGGCGGCGGTGGTCCTCACGGCCACCCACGCATCTTCATCAACACCGACAAGCCTGAGATTGCTACATGCGGATACTGCGGTCTTCCTTTCGTGCGTTGACAATCTATCAATACAAGGAAACCTAGCTAACAATCACCCAGGCCCAGGAGAAACACAAGGCCTACCTCAAGTCCTTGCCCAGCACTTCATACCCTCTCGAACCTACCGGCCACCCGGCCGAAGTGGAGGAGTCCCAACGAGTCACCGATGGAGCCTTTGAGCAGCGATGAGCGCTAAAAAATGTATTCATCGTCTACGTCTTACTTTTCGAGCTATTTCCCTTTGTCAGTGGCGTCGACAACTGATTTTTCCTTTTTTTTTGTCTTGAATTTTATGAACCAGAGAGCATGCTCCATACAATTGTACATTTATATCTGAAGAGCATCTGAAATCTTAGGCAGTAACTTTTACCACGTAACGGTCTTCGATTTTCTATTCAAAGTAATAAACGATTGGTTCTGTTCTGGGCTATTCTTTAAAGAAAGCTTCCTCTTTCGTCCTCCCCAAGTCAATTCTTCTCTCCCTGGATCGTCGCAACCACCTTTCTCGAATGCCTGCTTGCGCGAAACTCCAAGTACCAAATACCCTGCCACGTACCCGTGGCCAGACGCCCATTCGAAATGGGAATTGTAACACTTGCCCCGACAAGCGCTGATTTGATATGTGCCTGCCATTTATTTGCATCAGTATTGAAACGATAAAACTACAAAAACGATAAAAAAGATTGATTGATTTATACCGGCATATCATCCTCTCCCTCCGCACTATGCCTGTACAAATTCCCTTTTTTATCATACGGCGCAATACGATCCAGCGCATCGCTCATATCAGCGCGCACATCTTCGTCCCAGTTCTCGTTGAGCGAGAGCGCGCACGAGGTGTGTTGGATGAAGAGCGTGAGGAGGCCGATTTTGTAGTTTTTGATTTCGGGCAGTTCGTTGAGAATGGTTTCGGTGATGAGGTAGCTGCCGCGAGAGCGGGAGGGGAGGGTGAATTGTTTCTGGAACCAGGACATGGTTGTTTCTGTTGTTGTTGTTGATGTTGATATTGGTGGTGACGGTGGTGTTGCTAGTGGGTGAGAAAAAGGCGATAGGATAAGAGATGGCAGACAGCCGATGAAAAAGCTTGGGAATAGCGCAAAGAGGATTAGTAGCTCTGCCACTGCGAATTTCACAAAGAAAGAGGGCATTCGATAATCATAAATCACAACTGTCGAGGAGTGGACTGGAAGATATCTAAGTTAATTGACTTTACGTGGACGAAGGTGGGGAAGCATGTCCCGCTTCCGACGTCATTTCCCTGTCTCTTACTAGTATTATTAGTAACTATGTGGACTGAAGTTTGAAGCCAATCGCGATTGTGATATTGCTAATAATACATCCCGCATTATTTGCTACGAATACTTGCTCGAAAAGAAAAGAAAAGAAAATGAAAGATTATGCAAGAAAACGCGGATTTGTCTCAATGTCCAAACCCAACACATTTCTGCTGTTCGAAGTGTCAACTTCCCAATAAACTCCCTTGTCATGCCAAACGTAGATCGTGATTCGTAGTGCTTTCCGGTCCTATTAGGGTAGAGAAGCAAGGATACCGCCCAGCTAAACTTGATAGTCGTCAAAAAAAAATATGAAGAAAGGCTTGTGGTGTGATACAAGAGTTGGTCAAATGCAAGGCCAAAACTCTTCTAGAGATAGGGTATTATGCTTGCCGCTCCATGTTTCGCAGTAGGCTCCCCTCGGCGAATTGGCTCGTGGGTGTCATGTCAAGCAGAGGACGAGTAGCCTGGCGGTGGCCGGTTGCGACTCCACGACCAACTCCTGTAGTTGCACTTGCACCATACCCAGTTTGAGCAATAAGCCCGTTCGGCATGAATGGAGAGTCCGAGTTTGAGAACTCACGATACTGTGGACTTCTTATGGTGTTACCTCGACGTGGGGCGATTGACGCAGCGGACGACTCGTTGGCTGTGGCAGGCCGGGCCTGGTCTCGTTTCCACGTTGTCGCCGATGGGATGTCAGGGACACCAGGAATAGACTCCGGTCCGGTGGCACCCTCCACAAGGGGAACTCCTGCTTCGATCCTAACTCCATGGCCCTTTCGTGCATGTTGCGGGGGCTCTTGATAGACGGGTGTCAAGTCGACTAGTGGTTTAGGCTTCTGGCGAACAGAGTTCGATCGAGAATGAGAAACCCCTTCGGATGGGTGAGGTGAGCACGTAGCGTGATGGATTGAAGAGTTGCTAAAAACGTTCGAGGACTGGTTGGGGCTGATTGGACTAATTTGCTTGAGGAGCCCGTGTGACATGAAGGGGTCGTTTTCATTGGCCTCTCTCGCCTCACGCTCACGCTGCGCTGTCTGCCTCTGGCTGTATGTCCTGCCAAGAAGACTGTCTGGTAAAAAGGTGCCGTCATCATCTTCAGACGCAGAGCTATATGCAAGGTCGCCTTTAGGCAGATGAGAGGGAAAAGCAGAAGGAGGCGGTGCATTTTCTCGGGCTTTCTTCTTTCGTAGGAAGATGTCTCGTGTGCTGATGCTGGGGGGATTAGCAGAGTCAATGCTGCGCTTGTCGAATAGTTTCGCATCAAGATCCACATCCCCTCTAAAATCCAACAGCGGTTTGGAGGGATGATAAGGAAGCGAATCAGCCAACTGTTGCTGCAAGTCTGTCGGGGACATGCTGGATTGGTTGTTCATTGATTCTTGGTATTTTTCGTCCAGCTTCACGACGTGGGCAAGGTACCAGCTGCGCCAGCCATGCACTGCATCGTACCAGCTTTGTGCAATCTGGGAGTCGTTTGTAGCAAAAAAGTGCACAAAGTTCTCGGTAGACAAAAACATAGACGACTTCTGCTGGCTCTTGATGGCAAAGCAGATCTTTTTGGGAGGTTTCAAGTGTTTTGAAAGCTGACGGGCACTTGGTGTGTAAATGTCGAAGTCGGAAATATGACAGATGTTGTTGAAATCCTTTGCCTCTTTTGCGTCGGCTTTCTTGGAAACGACAGCCTGTCCGTCAGAGCGCAAAGTGACGTGGCGTTTATCCCATTTACCGGGCTTTGGTGAATGATACAGGTAGAAGGTAGCGTCAACAGGCTGCCCTGAAGGTACAGCTTTTAGCTCCAGTTTCTCGTGCGCGCCATCGTGTGGTGGCTCGCAAAGGACGAGCGAGTTTGCATCGTCGGTTGCCCACGAATTCAGAACGTCCCGGATGTGTTCGTAGCGCCGAAGAGGTCTTTCGAGGCCGAGCGAAGAGAATGTTTCGACCATAATGGCAGTTCTAGGATCAATGCGATTGGAGACGCATGCAACGGCCGAGTAGATCAGATCCTTGGCCCGGGTGGTCGGCGTCACAGGCAGCTCGAACGATGTCGACTTGTACCTGATCTGCACCCTTCGCTCGCCAGCATTGACAGCTGACTGGGGAGCATCAATGCCAGGCACAATTCCCTTTCCATTAGGCTCGATGTTACCCTGTTTGGAGTCCGGGGCTCGCAAGGGATCGGGCGATGGCTTCTGGCGCGACAAGCCCAGCTTCTCTTTCCACGAAGCGCGTCGGTGGTGTTTTTGATGCTCGCCCTGAGGTGTCAACGTGTTCTTCTTCTCCACGAGATCGCGAGAGAGGGCAGGTGCACGTGCAGTTGCCGGCCGGGGTCCTTCCGCCATGGTCAGCGTGCGCATGGCTTCCTCCCGCAGCTTCGCTTTCTCTGCCGCAGACAGTTCTTCTTCTTCGTCCTCATCTTGCTCAATGCGCTTTGTGCCCTTGGAGCTTGTCTCGCAACTCTTCATGCTCGCACCAGCAGCACCATGCCAGGTCTTGTTAATGGGCGGCGGAATATGGTGCGACGCGGGTATGGCTGGCAGCGCTGGGCTGTCCACGGCAGCTGTGCCCGTTGCTGCAGTTCGTGGCCGGCGGTATCGAGACATGCTGCGTGCAATTGTGTCACTTTTGGGCTTCGTCGTGTCTGGAAGGGCCTGCGCGTGTAGCTGTTGCTCGGCAGCAGCAGCGCGACGGACGGATTTGTAGCGAGAGAACTTGGGAGTGTTCCTTACTGGGTCGTATGGTGGTTGGGTATCCATGATGGGATTGGACAATCTATGTGTCGTGTGGGATCGTGTGGTATTGTGTGATGTCGTGCTGGATCCAAGTCGCGTCTTTATGCTGATATTATGCTTTAGGGATGCAAACCAAAAGAACGCGTTACACTGCAGTTGTGTAGGCCTCACTCTTATGCATCACTTTTATAAAAAGCTAAGCACAACAATGAGTCAAACAAAGCCACAGACAACAGGACAATGACTGGACTATGAGCTTGTGAGATGAGGTGAGAGCGCAGTCTGGATGATCTAGGCTTTGAGAGGAACACTTTTCTGCCTGTGAATGCCGCTAATGGATTTATCGTCTTAAGGAACTGATGCCTGCCGCGATGCGCCTACCTGAATTCATCCATCCCTATCAGTATCGTGGGAAGAATGTTTGAAGCATAATGACACAAAGAAGAGCATACTTACTCAGGATAGCAATCCCTTGCCCTAGCCATCACTATGCCAGTTGAAAAGACCAAGGCACGAGCGCCTCTCACGAGTCCACAATCAAGGTTCACAGGGAGAGGAAGAGCAAAGACATCGTTTTTTTTTTTTTTTTCCCTTGTTATGATTTCTTGCGACAGCGGGCTTGGCTCGAGAGGGGGCAATTTTAAAAAAAACCAAGGCTAGTGCTGCGAAAGCGTCCCATGCGGGCCAATCGCCATTCCCTTTTGGGGGTCTTTTTTGTTGCAGAATTGCAAACACGAACAACTCACTGGGCTGATCTATCACTTCTGCGTCCTGCTGATTGCCCCAATGTCTTCTACATGTCTCTAGTCCCTTTTACAACTTTGCCCTATGGAGTCTGGATCGACGGCTGCGATTTTCTCCAGCCTTGAATCGGCGCGCTAGCCACGCCCTCTTCCGCTGCGGGTCGCGTGCCTGACCCAGCGCTGCGTTTTCTCAACGGTTTGATAAACATTTCACACACACAGGAAAAAATATCTGAGGACTGACGACTCGTCTGGTGCGACATGGAAAAAATTCTACGAGGTGCAGGCCGGAGTCGCCCGGCGCATTACCAAATGTTTCACAATGCCGTTGACTTTAGTTGTGACTGGTCATGGAAGAAAACCTGAAACCTGAAAGTTCAACACGGCTTTTCTTCTCCTATTTGCAAAATGCATGATTAGGCAGTGCGCCAAGCAGGATATAACGCAGCGCTCCCCGCATTAGCCTATGTTTAGTCTGGGCGCGGTTGTACCTGATCATTTAGGATCTGCGTCGGTGGATCAATGTCTTAAACATGGGTCTAGTGAGTACGTAGTCACTCTACGCCTCTACGGAGTACACTATGTACTAGTATGTACCCAGATTGAACTCAAATTGACCTTGCTCGTTTAACATTGAGTCTGACAGGATACAGGTGCGCAAACGACATGCTCCATGCTGCTTACGCCGTACGGAGTAGAAAAACAACATAGATAATGATTAGCGCCGTCACCCGTGGCTTGAGGCTTTTAAACCGAGCCGGTCGATGGTTCTAGACTTGTAATACCTCTAATTACTACATAATTACTAGTCAGTGCCTCACCGGAGTATGTTCCGTTTGTCTGACTCAATCATTGTTATAGAATCAGTTGTATTTATAACTTATGCTCCTGGGGAGGACTCCCGTTTGACTCAATCTCGCCTTCCGCTCAATAATGACTTTTGTTATTGACTATCTCTCGACGCTCAACTTTTGGGTCGGACTATGACAAACAGATAAAGTGTAGTAACTAACTTACTAATGTACAGTCTATTTTTTAAGATAGTAGGACCTATGTCGACCAGTTAGCTTTATGACAAGAACACACAGGAACAATAGAAAGAAACCAACCACCAGTCGTCAAACCCCACTGCCTTTACATTAATGCCGATTTCTTTCAGCGCCTTTGTCGACAGCTGCGTGTTGTACGGCCGCTGGACGGCGGCATTTGGCTCGTTCCCCTGTTTGTTTGCAATCATACCCGGCATCTCCACACCCAAAATCTTTGCAAATCGCTGCGCGATTTCGTACTTGGTCATGTTCTCCTCGGCAGAAAACTGAAGGATCTTGGGCAGTGACTGGAGATTCTTCTTATCCTTGATAAACCGCACCGCAATATCGTTGCACACCCGGCCAACATCTTGCGTATTTGTCGGAAACCGCCGCGCCCAATCGTCCATTTTGAGGCCCGCGTCCGGGTTCTTGCTCTTGTTGACTGCGTCGAGGATCGTGTTCACTGCGCTTTCGCCGTTTGTCTCGGCTGGGCCGTATAGAACAGGGACTCGGAGCACGACGCCGAGACCGCTCGTCTTGGTGACGTCTAGCACGGCCACCTCGCCATCGCGCTTCATCTGTCCGTAGGTATTCGTTGGTTTGGGCTCGGCGTCGGTTTCATAAGGTGCCTCACCCTCAACGCCAGGGAATACGTAGTCGGTGGAGATGTAGATGAGTAGGATGCCGCGAGATGAAGTGAGTTCGGCTAGAGACTGCGTGGCTTCGACGTTGATGCGGCGGGCTTGTTCGGGGTTGTTTTCACAGGCGTCAGGCTGGCGGTTTGCGGCGCCTTAAAAAAAAGATATCAGCACTTTGACAAGATAATAATTGCGAGCTCGAGTCAAGAGGAGAACAAACAATGCACTACAACCTGCGGCCTAGATGTTGATTAGCTTCAATTGACGCCACAACTTAACTAAACATTAAAAAAATAAAACCATTTTACTTAGACTCATCCAGCATCCTCTTGATATCCTCCGGATCCTCCAAATTGACCTTGAGAATGGTGGGCGGTTTGGCTCGGTTGAAGCCCTGTCCGACAGTGATCCAGCCGGCCTGCTTGAACGCCTTTGTGACTTCGCGCCCCAAAAGGCCGGTGGCCCCGGTGACCAGAGCTGTATGGGACATTTTATTGAAAGAAAAAGATTTGTAAAAAAAAATATAATAAAGTGAAGGAGAGTCGAGGTGCTGGATCGCTGGATGTAAGCTGGGATGCGTTGCCCCGCGGTGGGGACAAGCTCGATGCGGATGACGTCTACAGTCGAGCAAGCTTTAGAAAACTCGGTTATATAGAATAGAGAAGAAAGAAAATTAATTTTTTTAAATGGCGTTTATTTACATCTTGCAGCAGACATGGCAGGGTATATATGAATTAGGTCTAGATATACTTGTATGGATTCATAATCCCGTTCTAGCACCATCATTAGAAACCGAAACACCACGTGTAGAGTAAAAGGATGGGGGACTTACCGGGTCATATAGACTCTTCAGCTGCTTCATTAGCTTGATATTCGTCTCGTTCTGGCTGTAGCCGATAAACTCCTTCTTGGCCACACCAAGTCCGTGTTCGGCGCTGATACTGCCATTGCGCTTTGCAATCCATTCATACACCCAGGGCTCAATGGCCTTTTCGACCTCCTTGTTATACTGTCGGACGGAGACGTTCAGGTGCAGATTCGAGTCTCCCATGTGGCCGTACCCAACAACAGCGCGGACGGGGAATGAGTCGTCGTCGCCCACGAGCCCTTTCTCGGTGAGACGGGCTTTGCAGTCCTCGACAAGCTGGTAGAGCTCAGGCAGCGGGATGGAAACGTCGTACTTGTAGGTTCCGCCGAGATGGCTCAGAGATTCGGTGATGCCTTCACGCCATCGCCAGAGCGACTGCACCTGTGTCTCGTCTTGGGCAAGAACGCCGTCTGCAACAATGCCTTCGCCTAGGACGTGCTCGAGGAAGGTTTCGAGCTTGGCGATGTCGTGCTCGGAATTGGATCCGCTGGTTTCGATGAGGCAGTAGAAAGGGTAGTCCCCTTCAAGAGGCTGTTTGTTGCCAGTGGACTGACGCACAAGTGCCTGACTGCGACCGTCCATCAATTCAAAAGCAGAGAGGATTTCCGAAAGCTGGCCCTTGGCTTCGCGGAAGGCTTTGCGGACGTGTTCGAAGCTTTCCAAGCCAAAGTATGCAACATTGACGGCTTTGGGGCGAGGCGGGCAAATGATAGAGACACCAGTGATGATACCAATAGTACCCTCAGCACCGATCAACAGCTGCTTGATGTCATAGCCAGTATTATTCTTGCGCAGCTTCGACAAGCTGTCGACGATAGTTCCATTTGGTAGGACGGCCTCCAGACCCAGCACGGTACCGTGAAGACTGCCATAGCGAAGAAGACGGAGACCTCCGGCGTTGGTTGCTACGTTTCCACCGATATGGCACGATCCCTTGGCTCCTAGGTCCAAAGGGAAAAGATGGCCTCGCTCGGCAAGATACGAGTCAGCAACTTCCAGAATAACACCTGCATCGGCAACAAAGACACCGGACTCGTCATCGAACGAGCGGATCTTGTTCATGCGAGCCGTGTTGATAACGATCTCGTCAAAAACAGGCACAGAGCCTCCAACCAATCCAGTGTTTCCACCCTGCGGCACAACGGCTAGCTTGTGCTCATTGCAGTACTTTAATATCTTGCTCACTTCTTCTGTCGTCCCGGGCTTCAGCACGAGGCGAGTCTGTCCGCCGTATTTGCGCATCCAGTCGCCGTTGAAGGGCGCGAGGTCGTCGGTGGCATCGGTGGTCACGCCATCAATGAGTGCTGATTCGGTGCCGAGCAGCTCTTTGAAATGTTTGACATGCTCCTCCGTCACCTGCCCAAAGGTGGGATTCCGCTCGATGTGAGGATACGCCGCGGCGGTCAGTTGGATTTTCTTGGGAACGTCAGCTGGAGTAGCAGCCGTGACACTGAAAGGGCGCGCGGCGATGGACACAATTGGCGGTCGTGGTAAACAGCGACATCTGGGTACTCGAGCCCTCCGCAGGGCAGTTGTGATGCCCCGAGACGCCGACATGGTGAGTTGTTCGTGGCTGTGGGTGAGGGCAAAAGTTGTAAGCACCAGACGTCAGACGCGGCAAATTTGTATGAAAGTCAGGAACAGCCGCCGGTTGCGGAGGCTCGGCGAATCCTCGGAAGGCGCCCCGAATGCGATCAATCGAGATTATTAGATTTAGAAATTACTATGATACTATCTATTGCTTCAATATCTGGTTGGAAATAAATCTCACTATTGTAAATTTTTCATCTACATGCCAATATCCTTTATAAATATAAGTATCATTCAATGTTTGTCATGACATGTGACGAGCAATAGTAGATAATTATTGTAGCTACTATGTACCTCAATGTTTATATCCACCAGTTAATCAACTCAATTGAAAAATTTGCATGAGTGGCTTGGCATTAATCGTACTTTCTTGCTTCGTTATAAAAGTTAGTCGTGTGTTGACCAAGTATATTGGCGATCGAAAGCAAATGAAAACACTCCACACAAAGGTTCTTCACGAGCTAGAAATAGTTGAGTTTGTTCGTAAATATTCCTTCGTATAGCTTGCCCAGTGGCCACGGTGGTTACTATTCCATACCATAAAAATGTACGGATGTCTGTGGGAGTGGAGGAGCGAAGGATTGTCCCTGGTGCAACCCTTGAAGAAAAAAGCTTAGTAGACTCCACCGTGCATTTCTTTTACCCCAGATTGTATTTAATTGCAGCCAAGTAGATGGACTTGTGAAGCCAGCTTTGGTGATTTGCAAAGTGTAGTACGTACACTTGGTTTTGTTGCAGCTGCTGCAGTCGTTGCTGGGCAGTGACTTGATGAAGGATAGGGCAAAATGACAGTCACTGACTTAATAACACCTCGGAAATCTCTCTCATCAAGCGGCATATGCAACGCAAAACAACAAAGCAAGGAATGTCTGCCTGGTATATCCCGTCTTGAATAGCTGTGATCTCTACCCAAACGGTGTCCATCGCGTGACCTTCCACCTGCAACAGCTTGATGCTTTAGAAGTCGCGTAGCATTCCAGCAGCAAAACAAGGAACAATGATGTTTTCATGTCTTTCCAAGGGATGACAAACGCGGGGTTGGCTTCCACGTCCTGCTGATATCAGTCCATGCGAGAGCTCCGCATTCCAAAGGCCAGCGTGGTAGATAGCATTTCTCCGACGCCAGTTCCTGACGATTGGTAGGAGAATAACAGCAGGGAATGGCTGTCATGAATCGTGAAAACAAAAACAGCTTTGAAATGCTGGTCTAAGGCATTGCTTTCTCGGCGGAGAGGTAGTTGGCGAGGTGGAAGACTCGAGAGCTGCAAATAAGCGTTGCACTTGCAGCTGCAAAGTAACACATCCCATTCGAAGAGAACGTGATACAACTGAAACGCGGTCAATAATCAGTTCGAACAGCAGCCCAACTCGGTAGACCTAGTCTTGGGTAGAGAATAATAATCCCTTGATTCAGACTCGGGCAGGCAAGGCGCCGCCGATTATTGCAGGCGCCGTGGCCGCACTGGGCCTAGCGCATCCGGTTGCTCGGGGCGACCGTGTTTCCTCGGGCGGAGTAACCGAAGCGAAGCTCTCTCCTCTAGTGAACGCTAAACTGCTCTATCGCAGCTCGCAGCTGGGCTGCAAAATCTAATTAAATTAATGCTATGTCTTCTCCCCCTTTTTAAACCTCACCCCAGCTGCACACCTTCAGCCCTTCCCATCTCAAGAGCCGGTGCGTTGCTGGTCGGCTTTTCCTGTTCTTCTGCGCTGCGTCCTGCCGCCTCTACGGGTGTTGTTGGTTGTTTATGCGACCCAATTGGGCACTGCGCACAAGATGGCCGTTGACAGCAGCATGGCGAGCCGATACCAGGTGATGGAGGAGTTGGGCAGTGCGTTTCCCCCCTGCAATTCCGTTTGAAAAACAATCAATGCTTACGGCGCCTCTAGGTGGTAGCTTTGGTACGGTTTATAAAGCCATTGAGAAGGCTACGGGGGAGATTGTCGCCATCAAGCATGTGAGTGAACTGGTCTCATCTATCTTTCTATCTCTGCCCGCAACTAACAGTTGACTGCTTGCTAGATCGACCTAGAGTCTAGCGAGGACGATATCGCCGAGATTCAACAAGAAATTTCGGTCCTAGCCGCATGCGCAAGTCCCTTCGTCACCCAGTACAAAGCCAGTTTCCTGCGGGGACACAAGCTGTGGATTGTCATGGAGTACCTGGGAGGCGGTTCCTGTTTAGATCTGGTACGTCATTGGGCTTTTCATCCGATCAACAGGTGGAAACTAATTGCTTACAACTTCCAGATGAAACCCGGTAACGTCGACGAATCATACATTGCGATTATCTGCCGGGAACTGCTGCTTGGATTGGACTACCTGCATCGAGAGGGAAAGATTCATCGCGATATAAAAGCAGCCAATGTCTTGCTTTCGCATTCCGGAAAGGTCAAGCTGGCAGATTTCGGAGTCGCTGCCCAGCTCTCCAACATCAAGTCTCAAAGAAACACATTCGTCGGAACACCCTTCTGGATGGCGCCTGAGGTGATCCAGCAGTCGGGCTACGACTTCAAAGCTGATATTTGGTCCCTCGGTATTACGGCCATGGAACTTGCCAATGGAGAGCCCCCTCACGCCAGCACGCATCCGATGAAGGTGCTCTTCCACATTCCCAAAGCCCCGGCCCCCCGGCTGGAGGGCACTGAATTCAGCCAGAACTTTAAAGACTTTATTGCCCAGTGTTTGATCAAGGACCCTGATCGCCGGCCGACCGCAAAAGAACTTCTCAAACACAAGTTTATCCGCTATGCAGGAAAAACAGAGCTACTACAGGAACTGGTCCAGCGGAAGGAAGATTGGGATAATGGAAAGGACCTAGAGGGCGACGACACGAAATATTATGCAGAGACCCTGTAAGAACCTCATGGCATGCTTTTTTTTTCGTATTAAAATTGACACTTTTGCTAGTACTACCTTTACACCGAAAGAAGAAGATGACGATGGATGGGTATTTGACACGGTCAAGGCGACAACTATGAAGAAGCCAGTTATCGCGGAAGACTACTGTGAAGATCCGTTTGTGAGCACAGAGGAGCTCAGTATGATAACTCCACAAAAAGTGTCCAAGCCAGTTGCAAACTCGACTGTGCGCCGGACGCCCGCGGCAGAGCGATCCCCGTCTGTCAAACGGGCCAACACAAAGCGCAGATCCAGTGGTATCAAACAACCACTTGGGCTGAATCTGAGTTATGGAAACAGCCCGTCTACTGTACGCCAGTTCCGCCGAGTCTCAGATCGTACTACGAACGACTCAGCACAGGACTACAACTATCCCCTTGGGATGGACGAAAACACAGGCGCCAAGACGTTGTTTACCGACCCTGTTCCTAACAGTAAGGAGGCTCAGCTAGGACGAAGAGCATATAACAAAGGAATCGGTATTGCTTGCCAGGAGATCCTATCAAACACGGGAGATCAGGAGAAAAGAGAAGCGATCTCACGACTAGCTGAGGCATTCAGTGATCTGGAGATGGCCGATCCTGAGGGACTTTACCACATAATAAAACTGTCCAACGAGAAGATGCAAAGGTAAGAAATTTGCTGCTATTGACATGGCCAATATCTTTGACAGCTAACTGTTCGTCTCAGCGACCCTAAGCTCTCTTCGCTCATCCCCGAACCAGCGCCATCGGCATCGCCTCAGAAGCCCAAGCTCGTCCTCGCCCAGAACAACCCTCATCTCAAGAGTCACCGACGTCGCCAATCCGAACAGATCCAGGTTGACACAAGCTTGAGCCCACCACTGGCAAACTTGCCTGGGCAGAACGCCCCGGGTATGGATCACACCAAACAGCTGGCCGATGTCCTTTACCAGCGATGGAGCGAAGGCCTCCGCAACCGATGGCCGGCCATTTAAATATCCTCAATACTTGATCCGATCTATCCTCTGCTCTAATACCCGCCTTACCCTTGCCCTATTTATCCCACCATAGCCCTGGAATTCCGTTCATTGTATAACATTACCGTCGTTACTCGAGATACCCGAACCATACTCTCTTTCACCTCACGTATACCTACACACACTCTCTCTCTCTTTTTCCGCCGAAGAATCTTCTTCTGTGGTTTATCACCGCCTTATCAGGCGCTGTGATAGTTTTTCCTGGCACTGCCGTCCGGCATTCCGAAACGTGTCCAGCATTGTATTATTGGAGTTCGGTCGCATGATTCGCTTCTTTTCCCTTTTCTCCGCGAACTTGCACGGGCATTTCTGCCTGCGAGAAAAGTCAGGTGTTATTATTTCTTCTTCTTTGCTGATATTTCCGTCTCATTATTTGCCTCGAAATCTTTTTGTACAACTTTCTAACCTGATCGCCCCTGGTGTTGTGTTGTTTGTTACTGCGCGGGAGGCAGACTTTTAATCATCCAGTCGGCTTGCATTTCGGTGTTTTTTTCAAATTCTTTGGTAGATATTTGCGAGACGCCCTTGTGTACTGTATTTTTCTTGCTCGTGTCCATACGTTTTTACATTGTTATTGGGGAGGGCAAGCGGACGTGGACGCCATGGCTACCGGTCTGGTCGTGCCATGTATGTAGAATAGACAGAGACTACCGAATTCACATTGTTTTATCAATTCATATCATGGCCTTCAGATTTTGCATATAGTTCTAATTATGTCACGGGATCCCGAAGCCCTAGGTCGCCCTTGCTACAGGGCCACCCATACCCGGCACTTGTTAATTATGTCAACGAATGAAACTATTAATTGATGTTTGAACTTAGGAAGAATTACAGGTTTTTGGCGGTTTCGTCTGCAGCCCTGATGAGTACTCGAATCGTCAGCAATTCAATCTTGTCAGCAATCACCAACCGAAATGCATATAGAAAACCGGGCCAATTCGATGTCATCTATGTCATCAGGGGCTTGATTTAATGATGATATTAATGTAACTTCTGCCTCTGCAATTTAAAGCGCAGTCACACTTTTTCAGCGCTCGGGCGAATCTGTAAGATTTACTACTATTACCGATATCCGCGACACAGGCGACATCTGGGGGTTATGCAGGCAGAATGTAGGTCTGGATCAACCGAGAGATTATTTAGAAGAGCTACATTTGCTTGAGTATTTATTTTTACTTGTTTCTATACTTTTGCTTCGAATCTTGCCAGGTCAATTTGAAGACCGTAGCTTGACCTACACGTGGATGGTGATCTGTCGTATGTCGCCAGTTCTCGCTTCTCGCTTGCACCAGCGGTGACCTCTGAGATCATTCATTGCCACCCATATATGGCTATGCACGTCTGATTTTTATATAATCAAGATCAAGGCTAAGCATTGGGGTATCAGCTATTCCACATACGTCGAGTAATAACAGAGAACGTGAGGATACATACGTAAGTATAAATATGCATTATTTGTTTCCTTCAACTTTCTGTTGTTGTTGCCTCCAAAAAGCAAATTGTCTTCATGCACATTTATAACAAAGAAAAAAACATTGAAACGCAGTCTCATGTTTAGCTTGCAGAATCCTACCACCGTCGTCATTGCCGGACTGGCTCTGACCGCGACGGCCAAACACAGCAATGCCATCACTACATCCCCTCCGATGGGCTTCAGCCCTTTCTACTGGGTCCAGCAAGATTACAACCAAAGCGTGATGGTAGACGCCGCGAACGCGATGCTAGACAATGGCCTTTTTGACGCCGGTTACAATCGACTCAACCTAGACGGCGGATGGGCCAAAAATACGCGTGATGGCAACAAAGCCTTGACATGGAACACCACGATATTCCCCGAGGGTATGCCCTGGCTCGCCAAGTTTGCAAAATCAAAGGGATTTATTCCTGGAATTTTCACGCAGGCTGGCACCGAAGCATGCAAGTTCCACGCATTCCCTGGCTCTTACGGTCATGAGAGCGTCGACTTTGACGCTTTCGTCAAATGGGGGTTTGAATATCTCATTGTCGATGGCTGTAATTTCCCTGACCGCACAGTGAAGCACAGTGATAAGGTCTGGGGCAATTGGTACAAGTCCCTCGAAGCAGCGGACTGGCCTATGTACATGGTCTCGGAGGAACAGGTCTACTTGATCAACAGAAAGTCGTCCGAGTACAACAGAGCTTTGGATTTTACTTGGCAACATGGACCGTCTGCTCTTACTTCTGGGGATAGTGCAAAATATTGGCAGAAGGATTCGTGGGTGATAAATATGAAGGCTTACGAACATAACATGCGCGCGGCTCGATGCCAGACCGGCGGTTTCCTCAACGATCCCGATAAGCTCACTCCTGATAATCCTCACTTGACGCTTGAACAGAGCAAAAGTCTCTTCGCCACGTGGTGCAGCATGTCAGCTCCGTTGATCATAAGCGGCAATATGAGCAGTATGTCTCATGCTACGCTCGAATACTTGACCAATAAGCAATTATTGGATGTTGACCAGGACAAGCTCATGGCTCCAGCAACCCTTGTGAGTCGGGATAATACCTGGGACGTCCTCACCAAGAGCCTCGGCAACGGCGATCGAGTTCTTACTCTTCTCAATCGGGGCAAAGCGAAAGCAAGCCTCGAGGTGCCACGGTCACGACTTGGTTTTGCTCCCAGCAATCTGACGCAAGTAAATGTGACTGATCTCTGGACCAACAAACAGTGGCAGGTTCCCATCAGCGACGGGTCTGTCAACGCCTCGAACATTGCTCCTGACGGTACAGCTGTCCTCCGGATTGCTCCCCTTGGTCAGTCAACCGTCACCCCGACGGGAGCAATTTTCAACCTCTTCATTCAAGTGTACGGTGCAGCTGACTTTTACCCAGCAACTTGCCTCACTGATGATGCATCTGGCAAAGTATTCTGGTCAGCCTGCAACGCCAGCGTCCCCAGGTGTGGAGAGTCGAGGAGAATGGGTATGTCCGCAGCCTGCTTCGCCCGAAAGCATGTCTAGCAGATGCCAATGGTTCTGTTCACTCTCGTCATGGCAACTGTGACAAGTGGGCATACTACAGATCTGGAAATCTGAAAAGCAAGGCCACGCGTCAATGTCTTACAGGAGCCACACCAGGGCCCAAGGTCGCGGGATCAGGGGCCGCTACGACTCAGGATTGTGAGTCGTTTTCTATTGACCAGATGTATGCACTTCCTGGTGGTGTACTCTTGGTGGATGGGCAGAAGCCACAGTCTTCGAGTTGAATGGATATCAACTGATATCAACTGATGTGCGCATGTGGTTATCTTGCTGTAGACAAGTTTTCAAGATATCTGTACATATAAGTAGAATTTTTCCGTGCTCTCAGACTAAATAAAGAATCAGTCCATCTGATCTCAATGGAATCTATCACTTGTATTTATCCCATGTTTGTAGAAGTAGCATGTCTAGGACCGAGGTCCAGACCCGTTCCTGCATTCAATTAGCTGCTTGTTGCTTCTGCCCCTGCGCCCCGGAAACGCCTGCGCCCCACAATACCCGGCGCGCAGCCAATTATCGCCTGGCGTTTCGCCTAATTTAACTACCGCCTCGTTGCTCCTTCTCCCCTGGACCTGGCGGCTTCTCTCTACGTCTCTCTCTCTCTCTTATTGCCTTTCCCTCTCTCTTCTTATCTCAGTCATTTTGTGTTTTGTTTCCTACTCTACGACCTTGGTGATATCTCTTTCTGTTCTGTTTGTTTTCCTAGCCATGGTTTAGTGCCCGTCGCCCTGTCCACACAACACGCTCGTTCCCCTTACCGCATGCAGGCTGGCCCTCCATGGAGAATGCCAACCATGGACCTGACCCGGAGTCGCCACCACTAAAAGAGAAGCCGCCCGCGGTCGTGAAGAAGAAAGCCAGCTTGCCGGCTCGCCCGAATCTAGCTGCCCGGCATGCCAAACGATTGACCCTCAGCTTTCCCATCGTTCCTCCGCTGGCGGCCGTCCGATCAGAGCACTCATCACCATCTGTCGTCACACCCGCCACCCCTGCCATCGCTGAAACTCCCCGGACCGCCATGTCTTCGGGTCTGCCGTCGCTGGACTCGGTGATCCCGACCACTGACGAGCCGCGCGAGCCCTCGGATCTGCTTACCGCGATAGCCTCCCAGGAGCGGAAGGTCCTCGAGCTGCGGGAGGAGCTGCAACGAGCTGAGACGGAGCTGGCCGGGCTGAAGAAACAATGGGTGCTCAACGAAAGGCAGAAGAAGCGGACTGAGATCAGCTACCACGCAGAGGCTATGAAACCTTTGAAGCCCGCCGATGCTCCCGCCGATGAAACCCCCAAGACTTTCGAGAGTCCAATCCCGAGCCCAACCACAATTGACCCGGTTTCCGCTCAAATTAGACGAAGCAAGGAATTGGAGAGAAGGCAAAGCCTTCGCTCCACGCAACACAAGGCCAACGTCTCGGTCTCTTCCAATGGCCGCAGGGTTTTCGCTGGCTCGAAACATACTCGCACGCTCTCTTTACTCTCCCCGGAAATGGGCGTGGTCAAGAATCCGTTCCCTATGAAAGACGAAGCAGACCAGGAGTCTAGCATCACCAGGCATCCCCGGTCTGCCACCCTGCCGTCAGTAGAGCGAGCGGATGTCTCGAAACCTGCCGAGCAGATCGACCCTTTGCAAGGCAACGCGGCAAATGAATGGCGACGCTCTATGCCACCACCCTCGAGGGATGCCCTCTTGCGAACCGGCCGACAAATGGCATCTGATTTCAGAGACGGCTTGTGGACGTTTTTGGAGGATATCAGGCAGGCCACAGTCGGAGAAGAAGGAATCAATGGCAACGAATCGCGGACGTTGCATCCTCCAGCTGGCGGCCCGCGACGCTCCAGCAGCGGCCAACGTAGTGACCGCAGCATAACGCCATCACGGAATCGTGAGCAATCCGAAGCACTCGGGCGTACGGATTCTCAATCCAAAGGGTCAGCTAAGAAATCTGGTAAAATCACTTCTCCGGCGGACGTGGAGGCATCGTTTTGGAGTGAATTCGGAGTTGATTCGCCGGGGCAGAAGTCCAAGACAAAAGAAGTCAACGCCAACACCCAAGCCGCACCAAAAAGTCCCCTAAACTCGAAACAGCCCGACGCGGCGGATGACTGGGCCAGCTGGGATTCACCCCAACATGGCAAATCGCACACCCCATCGTCCAGCCGATCGACCATTAACTCGAAGAAGGACCAGTCTCCATCGACTCAGCTCAGCAGCCCCAGAACCAGCGCCAGGTGAGTCAGTCAGTGCTGTGGATGCGTTTATCGATATGGTTTTTTTTTTTTTACTTTCTTCATCTCCGTCATAAGCGTTTAGTTTTCTTCCTTTGTAGTCATGTTGACTGACATGACATAGTTTTGGGGATCGGAACATGGAGGAAGGAGAACGGCGTCGGTCCGAGAATATCCCTTGGCCAGTCTTGACCAAATTCACCCCTTCCAAACTTACACGGACTGCGTCCAATCTGATGGACGAATGGGAAAAAAGCCTCACCTCATCTATAGATGGCAGTCAGAAGGCAGATTCTCCTCGACTAGCCCAACAGTCGGACCAAGATGATTGGGAAGCTTTTTAATCACCTATACCTACACACTGAGATCCTCCTTCTTTTGGATTCCCTGCACATATATTTTGATGACAAGACACACGACATATATCAAGACTTTGATCTACTTGTTTCGATGGTGGTTTACACCAGATGGCATGAATAACGAGACAAGAATTCCTTCGCTGTATTATAACTTTACTTTCTTGAGAGCCCGATGCCGGGCTCTACTTTTGTCCTTTTCTTTCAATGTTGATATGAAGATAGCGAATTTGCCAGCTAGTTGTCTATATTTTGAATATACAGTCGAATATACCGATACTTTTTTTTTTAACTAAGTAGATGAGCTATTCTCCATATTTTATTAGGCGATTGATTGTACTAGTATATACTGTATCTGCGTAAGTGGTTCGCATCGTGCACCGTATATTTTTTTTAAAGTTTGTTCCGCGGCCGCGCGGAAGACTTGCGGCGAAACTTGCATTTCACTACACGACCACGAACCCCTTCTCTTCTCCATACCAATTCTATTGATTCAATAAATACGTCTGCCAAGGGCAGTCGCATTCTTTCCGACGTTTTTTTCCCGATTTTCTTGGTATCTATCGGATAGCGGAGACATCTCTCCCGAGTCACCTCGTCGCCCGTCGCATCTCCGTCCAGCCTCGTTCAACACCATTTGAAATCGCAACAATACCACGATGAGTATGCCAGGAATGCCGCCATTTGGCGCCGGGGGTGCCGGCGGGAATCAAATGCAAGGCATGAGTGAGCAGGAACAGACCATGGTCAAAATGGTGAGCACCCTCCTTCTCCTTTCTTTTTTGGCCGTGCGCGCTTGTCTTCTCGAGATGCAAAGTCTTGCTAACTGAAATTTTTTGACTAGATGAATGGTATAGGCGAATCTTGTCCGTTTAAGGTTGCGTTGTCTGCTGGTGGTGGTTTTGTCTTGGGTGGTGGCTTTGGGTTTTTCACGGCTGCTGTATGTTGTTTTCCACCCTCAGACGCCTTTATTGTGCGGTCAAGATACTAATCATACCTGAAATAGATGGCATACGATACCCCCCTTACAGCCACGGGCCAAGAAGTCAATAATCTTCCCTGGCGCCAACAAGTCAAACACGGAATGAAGGACATTGGTACTCGAGCGTACTCCTCCGCGAAAAGTTTCGGATACATTGGCGCCATCTACGCGGCCGCAGAGTGCACCGTCGAAGGTCTGCGCGCAAAGAACGATATCACAAATCACGTCGCCGCGGGATGCATCACGGGAGCCTGGCTTGGTCGCAAAGCTGGTCCGCAGGCTGCTGCTGCTGGCTGTGTTGGCTTTGCGGCTTTCAGTACGGCCATTGAAGCGTATATGCGGATGCCCTCGGAAGAATGATACTCTCAATAAATTCCGAATCATTCTCACAGCTGCTCGGTGCAAAGCTGCTAATTAAACTTTTAATATGCTCGTTTGACCGCTGTTTGAGTATATACCAGGCAATGGCTCGTTTGCGATGGCGCACTTTGGGATTTTTTATTATTATTATTATTATTATTATTTATTCTTCGATAGATGGGATTCAGCATTGTTGGCGTTTAGGGTTGGGCTTTCCACTCATGTGTTATTGATGTACATTAACAAAGTATACCTTTTCAGAAAGGGTAGAAGCTCGATACAATTGTATATTTAGAATAATCAGGATATTTCACTTACAAACATATGCATATTAGTACGTAGTGGTTATCTTGGCTAGATTGTTCCAACATATGCTCAAAGTCAATTAACGGTCCTAGCAGCAGCAGAATCCTGCCTACATAGCAAGAGAAACGATACATAGCGGAAAGATCTCGATTTTAGAACCGTTGATTTTACTGCTTTCTAACAAACAACTCTTATTATTTTTCCTCAATGAAATTTTTGCGTACATTAACCGCCATGAGCAACGGGATAGGAAGGCTTCTAGCGTCAACTGTGTATATGCCTGCGTGACAATTGGTGTTGAAATATACATTTACAAGGATTGGTCACCTGCATTTCTGTTCGATGAGTCCAGATGTCCATCAAGTCAAAAATCCTAGTTTCATTCAATTTTGATCTCGCATATAAATTATCACCAGGAGGGTTGCAAAATTCAAGACGTAACGAGATTTTGGTACGTTGCAAGAATTCGGTACGTTGCGAAATATAATACGTCGCCGTCTTATTTACATAACAAAACACAAAAATGCAGCCAAATCATCGACACAACCGGGATATTACCGTAACAATACCACTTTTTACTTGTATAACGGCAACCGGGCTGGCGACGTCGCCGCTATGCGAGCCAGAACTTGTACTGCCACTATTGGTCTTTTTCATAGGGAATCTCTTTCTTGTTTTTCAGAGCAATGTTTAGCAGCCACTAATTTCCTCCATTGCCTCAATGCTGTTTTTATATAAAGCCCTTGGCAGCAAGTCACAGCTCATGAATGACATCAACCGACTTGGCATTGGGTCCAATTCTTGTTCAGCTACTTCAGCTCGAGCGATCAATTGATAATGATGTAAATGTAGCCCAAGACATAAGAAAGGGACCAATCATTTATACGCGTCACTGTCGATCATCTCGAAAAAAAGAATGTTTGAAAGCTTGACACCATGCCGAATATGGGTACATCCTGCGCCAACAAGAGTTTATATTGAAACACAGAAGATAATTTGCTTGGCAGGTCTTTTTATGAAAGATGACAAGCAATAAATGAACTAGTAATCCCTTACAATTAGGGTTGACCCTTTTTAGCATAGCGGTAATTAGTTCGTCAAAAGATAACATTGAACTCATCAAGAACTAACATCTGAGCTTGCTTTCCCACTTTATTTCTCAATCACAGATAAGTTCATGTATTAGTTCACTGTGTACTCTACACTAAATGAAGGGTACATCTGATTTAAGTCTACTTTAGGACTATATTTGAGAACAAAACCAATACAACCCTTTCTTGACAGACCAAATAGAAACAGAAACCCCCGCAGCGTTAAAGTCGGTTGACCACCTTAAGTGCATAATGCATGACCGCTCTGATCAGAGAAATTGCAATAATTACCGGTTTGAGTGCACTGTAAGCATCAATTCTGATCAGTTTCTAACGTTTCAAAGCGCTCATTGATTTGGCTGCAACGTACCCTGTGGGTGCTAAACTTGCAACCGACCCACGTAAGTTCTCCTTGATAGCAGAAGTTGCATTGCTGATAGTTTCCTGCGGAACAGTACTGAGCGAGGGGAAGTTGTTAGTTTTCATGTTTTAGAGTTCCCTGAAGAGAAAAAAGAAATTAACTTACTCCTTCGTAGACTGTCTCAATTCCCAGCTTGTCAAGGCCTACTTCATCAATCGGCGTTGCATTGAAGGCTTCAGGGTTCTCAGCAGCCAACTTGGCATCACATCCTAGGGGAACCTTTTGATTTAGCAATGAAAACAAAAAAAAGCATTCAGATTTTACAGACCAGTCTGCCGAGTTTCAAGCCCATCTTGGACGGGTTGAGCGGCAGCGAAGCTGGAGCCAAGAATGGCCAGAGTGATCAAGGACTTGATATAAAGCATGGTTCTTGATGGTAGATGGTTTGAAAATTTGGAACGAGTCTTTGGGATTTGTGATATCAAACTTATTGAATGGCATGCAATGTATTGTCCTTCGATCTCGGGGTGTACGGTGCCCTTTATAACTTAAGTTCGTTCAACACAAAGCACATGATTATCCTCATTGAAACTCTATCCTCTAAAACGTATAATTTGCATGGCATTCGGAGGCTGAGTATTGGGAAGACTCTAATTGGGTCTTACATAGTACATATGTCAGCTGTCAACATAGGTGTTGGTAAGCCAACAGCACAGATGTCTGTACATGTGCCCCCAATTGTCAACTGGTATTGATGTGAGGCATTTTCTTCCAACCATATTGTATGAACACGTGCAGCCACCATGATTAACCTTGTTCTATAGAGGAAATTGGCACTGCGCACGATACCTCCCGATGAAGCAAAGGAAGATCGACATCAGCTAATAGCTGAGCTCAAGTTTTTATATTTTAGGCTCTATGATGCGCAGTTATATTAATGTCAACTGATCAGTTGACGGTTGGAGAAATATATCATGTGATACCAGTCTTGAAAATATAGTTCCATCTGCCAGGAAAGAAGGCTTATAAAGGACTGCGGCTTTCCTCCTGTGCAAATTTAATTTACTTGTCTTGCAAATTGATTTTCAACCCATCTATCTATTATCTACTTTACCATACTATTTAAACCCACATATACCAAAGCTCTGCATCATGAAGCTCTTCGCTATCGCCGGTTTCTTTTTGTTCTTTTTGAACACCGCTGTAGCCAAAACCTGCGAGAATGCGTATGTTCTTTTCTATCCTTGAGGTTGTTGATAGCATTGATGTTGACGGTTATTACAGGGCCGACCCCAATCATTATGTCGGCAATTACTGTTCTTGCACTGATGGAACCTGTTACACGAACAATGATGATGACCCTACCGACCCTTGCCATCCACTCGGTATTAAGATCCCATGCCCTTGATTTTGGTCGATCGATGTTGTTGTTGGGTATCTTAAGGTTAAATATCAATATGAAACCGTGATGTTTGATGGGGGTTGAAAGTGACGTAGTACATCAGTCAACTAGATAAGATCTTGCATGTCGTAATGACAATGATATTCCGGTCAATAAAGTGCTTGCAGTTCGTGCGTCTCTCAGGATGATTATCCGGTGGTCATAGTTTTTAGCTAAAGTCGTGTGGCTTGATTATTCGAAGTTACAGGATTAATAGTGTTCGTAGACAAAAATAGAAGGAAAGAGTTTCCAAGTATACTCTGAACAATTTTGTGCATGAATTATAGTGATTTTACATCTTATGGCAGGACAATGTACTTCTCCAGATGCTTGGGAATGGCACCACGGAGATTCTTGCTCTGTAGCCATTTCTCAGAGAAAAGTCGGTCTGCATACCGATATGCGCCATCGCACAGAATGGTAACGACAGTATTACCCTTGCCCAATTTCTCAGCAACCTCTTTAGCAGCTGCAACGTTCAGGGCAGAACTGGCACCGAGGTAGATGCCTTCCTCGTCCAGGCAGCGGTATACCATCTCAATGCTCTTCTCATCGCTAATATTTAGCGATCCATCGAGAAGGTCAATGTCAGGCTTCAAGTTGTCCGTAACACGGCCTTGACCAATGCCCTCAGTGATACTGCTGCCAGTTCGTTCAATGAGTTTTCCTCCGCTCTGAATGTAGCTATGAAGCACACTGCCAGGGGGGTCGGCAAGGAAGCTTTTAACTCGTCCGTCACTGGCTTCTTTCAGATACCGGGTGATCCCCGCCAGTGTTCCGGCTGTGCCAGTTGCACATGTAAAGGCATCGATCTTTCCTTCTGTTTGCGCCCAGATTTCGGGGCCGGTCGTTTCAATGTGGGCTTGACGGTTCGCAGTGTTGTCGAACTGGTTAGTCCAAACAGCATTTTCGAGAGACTCGGCATGGCGACGTGCTTGGTGGTTGTAGTTTTCAGGGTTATCGAATGCGACAGCTGGCACAGGGTAGACCTCTGCGCCTAGCAATCGCAACAGATCAATCTTGCCTTGCGATTGCGTGTTGGGCATGTAGATGACAAGCTTGTATCCCTTGGATCGGCAGACGTGGGCAAGCCCAATGCCAGTGTTTCCAGCCGTTCCTTCGACAACAGTACCTCCTGGGCGCAACAAGCCCTTCTCCTCGGCATCTTTTACGACATACAAAGCGGCGCGGTCTTTGACGCTACCTCCCGGGTTTTGGAACTCGGCTTTGCCCAGGATATTGCATCCCGTCTCCTCCGAAAGACGTTTCAGCCGGATCAGCGGAGTATTTCCAATAGCTGCACAGAAATAGGAAAATCAATTGGCCATTGCAATCTTCGTTGTAGGTAGCTGTGTTCTGCTCTTACCTTCCGTAAGACCATTGACCCACCCTTGTGCTTTCGAGACCTTGGTGTTGTAGGCAGTCGAGGCCTCTGCACTGCGCAAAGCCGTCGTGGCAAAGGTACGCAGGCCGTGTCTAAACATTATGAACAGCTCTGTTTCTTTGAACAACTGAGTCGCGTTCAGAGTCGAAGCACGCCATGAACAATTGGCGTCCTTCGCCGACGATCGGGGCCCGGGGTTAGTCAGCAACGTGGGCAGCCCTTTGTTATCTTATCGCGAAGATTATATAAGCGGATTACATTTTGGGACTAGTGTGAAAGAGCCGGATCGGGCTAGCTTTGTTTACGTCCCGCACCTGCTGTTTACGTCTCCGCCCGCAACAACAACCGTCGAATGTCGCAACATCAAAAGCGACAACAACAACAACCATCGCGTCGCAAACTGTCGCCCAGCTACTCGGTTATACCTGCAAAATAACCGGAAATTTGCGACTTGTTTTGGAATCGTCGATATTTACATCGAATCGACAGGATAGTGACCAGCAACCATGCCCAGCCGCGCAACAAGCGGTCCAGCTTCTGCTGGTACGCGCAAAACATCCGGACAAAGCGCTGCGTCTTCAAAACGAGCCTCCTCCGTGACTCCATCCGTCGCTGTGCCTGAAGAGCCTGCGCTTCCGACGACGTCAACACACCTTCGCGCAGATATATGCGCAATTTTCGCAGATTCCCAACGATCCACAACCGGCCACAGAAAACTCGTGGTACGCCTACGCAAGGTACAGGAGCTATGTTGCGGCATAGCGTCGACCACTAAGTCGAAAAAGGAGCAAGAGAATAACGAAAGAAAAATACCCTTGAATGATGAGACGCTCGGTGAGCAGGAATTTAATGCTGAGATCACTCGTTGCATTCTTCGCATCCTGCCAATTAAAAAATCCGAATCTGTTGGGGATCGGGTGATTCGATTTCTTGGGCTTTTCTTGATTCATGCCGAAGAGAAAGGTGACTCTTTTTCAGCGCTCGGTTTCCTTCTGGGTAAAGGCTAACATTTCATAAGACAACGAATTTTTCAATCCAGCAGATGTCGATGAAACACAAATGTTTCCAGAAACGCCGACTACACGGCTGACGGTAGCGATCGCATCGATGGTTGTTCCTCTTCTGGCGGCGAAGGATAAAGTAGTCAGGTATCGCGCAGCACAGCTCTTGGCGCATCTCGTCAACTCGCTGGACTCCATTGACGACGCTGTATATCGATTAATCCGAACGGGACTTTTAAAGCGTATTCGCGACAAGGAAGCGACAGTGAGGGTTCAAGCCGTGCTCGGTCTCGCGCGCCTCGTCGGGAATGAGGACGGTGGCGAAATGGAAGATACAACGGCGGCTCTTCTGGAGAAACTTCTCGATATCTTGCAGAATGATGCGACGGCAGAAGTGCGCAAAACGCTGTTGCTCAATCTACCTTTAACCCCTGCAACACTTCCATATTTACTTGAAAGAGCTCGAGACTTGGACGCTGCTACTCGCCGTGCACTATACTCTCGTCTGCTTCCAACCTTGGGTGATTTCCGCCATTTATCTCTATCTATGCGTGAGAAACTCCTTCGTTGGGGACTTCGTGATCGAGATGAGAATGTGCGAAAGGCGACCGGGAAGCTATTCTACGAGCGATGGGTCGAAGATTGCGCTGGAAACAAGCCATCGGGAGAAGGTGGCCCTGTCACTCAAGTCTCAGCGCCCAATATTTCCGCGCTTTTGGAACTTTTGGAGCGTATCGATGCAGTCAATTCCGGTATGGAAGGCGGTATTGCGCACGAAGCAATGCGAAGTTTCTGGGAAGGCCGGCCTGATTACCGCGAAGAAATTGTTTTCGATGAAGACTTCTGGCAAGAACTCACCCCTGAGTCCGCCTTTCTGGCTCGCAGCTTTAATGATTTTTGCCGCGTGGAAAATGTCGGCAAATATGACAGTCTTGCAGACGATAAGATGCCTGAAGTCACGGCTCTTGCATTCTTCCTTCAAAAGTACTCATCGGCTCTGCTTGGCAAACTGAAGGAGTCTGCTGCCAGTGGTGAGAACAACGAGGAAGAGACCATGGAGCTCGAGTTCGTCGTGGAACAACTACTTCAAATTGCCATGACTCTAGACTACTCTGACGAAGTTGGTCGACGGAAAATGTTCGCCTTGCTGAGAGAGAACCTCGCCATACCCGAATTGCCGGAATTATGCACAAAGCTCCATGTTGAAGTGCTTCGAAATGTTTGCGGCCCCGATGCTGCAGCTGAATCGGAGTTCTGCAGTGTGGTTCTTGAAGCTATTGCTGAAGTACACGACGCAATTGTAACTGAAGACAGTTTTGTGTCGGCACGTTCTGAACTTAGCGACGATGGTAGCTCTCGGGCTAGCCGCGAACGATCTATGACTCCTGCAAGTGACGCTCCATTCGACAAGGAGAAAGCAAAGGCGAAGGTACTTCGAGAAATTATGGTCAACATGAAATGTCTTCACATTGCGCAGTGCATGTTGCAAAATGTGGATGGTAATCTTCAGCAAAACATGCATTTGGTTACCATGTTGAATAATCTTGTCGTTCCTGCTGTACGAAGCCACGAGGCGCCCATTCGTGAGAGAGGGTTGGAGTGTCTCGGTTTGTGCTGCTTGCTTGATAAGGTGAGTGCCTACGAACCCTTTTTAATATACCTGGCTAACCAATAATACTAGACTCTCGCTGAAGAAAACATGATGCTTTTCATCCATTGTTTTACCAAGGGACACGAGGCACTGCAAGTGACAGCCTTGCACATCCTGGCTGATATGCTTACCGCTCACCCCGGACTTTTGGCTCCGGTTGTTCAGCCAGACAGCGATACAGTGACACCTCCTCCTTTTCAAAGGACGCTTTTGAAGGTTTATGCAAAGGCGTTGAAATCTTCATCGCCGGCTGATGTTCAGTCTGGCTCCGCAACCGCTCTGTCTAAGCTTCTCCTTACCAACACCTTCACACCTTCTGGATCAAATGTCCCACCTGCTATCAGGGAGTTAAACGAGTCATCGGTTGAAGCACTGCTTCAGTCATTGATTGTTTCTTTCTTCAATCCTCGCACGCGAGAGAACCCTGTCCTCAGGCAAGCTCTGACGTACTTTTTCCCCGTCTATTGTCACTCCCGTCTTGCAAACACCGAAAGGATGAGGCGGGTCGCCGTTCCCGTCGTGCGTGCTGTTCTTGGTGCGGCAGAGGAATTCTACTCGCTTGAGGCTGAGGAGGATAGTGATGGAGACATTGATGAGACTATTGGCGAGCGCGAAATCAAGGCTCTGATGACGCAAGTTATCGGCATGTTGGTGGAATGGACCGATGAGCGACGAGTAGTCGGACTCGGAGGTGAAAACGTACTTACAGGCGCCCCTGCTAGTTCAAGTGCACATGGCTACGTTCACCTGGCCTTGGTCAGAGACATTCTCGAGCGGGTCCTTGGAGTGAGCAAAGGTCCTAACAAGTGCTCAAAAGAAGAGAGAAAACTGCTCCTTTCCATGCTCAGCAAGGTGTACATTGCGGCCCCAACAGCAACACCGGCATCTCGTGCTGGCTCTCGAGTGCCGGAAACAGCAAGCGAAGACGCCTTCCGTGCCAGCAACCGAAGCACACGTGAAGAGATAGACCCGGAAAACATTGCTCTCGCAGAGCAAGTCAAGGAACTTCTCAACGAAGCTCTCGAAGACAACGCGCCCGACGCCGCTAGCCGCAATGCCCTAGTCAAGGTCAAGAACACGATATTGAAAATCCTAGCGTATGCCGCCCAGCAAGCTGCTTCCAGCAAGGACACAGGACGCAGCACTCGAGCCAGCACGGTGGAAACAGACTTTACCGATGTCGCTGGATCCAGACAAGGCTCTGTTGAGCCGTCTGTGATTGGTGGTCGCGGAGCGTCAGTTGCTGTTGACGAAACTATCATGGAAGTCGACGAGGAGGACGAGAATGATGACAGTCGGGGGACTGTGATCAAGAATGAGATGGCCAGTGAGGAGCCAGATTCGACAATTATAGCTTAGATTTTAGAGCATTGAGTATCATGTTTTGGACCTTTTTTTTAACTGTCTGGGTTTGGTGTTTGGAGTGGATGCAAACATGGATCAACCGTGTTGGATAATGTTAAAGGTTTATTATGAGTGGTGTCGGTTTTTATGAACATCGAATTCTGTTGTATATGTTTCATGGTTCAGGATATATCACTTTTATTACCTCGATTGTCGTTACCTGGCAGAGTCAGTGATGTTTCCTTGAAATTATATCAACTGGTGTACGTATGTAGTAACCTCGAAGTCTCCCTCACTCATAACGAGGAAGATATATGTATTAACCCTCTCATCTGTATACACGATGTCTATTTAACAAGAATGAATGACGCTTTTCCCTTCAAATGTTCCCTCTCTACCTTCCAAAAAGACCAAGATGATAGAAACATTTGAAGAAAGAAGAAAAAGAAACAAGAAAAAAAATTGACACCTTTGTATGTCTCTTTCAAGCTATAAACGAGGAAGCTTGTGTTTACCCAATTGTCCAAAAACCAAAAAAAAAGAAGAAAAATAATCCAAGTCGCTTTGAGAAAAGATAATAACCCCAACACCCACCCCATTCCCATATCCCCCCCCTTTCCTCTTTTCCTCTTTCTTGCTAGAACAACTTTGTAGCAGCTTATGTCCATTCTATAGCATCGATAGGACGACCGCGCCTTAACTGAGACCCAATTTTTCTTTCCAACCCATGCCATGCCATGCATCGCTCAAATAAACATCAAAGTATTTGTTCCACCAAGACCAACCGAGAATTTGTATATATATATATATACCAATTGGCACTTGGACATCGTGGATGTCAAAGTTAATCACACACCGTATTCCCAAGGTTGATCATCCAAATCTTCTGATCCCCAGTCCTGAACACAGCAACGGCCAAAAAAAAAAGAAAAGAAAAGAAAAGTACAGCTCATCATGACAATGAATGAAAAAAGGGGTAAAAAGATAACACAAAAGAAAGAAAAAAGGGAAAAGAGAAACCAAAAAGAAGAACAACCCTCTGAAGATCAGCGACCAGCCAGCCAGCTCCTTTCCGACCAAATGCACCAGACCAAGAGTTCCTTATACATTTACGCATCAACAACGTAATACACAAGCCACACCTATGCCAACGAGAAAGCAGACATACAGATATTGATATTTAATTTGGGGGGCAAAAATGCGTGAGAAAAGGAAAATAAATCCACGCAGAAATGAAACGCTCATGCGGGGGACTTGTTTGAGTTTGTGCCGTTGCGACGGCCATGACCATCGTCATTCACTGTCAACCCACCAAGACCTGTGGAGAGAAAAGCAAAGGGATCGCTTGAGCCGTCATTGGCGTAAAGGTTGCCGTTGGAGGCACTCGAATGCGGTCCGTGGTCAGCCCCTGTGAAGGCAGCCTGAGTTGCCGGGTTGCCAAAAGAAGCCGCCGAGTGAGACGCATTGGCCGAGCCATAACCGGCATTCATCTGGCCCATTGGTGGGTAAGGAGCAGGAGCATTTCCAAGCCCGGATGGAAGACCATAGTTGCTGGGAGGAGCACCGAATTGCTGTCCAAACCCACCGAATCCGCCGCCACCTGAGGGGAACGGTGCAGGGGCAGGGGTGCTGGTCATTGAGCCGGGTCCCATTCCAAAACCCGAAGGCGGTTCCATGGGTGAGGAGTAGGCAGAGTCTGCTACAACAGCTGCTCCAGAGCGTGGCGCACCGCAGCGAAGACAGTTGGTGTTCTTTGCGAAATTGTGGTAGCCGCAGCCTTCAGAGCCACATTTCCAATCACCAGCACGGAATGGCACAACACCTCCGTTACCGCCCATGCGAGAGTGGCCCATGTTGTGTCCACCGTGGTGGTTCATAGGAGGCATCATGTTTGGAGGGCCGTAGCCATAGCCATAGTTCATGGGATCGGGAGCAGCACCAACAGCGGGGAACGAGCAACGGAAGCAAGCAGTTCGTCGTTGGAAGTTGGAGAATCCACAAGACGGGCAAGTCCAGTCACCAGGTCGAGGGCGGTTCTTGGACGGGGGGAACGGCGTCAGGATCTCAGCAGCACGGTCTAGAACACGGCTGGATGATGGAGAGACCTCAATGGCTTTCTCATTGAGGGCCCGTCCGTTCATGCATAGACTTTCAGCCGCCTATATAGAAATAAAAAAGTTAGCAACATACTCAATCCCAATTAAAGACGGAAAGGAAAACGAACCTCTTCGTGGGACGAAAAGACAGCAAATCCGGTACCAGTAGGTTTGTGTTGGTCTGGAGTGCGCAGAGTCCAAAAGGCAATTGGACGGCCACCGAACTGGGTGAACCAGCTTTCCAATTCCGACTGGGTAGTGTCATGTGGCAGGCCGCTCATGTGAAGGACCTTGCTGCGCTCGGCGAGGAAAGCACGAACGTCAGCGCGGGCATCCATGGGGCGAGTAAGAATCTCGGGATGCTCATGAGAAGGCTGAGACTTGCGAATGAGTCCCTTGAGAACACGAGCCAGGGTGACGGCTTCCTCCATTGCGCGGCGGGGAGAAGCGGGAGCGAGAGCCTGCAGGTGGAATGGCAAGTTGTGTTTGATCGGGGCCGAGGACTGCACGGGCTCGACTTCGAGGGCAGCGCAGATGTTGGACAGAGAGCTGGGGCCAAAAGGCAGCGACTCTGGGTGGTGTGTCTGCCATCTCTGGTATTCGGTACGGAGGTCGAACGTGCGGGAGTGCTGGAGATACGGAGGCAGGACGACCGACTTGTCGCGAGCCTCACGAGGCAATTGTACACGGAGATCCCAAGAGTCGAGGGTCACGAACGAAAACTCCAGGTTCTTGGAGACAAGGTGTTCTTGAGCAAAAGCATCGAAGCGATTGATGGCGTCTCGGAAAGTTCCAGCGTTGCGGACGTTTTCCCATGTGAGGGTCGTTAGGCTCGCTAGATTCGGGCAGTCAGCCAGATGTATATTTTTATTTTTTGCAACGAGTGCAAAGGCCATTGGGACTCTTCAAACTTACTGCACAGAGGAGTGATGGGAGTGTTAACTGGCTTCACAAGAACGCTCTCTCGGTGCAACTGCATGCCTCGGTCAGCGGGAATCCGACGGGGGACACGGCCAGAGCGGCCAATTGATGGGGGATCAGTCAGCGTACCTCGTCGCAGGTTTTGGTATCGAGGAGGATCCAGCCGAGTTCAATGACCTCTGCAGAGTCCTTGGTGACATAAACGCCATGTTCGTCGCAAGTAGTCGCGACGTGGATGACGATGTAGCGGTCCAGCTTTGGGATGGAGGACGAGACGGCTGCCATGTCTCGTTATGTCCCCAGGGGAACGTTTTTGGGGGGGGGCGGCGGAGAGAGAAGAGGAGAGGGAGGATGCGGATGGCGTCTCTGCCGAATAAGCACGAGACGAAGAGCGATCACGACAGGGGGCAGTCGTGATCGGAATTGGGGGGGAGAGGAGGGAGGAGAAGAAGAGGTGGGAAGACTGGAGAGAGAGAGTGTGTGTGTTCACTGTTCAGAGCGTTGTGCAGCGGAGCGAAAAAGCTGTGTTGAAGCTGGTGGACCGTGGGCCGGCGGGCGGGCCCACGCCCAAAAAAGTTTCGGGCGGCCGAAGTGTAGCATAGCACCTCCATTGTTAGTACGTACTTAGTAATAGTATTATTAGTACTCTATGGGTTATGACAGCTAGTATGCAGTCTATGCATTGCCTGACAGGCGGGTTTTCCAGGGAGGAATAGTCGCAGGTAAATTAGTGATCGATCGCACATGGAGAGGGCAGTACATTGGTCCGGCAATAGACGTGCATGTAGGCAGATACATTATTCTTGAGACGGAATATTGTTAACTCTTTTGCAGCGTGAATTGCATTGCTGATTGATTGACTATCAATATATTATGTTGTTTTCAATGTTGTCATGTGTCCATATTTATCAACACGGCGGATATGCAAGTCGGGTATAGTATTCTCGTGTTGATATACCTCAATACGACCATCAACAGGTTGTTTTCAGACATTTGGCACTTTGTTAGACTGCAACACATCCAGTCAAGGAGAACAATAATTTATTCATAAATATTAGCATATATTTTGTTAATTTTCATGCTATACCCAACTATTACTCCGGCGCTCTTGACACTCCATGCGCGCGCCCCACAAATTCGGGGATCCGCTGGCCTTCGATTGGCCCAGGGCGGAACAATCGCAGCCGAAGTCGACCGTTGCGAATCCGACTGTTCTCGACTTGTCTCTGCCAACTCCTGACCGCTCTTCAACTGATCTGTTTCTGGAGAGCTTGCTGACTGATACGCTTGTCTAGAGGAATTTCCAAGTCAGTATTTGAAGTCTACTGACCCAGCTGCCAGACACGGATCGAGCCGGAGATCGTCGTTTCCACCAATGTTCAGTGTTGGGTCTCGTAGACTTTCTTTTTTCTAGCTTGTCTCTGCTTATAGGCAGCAACCGACGAGCTTCACCTATACTCAGCACCCGGGTACATGTACGAGGTAGCATCTCGATGACGCGGCATTTGAAGCCTTATCACCCTGGACTAGTCCGATGCTCCGAAAGACAGAGCCTGGAGTCTGCCAGCCCTCGTGTTCCCATCCTGCTACTATCAGTGACAAGGGAGGTTGCCATTCCCTAGAAAATAGAGTATCTGGCTGCAACAAAAACAGTAAACAGAATGAAATGACAAGTAATCAATGTTATCCTGCCCAACGTCAAAATCCTCAAACCATCTCCAGCCTGGTCCAAGCTCTTTCCCCACGTGGTAGCTTCCGGAGCCACCGGACGGGCACGTGATTGGCTGCTTTGTCTCGCCGCTTTCTATCACTTTTGTTGCATGCAAATGCATGCTAATTGTTAAACAATTTGGTGGCAAAACTGGTATCAGTGCAATCATTTTGTATAGCTATAAAGAATAGCTGTGGAGAAAATTGCTCGGCATAGTCTACTGCTGCAACCAAGGCAAAGGCATGGGCTTGTATATTACCCTCTAAGGACCATAATCAAGAATATTGAACATGAGAAACTTAACAGTCAAATAACTGACACGATAGTCTTGGAGAGGAAGACGATAGAAGAGTGCTGTGTATGGTCTTGACTCTGTTGTAAATGTCAGCTGCTAAGCGGGCTTAGCGCGCGCCTAGCGGCTGTCCAGAGCTCTGGAGGCAACCGCCGCCTTCGCGTCCCTGTGGTTCCATCCGTCATCGCAGCAGTCCGCAACTACACAGCTTCAAGCAGACTGTCTTCGCTCAGTACCACGGAATAAACTCAACTAAACTGCTACTGATTCTGTCTCAAAGCTTCTTGGCGCTTGACTCCAGCAATAATCCGCAAGAATGGCGTCTGGATACGACAGAGCTCTCTCAGGTATGCTACCCCATAAGCTGTCGGGAAACCCATCAGGGCCTCCGCTGACAAACAAACAGTTTTCAGGTAGACCCTACAGCCAACCATAGCCCAATAACCCTACTGACCGTTGCAAGTCCCGATGGACACGTCTTCCAAGTCGAATATGCTCTCGAAGCGGTGAAGCGAGGTAGATGCTCTCCCCAGCTCCCCGGATGCAGCACAGCACTGAACACATGCACACATAGGAACATGCGCTGTTGGTGTCAAGGGCAAGGATATCGTGGTGCTCGGATGCGAGAAACGGTCGGCGATGAAGCTCCAAGACACCCGAATTACCCCATCGAAGATTGGTCTGATCGACGGCCACGTCTGCCTTGCCTTTGCCGGTTTGAACGCCGACGCTCGAATCTTGATTGACAAAGCCAGGCTGGAGGCCCAGTCACATCGTCTGACAGTCGAGGACCCCGTGACCATCGAATACATCACAAAATATGTCGCCGGTGTTCAGCAACGTTATACACAGAGTGGTGGTGTGCGGCCGTTTGGAATTAGTACATTGATTGTCGGCTTCGACAAGGGTGACAACATCCCACGTCTCTACCAAACTGAGCCGTCTGGAATTTACTCGGCATGGTAAGAATCTTTAAACATATTGAGATCTTGATCTCTGATGCTGACCACGGCTGTAGGAAAGCCAACGCCATTGGACGGTCGAGCAAGACGGTCCGCGAATTCCTCGAGAGAAACCACAAAGATGACATGGACCGTGAAGCTACCCTTCAGCTGACGATCAAGTCGCTATTGGAAGTAGTCCAAACCGGAGCCAAGAACATCGAGATTGCCATCATGGCGCCCGGAAAGTCCATCGAGATGCTCCCGACTGAGCAGATCGAAGCGTACGTCAAGAACATCGAGGCCGAGAAGCAGGAAGAGGCGGCCAAGAAGAAGACTGGCCGGACCCCAGGAACCGGCACTGCGGCCATCTTGACGCGGGCCGGCGCTACTGGCGAGGGCTCTGAGAGCTAGACTGGTCACAGCCCATCTGTGAACGACTGCTGTTGGTAATAAAACAATGATTTCTATAAACCAGCTAATGAACATTGAGATTGTTTACAAGCGCTATTTCTGTGCAAACGGCCGTACAGCGGCAATAAACATAAATTCCATCCACGTAGAGATAGACAGGTAATGTAGGAACGAAAGAAAAAAGTTCGTGTCATCGTGATAGTAATTTTGTTGAACCCTAGCCCAATCGGTCTGCTGCTTTGTCCCCGATACTGAAAATGGACTTTTCCACATCCCCGCGTACTCGTTCGTCCTTGAGCATCCTGCATGACAGTAGTTAGTTTATAGGTGTTGGTTGTAATAGCAAGCTAAGGCCTGGCGTACCTCGAGTCCATGCGGACGTCGTCGCCTTCAATTTGTAGCGAGGCCTGAGGCGTTTTGGCTTCGATCACGAAGTGGTTGTCGCAGTGAGGGCAGTATTCATCACTAGCAGAAATTGTGTCAGCCATAGGCCATAGAATGTCAATTAAATATGGCCTCACCTCTCCTCAAACTCGGACGTATCTTTGCGGAAGCATTTCTTGCACTTTTTGCACGCAAACGTCTGCAAAATCACACTCAGCAATAGTCACAGAAAGAACACAACCTTCATTATTCTCCTCCAACATACCATGTCAAACGACTGCACCAAAGGGTGGGTTTCCTGCTCTTGGTGGCATTCTGCGCAATCGAACCATTTCCGGCCTATCCATTATATCAGCACCAGGGCGAGGCGAATAAACACGGATTCGGAGAACGTACAGCATGGCGACCGGATCGCAACTTGGGCGTTTAGAATATGCTTGCTAGAAAAAAGCTCAGGAGGTCAGTCCATTGATTTCGCTGAACGTTATGCGGGGGGAAATCGTCAGGATCGGACTAAAGGGGGTGTTGTTTTCTGACACTCACCACATATTGAAGGAATGCTGTACTTGAAAAAGAACGACACAAAATGAAGTGACTGCGGAATCCTCTCTGCTGCTGTCAATTTCAAAAGCTGGATCCGTTCTGGCTATTATCGGCGGGACTGAACAGTCGGTCTGGTCTGGGACGAGGAGTGACTTTTTCCTCGCTCTGGGGATCTGCGGCCTTGGCGGATGGGGCACATCCCGACTGACTCTCCAGCAGCAACAAAGCATCCAGCCTCCCAGGGGGCATGCTGCCCTGCTATTTCCTTACTGATAGTCTGGCGCATTCCTCGTCCTGTCTGCAAATTAATTTCCACCTGGTATGGCAGCAGCCAGAACCACATCCTTGGACTTTTGGTAAGTAACCAAATAGCTGGAGCTCACCTCCGTCGTCATCCCCCTCCACAGAGCTGCGTGTGCCCGTGATGAGACATGTCGCCGTGGCTGTGCTGCCAACCCCAGTGCCCTGACTTTCTCTCTCTTACAGGCCTACACGTCGCTTCTTTTACGTTTTCTCTGCAGCAGCATCGCTTCGTGCGGATTCGATCCATGCTTTGATTCCAACACACGCAGCCACAGCCTAATTCCGTCTACTATAATTGTTCCTACGCTGCTACCCCACGTTTCAACGCCGTCATCGCAACACCGCGCATAACCCACCCTTGTTCTCGAATATATACTAGACGGCGCCGGAGAGGCCTGTGGGCTTATGGTTTAGCTCTACTCGAGCAGGCTGGTACCTCAGGGTCATGGATGATAAACGGAGGGAGGCCGAGGGCACCGACGATGCGCCTCTGGTAAGTTTGCATCTTTTGGAATGAAGATCTGTTGTTTTTCGTGTTCTGATGTATCATTTCGGAATATATAGAGGCCAGTTTCGTCCCTACTCTCCCATTTCGAGCATCTTTCCTACTCCAGAAAAGATGCCGCTGGAAACGGAACGCAGCGTGAGAATGCGACCCGACAAAGACCGCAAGACGCAGACGATGTACAGCCGGCTGTTCGCGCATCTATAGACGTGCCTCGTCGTTCGCCCTGGTTGCCTCAGGATAGCCCACGAAATGGGCTTCCCACTAGTCCGGGAGGATGGCATAATAATAACCTCCGGCATGAGCAACGGTCACCGGGTCCGCCAAAACACACCCGGCCGATGTCGATGAGTTTCCAATCTTCACCGCAGCCGACGCCGACGCTGAAAACGCCTGCGCTGACGGTAGAGTCGCCTCAGTCTCCTCCGCGGGCTCCGGAGGTGGGTTATAGTGGTGGGAATTGGCACTCTCTTGCGCCGGAGAACCCGGACTTGTCTCCCAAATCGGCATCATGGCAACACACTCCCAATGTGTTACGAGCCACGAGCCCAGGATCACCCTTTGGAGGCTCTGTGGGTGTTCCACACATGTCACGAGACCCTTCTCCCATTGGGAAACCGAAGAGCACATCGGTTCCTCCTCCTGTCAACAGAGCTGATAAACCAAAGGTACCCGTGAAACCCGCAAACATTTCGATCCATCACCGTGATATTGGCAGTCTGGCTCCAGCTTCAGCTTCTGCCAAAGATTTAAGTGATCCTCGCATCTCGCCGTTCAGTACACCTCCTAGCAGTCCCGAGAAAACGCCAGCAAAGGAGAGCACGCGACCTAACAAACAAACCCACCCCATTCGGTCTGCTCGTACGACACCCGAGCCTCTTTCATTACCGCCTCCTGTTGACAGGGTGCTTCGAACGCCGACACCAACATCTCGTCCCTCGGTCACTACGGAGCATGGTTACATAAGACCGAAATTACCCCCCGAGCCTCCAGGCCACCTCAGGTCAATCAGCCAAATCACTCCAACCACACGCGATGCTCGCGAACTAGGATTTACGAGACATAGTATATCTCAGGAGAATGACGACCCGGAAAGTAGACCTACGTTGCCACCTCGTGATAGTACACGGGGCAGGTCGGTGCGAGACATTGCAGCAACTGGGTCCGGGCACACTGAACTTCCCACACGGATGTCGCTTGACCTACCGGCCAGGAGGACACCACAAGCTTCTTCACAGCGCCCCCCAAGGATAGATACAAACCAACAGTTTGCCCCTCCGCCCCGCAGACAGACTGCCGCCATCGGTGGCAAGTCATCATCGTGGGATTCACCACAATCGGCCAAGAGTCGCCAGTCTTCACTGCCCGACACAATGCCGAAACAGCCGTCGAGAAATGACGACTCTGACGATGAGGGATACCTGGAAGATGCCCCGGTGCCAAGGACTGACTTTCCGGACTCCTCACAGGTCAATCGCCGCCCTCCGGTCTCGAAAGATGGTCCTCTTTCTATATCGACAAAATACGACACGCGCGAGTTTGATGTATGCGGGAGGAACGTTTGCACGACTGGTTATTTGACTCGTGTGTGGGACCTGACCACCGGGGAACAACTGATGAATATTAGCCATGGAGAGACCGTCAAGGCCCTTTCAGTGGCATTCAAGCCGGGTACAGGGCTTGAGGATGAAGGAACCCGGGTGTGGGTTGGGACAAACCATGGCGAATTGCATGAAATCGACATTGCCTCGCAGTCGATCGTGGCCTCTAGATCATACCCCTCCAGGCGCGAGATCATCAAAGTATATCGACACAAAAAAGAAATGTGGACATTAGATGACGAGGGAAGGCTACTAGTATGGCCGCCAGATGAAACGGGCACGCCGAATCTCAAGTATAGCTACGACCAGCCGCCAGATCGTGTTGCGAGGGGACATACATTTTCCATGGTCGTTGGTGATACTCTTTGGCTTGCCACTGGTAAAGATGTGCGCATTTACCGACCAAATGCTCATGACGACTCGTTCCATGTTCTGAGGAAGCCATTGGGAGCAAACCACACTGGCGAGGTGACCTCGGGAGCGCATATTACAAAGAACGGTGGTCGGGTATATTTGGGCCATGCGGATGGCAAAGTCACCGTGTATTCATTGGAGGACTATTCGTGTCTGACATGTGTCAATGTGAGCGCCTACAAAATCAACTCGTTGGCGGTTGTGGGAGACCATCTGTGGGCTGCGTACAAGACCGGCATGATCTATGTTTATGACGTTTCCACAACTCCTTGGACAGTCAAGAAGGATTGGCGGGCCCATGAAAGCCCCGTGTGTGGTCTTGTGCTTGATCCAAGTGGGCTGTGGACGGTCAATCGTTTGCAAGTTGTCTCTCTGGGGACTGATAACTATTTGCGTTTGTGGGATGGCATGCTGGAAGAGGACTGGCTTGGTAAGTGAATCTTTTTTTCAGAAGAAAGCTTACTAATCTTTTATAGAAACTCGGATGCAAAGTCGAGACGCCGAATTCTGCAGTTTCCGAGAGATACGAGCTACAATTGTGACTTGGAATGCCGGGGCTTCTGTTCCCCGGGACCTGAGTAATAGCAGGTGGATCCATGAAGCGATTCACCCGGAAAATCCTCCGGAGATTTTGGTTTTTGGATTCCAAGAATTGGTTGACCTCGAAAACAAGAAAATCACAGCTAGTGAGTGACCACTTTTGAGTGCCTAAGTGTAGATATTGACAGTTCTGCAGAGAGTTTGCTTATGGGAAGCAAGAAGCGTGAAAACAACGAGAAAGAACACATGAGCCGACAGTATCGTGTGTGGCGAGACCATCTGGCGGCTTGCATCAACGACGCAATGCCTCTTGAGGAGTCCTACGCTCTTCTTCACACGGCCAACCTCGTAGGCTTGTTCACGTGTGTTTTTATCAAGCAAAAGGAGCGCGACAGAGTTCGCCACGTCAGCGGCGCGGAGGTCAAACGTGGCATGGGAGGACTGCATGGGAATAAGGTACACATGTCTTGGAGGTTTACAGTTTCGAGACCTATATAACTGACCTGAATTAGGGCGCTTTGATTCTACGGTTCATTCTGGACGACAGCTCGCTATGTTTCATCAATTGCCATTTAGCAGCTGGCCAAACACACACCGCACATCGGAATAACGACGTCGCAGGCATTCTCGAGGCGCAATCTCTCCCATCAGAAAGTAGTCTGACAGCGCGAGCCGACCTCTTTGTCAACGGCGGCGACGGCAGCATGATCCTCGACCACGAAATCTGCATCCTCAATGGCGATCTCAACTATCGAATCGACGCGATGCCTCGACACGTCGTTGTCGAGGCCGTACGGCAAAACAACCTGCCCAAACTGCTCGAGCGCGACCAACTGCTCGCCTCCAAACGAAAGAACCCAAACTTCCGCCTCCGCTCGTTCAACGAAGCGCCCATCACGTTTGCGCCGACGTACAAGTACGATGTCAATTCGGACCAGTACGATACTAGCGAGAAGAAACGATCGCCGGCCTGGTGTGATAGAGTGTTGTATCGGGGCATGGGCAAGATCAAGCAAAGCGAATACCGACGGCATGAAGTACGCGCATCGGACCACAGGCCCGTCAGCGCGTCTTTTAAGATGCGAATCAAGACTGTGCTGCCGCAGGAGAGGGCGAGTGCGTGGGAGTCGTGCCGCAAGGAGTTTTCCAAGGAGAAGAGGAGGCTGGCTTGTGATTCGAGGTGAGTAAAAGATATCATCCAAGGAAGTTTTCTTTTCTTTTTTTCTTTTTCTAATGAATGCAGTATTGAGTATCTGGTCAATGTGCTGGGCATGGAGCGTGAAGAGGCGCGCAGAGTCATAACTTCTGGCGGGTCCAAGTAGAGTCGGAGCGACCTGCAATGCATTGGTACGGGCGTAATATAGTGTTTTAGACCTGATGCGGTTTTTTTTGTGGTTTTGTACGCATGAGCGAGGTGGTTAACTGCTTGAGGACTGGACATGGAGTACTATGTATATACACCGACGACGAACGACTACGAGATATGATATAAAAGCGAGTGGTCTAGTATTATTACGAAAAGATTCAGTATTGTTCAAATGTTGATTAACATAGGTATCGACCGATATAATACTATTTACAATCACGAGTCTCCAATTTCAGCCCGATACATGGATGTGTGCATTGTGCATCATGCATCATGCATATGCATATCCAACCACTTGCTGTTCTCTCATTTTGAGTGTTTATTTCTAAACGCAAAGCATCAATCAGCACCCGTCATCCCTTTATAAAACTACAAAGAAAAGGACATCACCAGTTTCAGCGACAGCCTCAGTTAGGAATTAACATACCCCGCAGCCCTTGCAGGCGCAGTTGTTGTCGCAGGTACAAGTGCCGGTGCCGGCGCACGGGCAGGTGTTGTTGGTGCAGTTGCAAGGCATTTTCAATAAAAAATTTGTATAAAATTTGTAATAGAGTTGATTTAAAAATTTGTGGTCTTTGAATGTTGCTTGGGGATATTAAATTATCGGCGGAATATTGAAGCGCTTTATATAGACGGTTTCGTAGCGGAGATGTGCAAGGATGGTCATCATGGCGTCAACTGTGTCATAGACTTTTTTGGGAGTGTGGCAAATTGTGGGTGGATTGAGTTCAGCAGCAATCATTAAATATTATGAAGTAAATATATGGATAGTTGATATGTTGGATAAGAAACAGTCGTTCCTGAGTACATATGGAAGATTAAAGCACCGTGAAGTGCGTCATAATACGGGGCCAATAATACGCCGGTAACTATACATTCCCTGTTCCCAACGGGCACATGCAAAAGGATATGATATTATTAAACAATAATAAAGCCATAGCAAGGACCCCGCCAATAAGCCAGCCACCATAGCGAGTGAGACGAGACGATACGAAAAAAGCCCTCGTGCTGACGATAGCAAATCACCGCTACTTCGGTGTATTATTTGCCAGCTCGTGCATGTGTGGATCAAAGCAACTAAGTCACTTCGTAACTGACTCCCAGCTAATCAATAATACTACGTACTTAATTAGTCGTACGTACGTAGTAGTAAATAATTACTGACTTGATACCTTATTGATTGACCCGTCGAGACTACTATGTCCCTCGTGACTCCTCCTCTCCTTGCCAGCTGACTCGGCAGTGATCTGCCCGGTTATTGCGAGTTCACTCAGTACTGCTAACTACTGTAGTGCTTTAAACGCTGTCAGGCCACTGCGTGTAACGAGGACTTGTCTAGTACTACTACTTGTAGACTTGTAGTTCGTACTATGCACAGGGATCCGCTTTCCCCATCGGCCAGAGTGCAGAACCGTGACACGATATCGAACTGTTGAATGCCCGACGATGTCCTGACTTCACTGCTGAATACTCACTCCTGCTCTGACAGAAAACAAGATAGAAATAAAAGAAATAAAAAATAAAAAACCAACACAAGGGAGGCGTGGCGTGCTTAAAGCCAAACGGCCCCACGACGACGGCTCCTGCCACTTACTACGTACTTGACTACGCCCAGCTATCTTATCTCACCTCCGCCATCCTCTCCGTCTTCGACCTCCCAACGTCCGCCCTCAACGCCATCTCGCCTAAACCCCTCTCCTCTGCTCCCTCCGCCGCCGCCGCCCTCTGTCTTGGGTGTTCTGTCTCGCTGCTACCAGAAAAACACCCCTCTGCTGGCAGCTGTCTGTCTTCGCCGCTCGAACCGCTTTCCGGGGTGATCTAGTGATAAGAGCTGCTGCTCCAGCTGAATCTCATCGCACTTCCTTCTCCCACTCCAAATACCCAGGTATATTTATTCTTACTGCCGCCTTTTCCACTACTGCTAGCTTGCTTCTGCGGCCTGCTTCTCGCTTCTCCTCGTCACTATCCCCAGCATCGCTGATCGTCCCAGCGTGTACCTCTCTGCGTGTGGTTCTTGCTCTGCTCAACCTTTTTTGTCCTGTTCTCCAGCAAGCAAAGCCTGCTCACCTGGTTCTTCCCCGGAGCCAGGCCGAAGGCAAACTTCCATCTTCGTCCTGGCAGACCACTATCCCCAAGATTCACCCTTTGTCGCCCCCGACCACCCCGAGACGCCCAACACCAATATCACCACCACCACCACCACTACTACGGGCTCGACGACACCGTCGGTTGCAGTTGATCTCGATACCCTAGACCAAGCTCCGGCTTCTTCTTCGTCGACTCCCCTTCATCTGTCTTCTTCCCACGAGCCCTCCGGAGTTGAAGTCGGTCGTATTTCTCGTTCGAACGTTGATCTAACATCGTCGTCAGACACCGTCTCACAGTCCCGCCTCCGCCGCCGCCTACGACGTCGTCGCTCCGACTTGTCTTCTTCCTTGGAGCCATCGGATACTGCTAGTGGCTTGGAAGACCGAAGCACAAGGTTGCCTTCATCTCGTGAGCAAATCCAGTCTGCGGGCTCCCGCAGATTCCAACCACCCGGCCGAACCGACGGCCGACAACCTTCTCCCAAGCGCAGGCGTTTGGCAAACATGCGGCCCGAGGATGCATCATCAACCAGAACAAACGGCCGGTCCGATGTATCAAATGGCTTAGCTATGAGCTCTTGGGGCAAGGCCAGCACAGTCGGGTCGCTGAATGGGAAAGCCTCGGCCCAATCTAATGGTCAATCTGCCACCAACGGCTCGGGGAAATCACCCGTCTTGTCGCCAACATATTTCGGCCACGACCGAGAGGAAGTTACCAGAATTTTGATACAGAGTTTGCATGACCTGGGGTATAATGGTGCCGCGGCTTCTTTGTCGAGAGAAAGTGGCTATGAGCTGGAAAGTCCAGCTGTGGCTGCCTTTCGTAGTGCCGTGCTGGACGGGCAATGGGAAGAGGCGGAACATATCCTACTCGACTCTTTTGACGTGAGCGACGCCGATGATGGACCTTCACCGGTATGGGGGAAGCTTTCTCTCGCCGAAAGCGCCGACAGGAACGAAATGCTCTTTCTTCTACGACAACAAAAGTTCTTGGAGCTTCTCGAAGCTCGAGATTTAGGCGCTGCCTTGATGGTTCTTCGTCAGGAGCTCACACCTTTGAACCACAATATCGCCCAGCTACATGCGTTGTCAAGGTAAAGATTGATCGCTTATCTAAAGATTCGAGTTGGAGGCTAATCACTTACAGTTTATTAATGTGCCCCATCGAACATTTACAAGAGCAGGCTGGCTGGGACGGCTCAATAGGCGCCTCACGGGAACTACTTCTCTCAGAGCTTTCTAGTAAGTCCGCAGTCCTGATGTGCAATGAATTTTCGATATGCTGACCTGCATAGCATTCATCTCCCCCGCAGTAATGATCCCGGACCACCGACTTGCCGTCCTTTTGGACCACGTGAAGCAAAACCAGATCAACCAATGTCTCTACCACAACACTGCATCAGTGCCTTCTCTATATTGCGACCATGTATGTGACCGAAACGCATTTCCACGCCACGCCACTTTTCAACTTACCAAGCATACCGACGAAGTTTGGTATGTGGAATTTTCGCACGATGGCACGAAGCTTGCTACAGCTAGCAAGGATCGGACTGTTATCATATACGACACGACAGACGGATTTAAAGTCATCCATAGATTAATGGAGCACGAAAAGTCCGTGGCCTACGCTACTTGGAGTCCAGACGATTCGAAATTGATCACATGCTCTCAAGACAAGAAGGCCAAAGTGTGGGATGTTCAGGTATAGATTTCTAAAAAAAAAAAAAAAAAAATTGTCCATTTTATTTGACTAACGTGGTTAGACTGGGCGGTGTTTATTGACGATCGAACAACACTCCGAGCCCGTGACTGCAGCTGCGTGGGCTCCTGATGGCGAATCCTTTGTGACGGCTTCACTAGACGACAAGGCGCAGCTTTGCCATTGGGGTATGCGCAGCCATCGACCGTTATATGTGTGGACCGGGGGCTTTCGAGTTCAGGACTGTGCAATCACCCCGGACGGCTCTCGATTAATTGCTGCCGATGAGAACGGAAAACTGCACGTATACGATTTTGAAACACACGACGAAGAGTATTGTCTTCCGCTGAGGAGTAAAGTCACGTCGGTCAGTGTCAGCAAGGACTCGAAATACGTTCTTATCAACATGGCCGAGGGTCAAATTCATCTCCTCGACCTCGAAACAACCGAGGTAGTCCGTCGTTTCCGTGGCCAAAAACAGGGAGAATTTGTTATCCGGAGTGGGTTTGGCGGCGCTGCAGAGAATTTTGTCGTCAGTGGGAGTGAAGGTACGTCAGCCCAGTCCAGACAAAAGTACAAATTGACGCTCATAACACTTTACAGATTCAAATGTCTACATTTGGCACAAGGAGAATGGCACCCTTGTGGAGGTTTTGGAGGGACATACGAAAGGCTGTGTGAATGCCGTCTCTTGGAACCCTGCTAACCCGAGCATGTTTGCCTCTGCTGGTGATGACTATGTTGTGCGAGTGTAAGTTTGACCTTTTGCTTCAGTTTTTATATGTCGATGTTGCTGACTCAACGATCTAGCTGGACTCGTGAATCACCAAGTGAATCTAATTTGGGCAAAAACAGATTGTCCGCATCGAGTTTCACCCGAACAAGCGCCCTTCGATCGACTTCGGGTCTGGATAGACTCTGAAATTTGTTCCAGATCCTGGCGATTCTGAGCATACTTGCGATGAGGGACTTTATTCATGACGCAGGCGCGATCATGCAGTTCCATCAGCAATCGATCACCCATCATACTAGAAATTACACTACACACCTTGGCGCGTGCATTTTATATTGTTTTTGCATCCACATACATTCGCCTGCACATTTTACCTGGAAATTCTGTTCAAGGCTTTTTTGGTCGAAATTCAGAGCACTCGTACAGCACACAATTTGATATTTGGGGGAATGGTATTTTACCTTGTTCTACTTTCAGACTCGACAACCTAGAAGGGCGTGCTTGAAGCTATTGCGGGGAGAAACTGGAGTTTTGTTGTTCTGTTACTACTACCATCTCCTCTTTTCATCCTTTTACTGCCGTGAATTTTTTTTGCTGTATCTCTTTTGGTTATTGGCCGGTACATTTTGATAGTTTTGTCTCTGGTGTCAGGCAGTCATGATGAGACTAGGTTTTTCTTGCTCTATACGACATAATACCATCTCTTATCAATTGATGCAATGCACCAGCTGGAGTTTAAATGGTGAGCTGTTTAGCATAGTGAATACATAAGCTTAGAGTCGTGATAACTCGTTGATCACTGAGTACATAATCAATTGATGTGTGAGATGACATCTGAAACAGGGTATTTTCTCATCCACGTTGCGCCTTTAATACCGCCTCGGTAGCTTTCAAGGCGCCCGTGATCGTAAAAGAAACAAACGGCGAGAGCAAGTACATGATCTAAAGCTAGTCAATATGTGTTTCTAGGGTCAAACCATAAGATAAAAAATCGAACGTACAGCCAACACTTTTGCAATCGCCATCTTCTCCAACTCCGACACATTTTCTAGCTCGGTTAGCCCCGAGATGATCAGGGCCGGTGGTCCGGTCGGCATTACCATCATACTGAACCAGAGAATTGGATCGTGCGGGAGGATTTTCGTGTAACGGATGAACAGGTAAAGGCTTGAAATGCTGATTCTGCATGACTCTCCTGTGAGTATATGCAGAGGAAGAAAATGGGTAAAAGGGCGATACGTACGCTGGCCAAATAATCAAGCGGACGCAAAAAACCACAAGCAGAGCTCTCACCGGAACATTTCCTGATTTCTGGGAGCGGCGCATCTTCTCAAAGCTGACCCCGAGTTTGCATCCAACCAGGAAAACCTGCAAACTCGTAAACAGGCCGCCGATGTTCTCGAAACTGGAAGTCAACCATGCGTGAAAGATGCCACCTTCTTCGTACGACGCGAAAAACGCTTTGTGTAATTTCGGCACCAGGCCTATTAGAACGCCAGTCGCTGTGCAGAGAAGAGCAGCGTCGAGAAAGGGCGAGTCGATTGCGTATAGGCCTCTTCGGACCGATCTCGGGAAGAGTGAGAATATGTAGCGAATTGCGTTGGAAGTTTTGTGTCGTGCAGTCTGTGCCTGGGTTGGTAGGAGAGAGGTTTGTTCGTTGGCTGCTTCTTCCTCGTCTTGCTCTGTTGGTAACTGGGTGGGTTCATTGCAAGGGTCATGGATGTTAGGATTGTTATCTTCTTGCTGCTGCTGCTGGTCATTCGTTGTTTGACTCTCCGAATCGACGTCGTCTTGCAGCTCTCGATTGCGATTACGATTACGATCTCGGCACTCGTTGCTCATATCACGCAGCATGCGCGGCCCGATTGCGTACGAGATTGTCTTTGTAGTCACCGCGCAAACGAGAAAGTAAGACTGGGCACGGCTCAGCGCATTGTCTTGGGTTTGTCCGGGAAGCGTGATCATGCCCAAACTTCCTGTGGACCGTAGAGTCTCCAGGAGGAGAAGGGGCAGAGAGCTGGTGTTGTTCGAGGCCACTGTCGGAGTCACCCATTGAGGAAGTCGCAGTAGACGTGACAGCACATAGCCCATCAGGACGGATATAGCTGTGTATGAAATAGCCCATACTTTTTTTTATCGGACGCAGCATCAGCGGATATTTCATTAGAATTTGGAAGGAAACGTACTGAAGACGGGGACATAGTTCAAAGCGATTCCAATGTGCAGCTCAGATCCCAGCTTCACCATGATCAATGCTGGCAGGAACACCCTCACGCAAAGGCCGGACATGTCGTTGATGGTTCGTTCGTGGATGATGTTGGCCTGGCGAGCCAAAATGCCGTACAGCAAGGTCAGTAGCACAGATGTGCAGGCCTGCAACGCACCCAAGAAGGGCGGCACCACGCCGTCGTTTAATTTTGGCATGTCGAAATGTCTCTGCGCTGGGATAGAATGATGGGGTTCACTATTCAGAGACTCGGCACTTCGCAAAGCGTGTATGGAGGTGTGGATGGCGTCATGGTTACCACATAGAGGAGGGGATATATCCATGGAGGTTTGTATTATTGACCATGAGAATCATATATAGAATAGATATTATCTCTTTTACATCGCCATGTTGATTAATGTTGATGGAATCGCGGTCCTTGCGAGATCCCATAGAGGGCGATAATTCCCATCGACTCGAGCCGCGACAACACACAGAGAAATCGCCCCTGTCTCCATTTCTCAGTCTCTCGTAGAACGAATCGCCACGCAGCTCCCAGGGCGAGTTTTCTGTTTTGTCGCTGAGGATATGCTCGGGTATGGCAGTGACGCTATAGCATACGCTGCATAGTAAGTAAGGTATAGCGCCAGTAGTTAGTCAACGCGACAACAGGACCATCATGGAGCCCTGACACAACCACCACACACATTCTCTCTCTTCATCTCGCCATAACCACAATTGAGCCGCAGCCACAGCGTATGCTCGGGCTCGCACTGCACCTCAAACGCCCTCAGCTCAAGGGCCGCCGGTCGCTGCTGGATCTGATCGCTCACGGAGCAAGCGTGTTGAAGGTGGACGATCCCGCTTCGAGCTCAGCGACTCCACCTGACCTCCTGCCACCGCTGCCCGCAACGCCCTCTCCAACTACTGCTGCTGTTAATACTATTGCTTCAACTCCAACAGCTTCAGCTTCACCCCCACCCAGCACGCCCACTTCTCCCCTCGCTGCCTCCCCCAGCAGCAGCTTCGAACCATCTTGCAACAAGCCGACTTTGTCGCCGTCGCCCTCTCCTCCCGCCATGGCGCCCAAGTCCGGTGAAGACCAGGATGGCGCCATCTTCTCCATCTCCGGCCCTGTCATCGTGGCCGAGCATATGATCGGATGTGCCATGTACGAGCTGGTCAGTAGCTTGCTTGAGGATTATTTGTGCTGGCGGAGACTCATTTACTGATTGATTTTCCACTGCAGTGCCACGTCGGCCACGACAGACTCGTCGGCGAAGTCATTCGTATCGAAGCAGATAAAGCGACTATCCAGGTTTATGAAGAGACCGCCGGTGTCACTGTTGGCGACCCAGTCGTCCGGACGGGCAAGCCGCTGTCCGTGGAGCTGGGTCCCGGTCTCATGGAGACCATCTACGATGGTATTCAGCGCCCGCTCAAGGGCATCTCAGAAAAGTCCGGCAGCATCTACATCCCCCGTGGTGTTGCGGTGCCAGCTCTGGACCGCGAGAAGAAGTGGGACTTTAAGCCGACCAAGAAAGTCGGCGACATGATTACTGGAGGCGACATCTGGGGTATCGTCCACGAGAACTCCCTGCTCAACGAACACAAAATCCTTCTTCCTCCCCGCGCTCGGGGTACGATCACGAAGATCGCCGCTGCCGGCAGCTACACAGTCGACGAAAAGATTCTTGAGATCGAATTTGACGGGAAAAAGAGCGAGCACGGTATGATGCACACCTGGCCCGTCCGTGTTCCCCGACCAGTGAACGACAAGCTGCCGTCCGACTCGCCGTTTATCGTCGGCCAGCGAGTGCTGGACTCTCTGTTCCCTAGTGTGCAAGGTGGAACTGTCTGCATTCCTGGAGCTTTCGGATGCGGCAAGACTGTCATTTCCCAGTCTGTGTCCAAGTTCTCCAACAGTGATATCATTGTCTACGTTGGGTGCGGTGAGCGCGGAAACGAAATGGCTGAAGTGTTGATGGATTTCCCAGAGGTTAGTTTTAATTCTTCAGCCTTTTTGTATGTCTATCGCGCTAACACGAGGAACAGCTGTCTATCGATATCGATGGCCGCAAAGAACCGATCATGAAGCGCACATGTCTCATTGCCAACACTTCCAACATGCCCGTGGCTGCCCGGGAAGCTTCTATCTACACCGGTATCACCGTTGCTGAATACTTCCGTGACCAAGGAAAGAATGTTGCCATGATGGCCGACTCTAGTTCTCGTTGGGCCGAAGCCTTGCGTGAAATCTCCGGTCGTCTTGGAGAAATGCCTGCAGACCAGGGTTTCCCCGCGTATCTAGGCGCCAAGCTTGCCTCTTTCTACGAGCGAGCCGGCAAGTCTCTTGCTTTGGGAAGCCCCGAGCGTGAAGGAAGTGTCAGCATTGTCGGTGCTGTCAGTCCTCCTGGTGGCGATTTTTCGGATCCCGTCACCACCAGCACCCTGAACATCGTGCAGGTCTTCTGGGGTCTCGACAAGAAGTTGGCCCAACGTAAGCACTTCCCGTCGATCAACACTTCGGCGTCTTACAGCAAATACACCACCATTCTGGACAAGTACTACGAAAAGGAGCATCCAGAGTTCCCACGACTTCGCGACAAGATCAGGGAGCTGTTGACCACTTCGGAAGCGCTTGACCAGGTCGTCCAGCTGGTCGGAAAGTCTGCGCTGGGTGACGGCGATAAGATTACCCTGGACGTGGCTGCGCTACTCAAGGATGACTTCCTGCAGCAAAACGGTTATAGTGACTACGACCAGTTCTGTCCTTTGTGGAAGACTCAATACATGATGAAGGCCTTTATGGGATACCACGACGAGGCCCAGAAGGCGGTTTCTCAAGGCCAGAATTGGGCCAAGATCCGCGAATCGACCGCAGATATCCAGACCGCACTGCGAAGCATGAAGTTTGAGGTCCCTGATGATGAGAAGGCCGTCTCTGCCAAGGTTTGTTTGTCCCTTCACAGTATTTACGTACTTTACTAACTTTCGCCACAGTACGAGAAGCTGCTGCAAAACATGTCGGAGCGATTTGCCTCTGTTTCTGATGAGTAGAGGGATAGACTGCTGTAGTATATGTGACAGTCGATGTTATGTTATTACCCAAATATTTTCCGTATAGCGATATGCCTTGCTTTTTTCTTCGTATGCTGCTATTCTCAATAATTCCGTAGTGTTGTTGAGCTTGTGGTACGTAGTCAGTCAGGCAGCAGAATTGCGCTGTAGTTCTTTTATGGCTGCCTGGTGGCGCCGTACTCTGGGAAAGCTAGTAAGACGCATTCGTAAAATGCGCGAGAGTAGCAGATCGACGTGGCGATGGCCACAAAGTGCGTAGTGGTGAGTGACTTTGAATGTTGTTCCTGGTGACCCCGTGCTGGACTCGGCGGGTCATGAGCGAGGTTGGGCCCCTGCGACCACCTGCTCAGTGCTCAGTGGCGGTAACGCTGCGGCCTGCAGCAGCACTAAGGCACTTATCTAGCCCAACCCACAATAATCCTTCCCCCCCATCAACATCAACATCATCACCAACCACCACCACCACCACCACGACGCCGCCCTTCAACACCTACACCCGCCGCTCGCTGTCTGTTCTGCTGCTGTCTTGAGAGCGACTGCAAACCCCACAGACAATACCGTCCGCCAGCATGGCAACCTCTCCTACCAGTGTTTCGTGCGCACTCCTTCCGCCCGCTCCATCGGTACCTGAACGAACCCTGGCTAACTAATGATCGCACCTGCAGGATAAACGTCAACGACCCCGGGCTGATCTCCCTGGTGAACAAGCTCCAGGATGTCTTTGCTACAGTAGGAGTACGTGCCCCGTATGCGCCTCGACCGCTGTGAAACTGACATTTTCTGTCCCCCAGGTCCAAAACCCGATCGATTTGCCACAGATTGCCGTCGTCGGCTCCCAGTCGAGCGGAAAGAGTTCGGTGCTTGAAAACATTGTCGGACGAGACTTGTAAGTCATGGATGCGAGCGACCTGTCTGTCTGTAGTCAAAACAACGTGCTGAACTTTTTCTAGTCTGCCTCGAGGCTCCGGTATCGTCACCCGTCGACCCCTGATTCTCCAACTCATCAACAGACCACCAAGCAAGCCCCAGGCGAATGGCACAACGGAAGAGAAGTCGGTAGAAGGCACCACCGATACAGCAGCTAATATCGACGAGTATGGCGAGTTCCTGCACATTCCCGGCCAAAAGTTCTACGACTTTAACAAAATCCGGGAGGAGATTGTCCGCGAGACAGAGCAAAAAGTCGGTCGCAATGCCGGTATCTCGCCAGCCCCGATCAACCTGCGCATCTACTCCCCGAACGTGCTTACCTTGACCCTCGTCGATTTGCCTGGTTTGACCAAGGTCCCGGTCGGCGACCAGCCCAAGGATATTGAGAGGCAAATCCGAGAAATGGTGTTGAAATACATCAGCAAGCCTAATGCGATCGTCCTCGCCGTCACCGCCGCCAATCAGGACTTGGCCAATTCTGACGGCTTGCAACTGGCGCGTGAAGTCGACCCCGAAGGCCAGCGCACCATTGGTGTCTTGACAAAGGTCGACTTGATGGACGAGGGCACAGATGTCGTGGATATTCTTGCAGGCAGGATCATTCCGCTCCGCTTGGGCTATGTTCCCGTGGTCAACAGAGGTCAGCGAGACATTGAGAACAAGAGACCTATCTCGTATGCGCTCGAACATGAGAAGAACTTTTTCGAGGGCCACAAAGCGTACCGCAACAAGGCATCTTACTGCGGTACTCCTTACCTGGCCAGGAAACTTAACTTGGTAAGTACAGTAAGAGCATTCTGCCGAGCAAGTCGCTGACCGTATAGATTCTCATGATGCACATCAAACAAACTCTTCCCGACATCAAAGGCAGAATTACCACGTCCCTTCAAAAATACAGCCAAGAATTGTCGCAGCTTGGTGACTCGATTCTCGGCAACAACGGCAATATAGTTCTGAATATTATCACAGAGTTCAGCAACGAATACCGAACTGTGCTCGAGGGTAACAATAATGAGCTGTCCTCGATTGAATTGTCTGGAGGTGCTCGCATCAGCTTCGTTTTCCACGAGCTTTACTCCAACGGAGTCAAGGCCGTTGACCCCTTTGATCAAGTCAAGGACGTCGATATTCGCACTCTGCTATACAACTCGTCCGGGCCGTCGCCGGCCCTTTTCGTGGGCACTACCGCTTTTGAGGTTATTGTCAAGCAACAAATAAAGCGATTGGAGGACCCGTCGCTCAAGTGTGTCTCGCTCGTTTACGACGAACTTGTCCGTATTCTTGGTCAACTTTTGAACAAGGGTCTCTTCCGCCGGTATCCAATGTTGAAGGAGAAATTCCACAGCGTCGTCATTCAGTTTTTCAAAAAGTCCATGGAACCTTGCAACAAACTCGTGAAGGACCTTGTCAACATGGAATCTTGCTACATCAACACTGCCAACCCGGATTTCTTGAACGGCCACCGTGCCATGGCCATTGTCAATGAGCGCTCGGCTGCCAGTAAGCCAACTCAAGTCGACCCCAAGACTGGAAAGCCTCTGCCACAGCGTGCGGCCAGCCCGTCGTTAGATGCAGAGCTACCCAAGGACAGCGGGTTTTTTGGCAGTTTCTTTGCGTCCAAAAACAAGAAGAAGATGGCCGCTATGGAGGCCCCGCCACCATCGCTGAAGGCATCGGGCACACTGAACGAGCGGGAGAACATTGAAGTTGAGGTTATCAGTAAGTAAACGAAATGTTTGTTCAAAGAGAAGTCTACTAACGTGACTAGAACTGTTGATCAACTCATACTTCAACATTGTCAAGCGGAATGTGATTGACATGGTGCCCAAGGCGATCATGTACACGCTTGTACAGTAAGTGTTTTACTCATTGAACTATGTGTCTACTTCTAACACCATGCAGGTTTTCCAAGGACGAAATGCAGCGCGAACTGCTCGAGAACATGTACCGCAACACGGAGCTAGACGAACTACTCAAGGAGAGCGAATATACGATTCGCCGCCGAAAGGAATGCCAACAAATGGTGGAGAGCTTGACACGAGCCAACGAGATTGTCGCCCAGGTTCAGTAGACTAGATGGATTCTTTTTTACATTTGCACGACTTGCACGATTTGCACTTTCAAAAAGGCTTTTTTCCCCCTTCGGTCTTGAGTCACTTCGTTTTTGTTTTGGCGATGTTGGGACTTTGTTGTTGATGGTGTCTGGTTTTTCTTCTTTTATAATTTGTTTTCTTTAAATCACCAGAGCTGCATGATGTGTTACATGACGATTTGTGTATCGTTTTATCATCTACTTGTATACGATGATGTGCGTTTTTATTTATGCCCTTACCTGACCCTTTGTTATTGTTACTTGAGCGCAATAATGACACTTGTTAGATAACTTGTATTTTTTTTATATTTAAATTTACTTTAGATTTTTTATTCAGCTGTGGATTGCTCATGCCTATAAGTATAATACCATCCTTCGGATTTGATATCTTGCCGAACCTTGTAATTATCCTCGGCGACATCCAAAACAGACATGTCCAAATCAGCAACAATATAACCTTCTTCGTCACCCATGCTCTTGACAGGTCCAATGAATGGAAGTACGACCCGCGACATTCCGAGGAACGTATCTCTCGGCCCCGCGGCATTGGCGAAGATGACAGCACATGTGTTTTCGAAGCAGCGCGATGTCAGCGTCGAGTCGAGGAAGAGGCGCTCGCTGTCGGGGTTTAGGGCGAGTCCGGCTGGTGATGCATCCAGTTTGCCCCCTGAAGCAATGTTAATAAACAGCTTCATCAAATGTGAAAATAAAGTAAGGGTGCTTACAATAAGTTGGAATAATGATTATCTCCGCCCCCTTGGCAATCAACTCTCTAAACGCCTCCGGAAAAGCCAGATCCCAGCAAATCAGTAATCCGACTTTCCCTAGATCCGTTTGAATGACCTCGTGCGGATCGGTTCCGCTTGAGGTTAGGTGCGGTCGTTCAGGGTGCCAGATGTTCTTCTTGCGGTATTTGCCCAGGATTTGTCCGGAAGAGGAGATGAAATATGCAGTGTTGTACAGTAGTATGTCACTGTCGTTGTCTGAGTCTGTGTTGGGCTTGTGGGCTTCTATGATTGTGCCAGGGACGATGTTGATTTTGAGCTTTTTGGCGAGGTTGCAGTATGAGTCGAGATAGGTTTTGTATTGTGTTGCAATAGATGCAAACTGGGGTGACTCGGGTGCCCAGCCACAGAGGTGATATCTGTTTTTGTCAATAACTTCCCTAGAAATAAAATAAGAAGGGTGACAGACTCTGGCAGAATGGCAATATCGGCGCCATCGGAAGCAGCGGAAGTAATATATGAAACTGCTTGAGAGTGATTGTATTCGGGATCAAGATTCTATCCCGTGGGTTCACGCTTATTAACATTTGTTCTTGTAAAAAAAAGATACACCAGCAAAGTGATAAAAAGTACGTACCTTGATATGCCATTGGATGACAGCAACTTTGTGCACCGGTGCCATAATGAACTAAACTATCCAACTCCGTCAGCTGGGTTAGTAGCCAGTTAGTATAAAGTCTGTCAGTATTATTATTGAATATCCTCCTCCAACCCGGTTGTCGACAGGAGCGTGTAGTTGCACAGCAGTTAGTACAATTGATGTTATCGAAATAATGATGAACCAGTGCGGGGAGTAGGATCCACTTTATACTTACCTGCCCTGTTATTGGTTATGAATCGCCGATACTCTCAGTAGTAGTGGTATAATTGGTCTATTCCCCCGATGCAGGCAGAACCTTATCTTTTTGTGTATGCTTATCGACGAGAGAAGAAAAAAGTAACAGCAAGATCAATTGATCAATCTGGGTTTATATTCCATTCTGTCAACTGTTTTTTTTGTATATCCTTGTTGGCCGCTTTGTACAGAGATTTGGCCACGAGACAAAAACGAGAGGGAGAAAAAGCTGATGCATAAAAGGCGCGCGAACGAAACAAGAAGCAAAGAAAAACAAATATAGACAATCTTGGGAGCATAACGCAGCAAAAGTACTATGTACACACCCCGGATAAAGTCCTGATGAGAGAGCGCCGAGGTGAGGATGTTCAATGGTTCATCAGTGAACATAGTCTTGAAAGAAATAACACAAAAAAAACAAGAAATATGCAAAAAGAGAGTACGTGCATTCAGCTCACTCCCAATATCGTATCAGGCTAGAAACATCCCCTCGGAACACCCCCTCAAAAAAATCCTAGCCACATCAAATCCATACCTCTTAAACAACATTGTTGCGGTCATAAGTCGAGTCGCGGTGATAGCTGGTACCAGTATTAGGATTGGAATATTCCTTGTGCACGCGCGTGGTATTATCAAGGCCGGAAGTATCGCGGTCTACATCACGGTGGTAGTACCGGCCGGAATCGTCCATCTGCTCGCGATGATGGCGGCGCGTGTAGGCGTCCCGATCATAGTCGATATGCTGGTCATACGAGCCCGTGGTTGGGTCGTACGAGGTGCGGTTGGCCCCGTAAGTGCTGGCGTCGGCTGCAGTGCCATAAGTGCTGGTGTCGTATGTGTTTCCGTACGCATCGGTTCCGTAGGTACCATAGTTGGTACCGTAGTTGGAGCTGCCGTAGAGATTGCTAGTCATATTGATGATGTCTTGTGAGATCTTGTGCTGATTTCAGAGCTTTTTTGGTGCTTCTTAGGAAGAGTTTTTGATATTTGTTGCTTAATCTATAAACCAAGGGATCTAAAAATACATAAGAAGGCTGCCTTATATACCTTTTCATCCACTGATACTTGCCGTCATGATAGAGCTTGACATCATGTTGCCTCCATGGAAACCACACAGTGAACCAGTAGATCGAAACCATGGTAGCAGCTCGTGACTAATAAGAGACGAATCATACGAATGCATGCCACCACATTTGCTGTATTTTCTGGAGGCGACTGCGTGGGTAAAGCATGCGCCGCCGCCACCATTACAATGCATACACGACATGGAACCATGTGGAGGATCTGCTATCTCAAATTATTGGTGTCCCATCGTTTCTTTTCGTGGTGGCGTGGCATCCTGGAGAAGAATAGGTTGATCCCGAAATTTTATTATCACTGTCCAATAAGTTTTGCATGGGAAAATATGAATCAACGCCACTGTATCATCCGAACATTCTAACCATTCATTTTCGTTCGCGTGTGAGTGTATTAGAGAGAGTGTGTGAAAATCCCGTTCAAGAAGTTTGGTAGACCTTGAAACTCTTAAACTCCCAATAGGCGTTTTTGAATGCGCTTGGGTTTTGCGCAACATAGTCGGTGCAGTTGCCGGGGCACGATGCTTGGTCGGTATAACGAGCGGTAGACCCAGCCAGCGAACCGCACAAGTCAATGTTGGCAATGATACTTTGGTTTTTGAAATGTGATGAGATGCTGCAGTCAGTGCTGGGAAAATCGGCTGTGGCCTCACCCCAAGTGGAAGGGTCTGGACTGCCACTGGTAATGTCGGATGGGATAGAGTCGCGAGAAAACCACCAGATGCGGATTCCCGCATCTCGAAGCTCAGTAGCATAAACCTAGTACGCGACGTTAATAGAAATTTCTTTATTGTTTTAGTTGTATAGTCCTTACCCCTCCGCCGTTTTTGTTGAATTCCGGCCCGTAGGACGCGTCAGAGCCCTGGACACCGCATCCCTCATTCGAGTTGGTGCCATTGTAGCAGTTGGACGAAGTGACACTGCCAGTTTCCTTGCGCTTAACTTTCATACTGCAATCGTTGGTCGTATGCAACGTCATGCTGTTCCCCCAAGTTCCATTATTCACCGCTTCAACGACATCAATCTCTCCATTCATCGGCCAGTTGCTCGAATCAGATAACCACAAAGCCGGCCATGTGCCACAGCCATACGGCGTATGTAGGATGTCAAAGATGAACAGCCCGTCGTCGTACGTGTTGTTCGACTGGATCCGGACAGAGTTGCGCCCTCCTACCGTGTTCTGATAGCTGGTGTCGACTTGGAGGAAGGCCGATTCACTTGTCGCATAGGTCAAATTTGTGTACTTGGCGTTGGCTTCTGGTATATAACTGATCGGGCGAGTCAGACACACAAGACACACAAAATGATCAAGCTCAACTTACATGACAAATCCAGCAGTTGGGTCGGCTGCCGACCAATAATAAAAGTTGTCGAAAAAATTCTCCCCCTCATACGTATCTTTCAATGAATACTTGAGTGCCGAGTAGTTCGGGTACCGATTCGCCTTCCAGCCTTCGTATGCGCCAACAATGACAGCAATAATCACGACCACCAGCACCACTCCAACGATGATTTGAGTGCGGCGTCTCCATCCGCGGGGGTCGAACTTTGAGTATCTGCCTGCTGGCTGTGCTCCACTGCCATCAGCGGCATGGCTGTAGGACTGAGGGGCTGCAGGATTGTACGCAGGGTTGTATGCAGAGTCGTACGGCTGCTCAGTCTTTGGGTATTGGGACAGACCGTCGTCGAAATGCGACATGTGATGCGACATTTTGGCTTAAGTATGCAATTTCATAGGAGAAAGGTTCTTGGAAAGGGAGAGATAAAAAAGCGCAGTAAAAAAGGTTGCCAGAGCGCAAACCAGCGCGTGTCAGCACAAACGGTATATGGAACAATCACTCAATTAGCCCTAGTAAACGGATTCTAAAAGATGTGTCAGTTAGCCACACAGGTTTCAGCAACAGCAACAGAGTCATATACCATGCGTCAGAGATGAGATGAAAGATCAAAAAACAATCGCGGCCAGAAAATGGTCTGGGCTGATGTTGTGCGGTGTTGACGAGGCGACAACCAAACAGGCAGGCACGCGGGTTATTATCAGGGCAGGTCCCCACCGGGCCCAGGCTTTCCAGGCTGCAGTCTCCAGTCTCTATCTTCAACCTCTCATGATTATCATCTCAACAAGCATTCTGACAGCGCATGTGGGTGCCCTTATTGGCCGAATGTCTATCGCCCGCTCAGGACTGGCCGACATGTGAGACAGGCGTCAACAGAGGCCAATGACATCAGCCCAATGCATTATCCGACACATGCTTCGCCACAATCGCGACGAACCCATTGCCGTGCTCGACCGAAGCAAGGTGCTGACTAGAACTCTATGAGACGCGTCATTATTATTACTTAACTGAAAAAATTATTATTTGTTCCGGATGTTGCGGGTGCCTCTCAACGGGCCGCGTAGCCTGCTACCACGGTTGTCGCTTAAACTAACTTCAATAGCACAACTGTCGTCAGCCAGGTTACCAAACTACAAGGACTAGGGACGGATGAGGATAGACGAAAACAATTTCGACCGAGTGCAAAGAATTGCTCGATTGATTGGGTTGGATCGAATACATCATGTGGAATGTGACTGGCCCACCAACCCTTGCTCTATGTGCTGTTGATCATAACTCATGCCATCATAGTTGACATCATACGGGGAAAATCATCGCATCCTGGCTGTATCATCCAGGAAGAAGAAGAAAAAAATCAACAATCTACAATCTATCTAGAGAGAACGAGAAGCTGGAAACGAATTATTATCAAGGCTTCCCCTTTTTGTTGGCCTTTATGGCTTTCTCCGTGAGTTCGCCCGGCACGTTCACAACCTGCCATTTGGCTTTGCTCCATCCAAGGATGAGGTTGAACGCCTCGTCTCTCTCGGCTCGGTTCAGATCCAGTACCTCAATCCTGGTGCGGATTCCTCGTATCTCGCGGTGAGCAATGCCCTGGTTCCTTGTTGGAGATGTCCCAGTTTGGTCCTCTGTTGGAGGGTCGAGAAACTCCAGTTCGAGTCGTTCCAAGCTCGGTTCAATACCAGCAACTTTGGAGGACAGAGGGCTACTTTTCTTAGTCATCTGGGCGAGACGGCTGAATTTGTAGGTCCAGCGTATCTCTTGGATTACGTTAGACCTCGATTTCGTTGGATTCAGAGCGGCAAGAGAATGATCCTTTCCGATAAAGCCGAGCCCTTCAGATGACACAATGAGATGTCCTTGGTGACCGTGACGAAAAACTGCAAAGGATATCGAACTTTTGCAGGACCCAATGTCGGTGCTGTATCTGCCGTTGAAGGTTGTTGGATCTTGTAGCGCAGCACGCTGCTCCTCATTCTCGACTGCATCTTCAAAGACTTCTTTTTGCTCAACAATCTCCTTCGAGTAATGACCACCGTGAGATAGATCATGAACATGCATTTCATGACGACGAAGGATCTCATGCTTCTGTAAAAAATTGATTGCCCAATCCGCTATGAATAGTCAGCATCTATAAATCGAACAATAGAGGAGCGGAAAGCGTACGATGCGAAGGGATATCCCAGAAAACCCAGCGGATAGGACTCACAATATAACGATATTGCGGCCACCGACTGGCAATTGGCCAGCACAGGAAAAAGGTATTAATTACAATGAACCAAAAGACCTTCATGCAAAATTCCATGCTAGCAAACAACGTCATAAGCAAACATGACGAGAAAAATACCAGACTAGCAGCCGTTTTCGAAGGGCTGCGCCAGTCATAGAAGCTATGGGCAACAGTCAGTTATTGCTATCCATTGAAAATTTCAGCAGTCGAACGCACTTTCGGAGCACTTCCAGCAACGCCACAAGATCGCCAAGCTGGATATGAATGAATGGGGCTACCTCATCTATCAGAGGCCCGAGCCACTTCTTGCGGCCATACACGTCGACCAATTCACCACAATGACGGGCCTGAGCTCTACGATCCAGTACCCGGTCGAGAGACTCGCGCATATAATCAATATCCGCGGGATAAAACCGTCTTTTCAGCACGATGAAAATAATATATGCGTACTGATATAGTCAGCTTTGACTATAATCGACTCGAGAAATTTGACCGACTTACCAAGAAACCAACAACGTGCTGAGTATACCACAAACCGGCAAAGACGGCATACCAAAACCCTGTTCGCCGTGGATTTTCCCATCGATACAAGTCTCTTAAGCTCATTAACCATGCCTGCCACGGCTCGGAAGACATGACAAGACGCTCTACCAACGAGACGGGCTCGATCGACAGCTCTGATGCCCCTTCGTCCACATACCGTGCCGTGAAAGACTGTGAAAAGTATAGTAAGAGCTATACGTAGGTCAGAATACAGGATCATTTTGTATGAGTTGATTTCTTACCTCGCCTATGTATTTTTCCCACCTGAACCGAGCCTCTCCTACTTCACCACCTTTATCGTTGAACCTCTCGTCTCTAGAGTTCGGAAATTCAGCTATGGGCCATGGAGCTATGCGCACACGCTTGATATATCTGCTTGTTATCCATGCCACAGCTAAACTCTGTCGATGAGCTTCCAATAATTCGACCTTTTTTCTTTGAAGTTCATAGCTCCGCCCAACATTTTTTGTAGAAGGGTCATCTTTCCAACTTTCGTTCTCTTCTATGCCCACGCTATTTCCCGTCAGACCATTCTTAAATATCGTTCCACTCTTTCTTTGTTGATTTCGGTCTCTGTCTCCGGCTTGCGAGTACTCAGCCTCGAAAAGCGCATCGTACTCAGCGAGATACTCTCGGTCGGCTTCCAGCGTTAAATACGGCCGAGTGGCCTTTGACAGGCTTTTCGCAGTCTTCCCCTGGTAGTGCTGGATAATTTTGCGTCGAGGGTGCAATACGCTCCGCGCTATGCCTTTGGTTGCTTGTTTCGCATTCTTGTGCAACAACTTGGACCCTCTGGGTACGTTGGCAGTCGAAGAGGTTTTGTGACCAGACAATAATGCTGGATTGAAGGCCGGGTCATTTTTGAGAAACTCGTGCGACACGGATTGCTGTGGATTGACGGATAGATCATCAGTTGAAGGTCCTGTGCCACTTAGCCTGTCCTCAACAACTTGGTTGCAATTTCCGGGGGCTTGTGATGGTGATTTTTGAAGTTTTCGAGACACGGCTTGAGGCAGAAATTTGGAACTGCTTGATTCTCCTTGGCCGCCATTTTTTTCCACACGGGCCATTGAATCCATGTTCTCGATCCTCGAAAGCCTCCAGGACGTGTTTTTGAAGGCGGGCAAGAACGTATTGGTTGTTGCTGGAGAAATGCTTCCCTTAGAGATTATTTCATAGATTGAGTAGCCTGCTATGAAAATTTGGAATAATTCGACTCAAGGAAGACATTTCTGTGGCTTCACGATATATGTCCAAAGGTCACTTGCCACTCCGACCTGTTTCACAGCCCACAATTAAAAAGTGAGCCAGTAGAGTCACAAAAATGGAAATTCGGCGACGAGGGGAGTATTCATAACTATCTATCATATGCAAAAACTGATGGCAAATAATTGTAAATAATTGAACAAAAAAATCAAGATCGAACTAAGGAATGTAGGGTCATGACATCAACCAGCTCCTTGATTGATTTGGGTGGACCCGCATGACGTCTGTCAGACCCGCTTTTATAGATACAGATCGATCGATCGAACAAAAACATTTCCTCGATTTATTTTTAGTATTTCTATTTATTTTCACTCAATCTGTGAGACCGGGAATCCTTGTCATCCCCAAGACATTGCCCGTGTCCAGCTTCACTGGAGCAGAAGGAATAATGACAGTCATAAACCGACAATGAACACTGCCAGTATTTTTCCAGCCATGCATTGTCCCTCTGAAGATAAAAAGGGAAAAAGTTAGCATTAATAGTTATGCGCACTATTAAGTCTTCAGGTTTGATAAATTGTAGATCTCACCTTTGCACAAAAACGTCGCCTTCTGAGAGAGTCTTCTCCACACCATCATCAAGAACAAGCGTGATTGATCCCTTTAAGATAACACCGTAATCTAAGCTTTGATTACGGTGCATAAAGACCGACTCTTTCTCTTGGCTTCCATCATTTGACACCGAAGCTGGCGGAATATCAACTATCTCGCAAACAATGTTTCCTTGCGCATGCTTTGAGCGGGCGAGATTTTCGGTAGACAGTTCATTACTAGGGCCCTGCGGCTCAACGGGGTAGTTTGTCGTTCGATGTATGAGATAGAACCCCGGAACTGATTGCTCGTTTCCACTTGTAAGGTCTGCGCGCGGGCTAACAGGATTTATATGATCATCGTGAGTGAAGACTGCTTTGCCGTCTGCAGTATGCCCGGTAACTAGCCGTCGTGTTGACGGTAAATGCGGTAGAGGATGAAAAGATGACATTGATTTTGTTGTTTAGGGGCTGAACATACGAGGAACAAGCAAAAAAACTGACCTTAAAGCCAAGCGAAATTATATAAAAATTCAATACATTGATAAATGTGAATAAGTTGACGTCGAAGTTAATATGGAACTGCGATGGTCCCGAAATGTCGGCAACACTCAGACCAAGACGCCGATATCTCGGCGATGGACTACACTCGCATCTTTGCTGAAACAGCAATGAGACATGTATACGTTACTAGAAAAGTGTAAAGACTTTAACATATAATCTTTTCCAAAATGTTGAAACTATTTCATGAGCTACGATTCTTGAAATAACATCGCGAATACTTTGCGCTACATTGGCAAAACTATGTCCCCGAGTCAGCCACAAAAGTTATCAGCAGCAGCCCGTCTTCGCGCTGACCTCGCTGACAAGTCAAAAACAATAATTTGTCCCGGTGTTTATGATGGTATCACAGCTCGGATGGCTATCAATGAGGGATTCGAGCATATCTACATGACCGGCGCCGGCACCGCAGCAGCCCGCTTGGGCGTACCAGATCTGGGGCTCGCAACTATGAATGATATGGTTGCGAATGCACGCACGATTGCATCATTGGATCGTTCAATCCCCTTGATTGCCGATGCCGATACCGGCTATGGAGGTCCCTTGATGGTCGCACGGACAGTTCAAGAGTACATGACTGCCGGCGTAGCGGCAATGCATATTGAAGATCAAGTTGTTACGAAGCGATGCGGCCATCTCTCCAACAAAGAGTTGGTCGATGAGGATGTCTACCTCAGCCGGATCCGAGCGGCTGTGATGGCGAGAGAAGAATTGGCCAAATCGTGGCCGGGTATGGACATTGTCATTATTGCACGAACAGACTCACTCCAGTCTCTGGGATACGATGCTGCAATTTCACGCCTCCAAAAAGCAATCTCAGTTGGTGCCGATGTAGCTTTCCTTGAGGGAATGACAACTATGGAACAATGCCGAAGTGTCTGCGCGGACTTGGCACCCATTCCGGTACTATTGAATATGGTGGCTGGGGGGATAACACCTGATTTGAGCGCTGATGAAGCTGCGACTTTGGGATTTAGAATTATCATCTTTCCTACCGTGTGTCTTGGTCCGGTGGTGGACGTAGTTACGCAGGCGTTAAAAACATTCAAGAAATCGCGACGGAATGATGTTAGTGATTTTCAGCAACAGACCGGGGTCAAAGGTTTTTTCAATGTCTGTCGTCTACATGAATACTTGGAATTTGACCGTCAAGCCGGTGGGAGCGCTTTTAATGGGGGAGTCTAGTATCTTGGGAGATGGTAAAGTTCGCTGCACTGGATAGTATTAGATTTCATTTCATTTATCACAAACAATGGGCATAGACCTAGCGGAGCTTTCATAATTTATTATTGGTTCACAATTAAATCAAAACTGTTGCATAGAAGTCTGTTTCAAAGTTTGTATAGGGTTAGGGTTAGGGTTATCCCGGGGTAGCTATTCAGCCGTGCTCCGCGATCCCCGCAGGCCAGAACCGAGTTCCCGGGAATCTTTAAACGTCACAGCTTCAAGCTGCATGCATAATCGTCTTTTTCAGCTGTGGTCACGATGCCTGTGCATAAGTCTAATATAAGGAGCAAGGCGTGTGTAGAATGCAGGCAACAAAAGGTATGTAATCGAAATTACCACCCACCTTTCTTCCCCGTACTATATCGAGCGGTCTCAGTTGACGAGTAGTGAACAGCTGCGTTGCGACGCCCATCTAGACTCCTCCAACCCATGTTCAAGATGTCGCAAAACAGGAGCTGATTGTATAATATCTGATACATTTCGCCGCAGACCAAGAAAAACGTAAACAACCCAAATCCAAAAAGGTTACGATAAGAGATTCCAGGAGACTCAACTAACTGATTAGTTAGGAAAGCGCAGATGCAGCGTGAGATTGATAATCTACGTCGTCAGGCACATATGCAAGCACACCCCTCGACAGACTTGAATGAGAATATACAAGCAATATATTTGAGTTCGCCATCCGAACAAGCTGGCCATGACGACGCCGTGGTGGATAGCGACGCTAGTCGCCAGCAGGAAAACATTGAAGATCAAACAACTCTTCCGCAAAAGAAACTCACCATACCACGGTCTATAGATGGACTAGAACTGGAGTCTTACAAAATTGATGATTGCTTCTCGCTGTGGGTTTCTCGTATGACCTCCTTCAACGTATAGACGCTGATGTCAAATTAGATACTTCAAGCACTACTTCAAAATTCTTCCGATAGTTGACCAAAGAAACGATCCAAATTGGTTCTTTGAATATTCACAACTCGTATTCTGGACAATAATTGCTATCGGTTCACGAAAATATGAACAGGACCCGACCATCCTCGAGACCTTGGGTCCGCGAGTTACTGCTCTGACAATGCAATCCATGCTAAACCGCCTCGAACATATGAAAACAATACAGAGCTTGCTCCTCCTGTGCATGTGGCCATTTCCAATGGATACCATGATGACAGATGTGTCTCTCCCTATGACAGGAGTGGCAATGCAACTGGCTTTGCAGAATGGTTTACATTCTTTTGGACGTCGGCAAGATTTCACGGTACAAATCACGCAAAACGAGAAGTCAGATCTGTTTCGACCGAGGTTGTGGTCTTATTGCAAAACAGTCTGTCAGATGTATGTTCTACGCCTTTTCTTTTCGCAGAGATCTATGCTGACAGGAAGTAATAGCACAAGTATTGTCAATGGGTTGCAGCCATCAATAGTCACCGATGCATTTGACTTGCCACCCGCTCAGCAGCAAGAGGCCTTGAATATTCTTTCACCAGAGTTGTTTTGGGCCCACAAATTGCAGGGTGCTTTTACGAGAGCGATCACGGCATTGATGGCAAATGTTTATCCTGTCACAAACATCCCACTTTGTCCATTAATAGACAATTGGGACAACCAGGTCTTGGAGATAGTAAAAGAGGCCGACGGATATCTTGGTAAGTACAAGTTCTATTTCTTTACGGAGCCTTCCATGAAACTTTGAAAAAAGGTTTTTTGCTCAGAAATCACATAGCACAAGACCAACTCTCAGTCCTCTTCATGCGCCTACATATCAAGACGTTTTATTTCTATGACAACGACGAACCGGCACGGCATAGTCGGCTCATCGCACTATATCATACCGCGTGTTTATTCATCGACGCCGTGGCATTAGCGGATAAAAGTCACGACTACGCTTTATACACCCCGGAGTGCATTTACCGATCATTGAATCTGGCCGCTTGCGTAATTCTACGCATATCGCGGAGCAACCTTCGTGAGCATGTCGACGTCATCGCTGGTGAACGCGCCTATTTCTCTTGTATTAATATCCTGAAACGTCGCTTGATTCGAAACAACGATCTCAATGGTCGCACTACCGGTGTCCTAACTCAGCTATGGAGAAGCCCACAAGCATTCAAACAGAAAGACGGATCATATAATAGCTTGGTTGTTCGCATACGAAGTCGTGGGGTATGCGCTCTCTCTGTTTCTCACAAACGAGTATTAGAGCTAATTTCTTTGCTATAGTCCATGGGCATATTCTTTGACTGTTTCTGGTATTGGCAACGAGAGTTCAACAACCAGACAGACCCATATTACGATCAAAGCAACAACTCTCAACCTGCTGCTACTACAAATGTCCAGGAAAGTGAAAATATAGCTGTTCCATCCACCAGCGATTCAGGGCTTATGTCACAAATTGATCCTGCTATGGTCACCAACGATGATCAGCTATTCCCCTTCCTAAATACTGAGTTTTTTCCTGATTGGGAAGCTATGGACGGATTTCAGATCCCGTCGTTTGTAGATGGGTCTGCGTCAATTGAAAATCAACCTTTATGATCGGATTTCTGTTATTAATTATTACTTTCTTTATTATTGAATGTAAAATATTATTTCCATGAATACGCTATGATTATTGCACCCGCAAAATTCGCCGAATAATCGGCCCGGGTGACCTTCAACATGCCGAAAACCCGGACCAAAGTCACAACGTAGCACAGTTGGTGCTCGCTTCAATTTTCTAAACAATTCAATCCAATCGTTTTCGTTGTTGACTTCGTTGTTGAAAGCTGGTCTCCGCAAATGATAAGGGGGGAAAATGTAGGTGTACTATTTGATTTGTAATCCAATTTGCCTGTACCTCCGTGGATCATGGCCACTTAATAAGAGCGTTTCCAAAGAACATCACCCAGATTTTCAAATTTTGTCTGTAAACCGACAAAAACAGAAAAAGGGAAATAGGAAAACAAGAACAAAAAAATGCTGGAGTTAATAATTCACCCCGGTCCGAAGACCGAACTGATCGAGTCGCCTATTCCCGTCCCTAACGACGACCAGGTTGTTATCAAAGTGATAGTTTCAGGGAGCAATCCAAAAGACTGGAAAAGACCAGAATGGTTTAACGTGCATGTCAACCAAGGAGATGACATTGCGGGGATTATTCATGAAGTGGGCAAAAATGTAACAGAGTTCAAGGTATGTTCATGAAATAGTCGTTCATGTATGAAAACTTTTGAAGATCAATATTTAAATTAAAAGCCTGGAGATCGAGTTGCTGCGTTCCACGAAATCATGGGACCTGGAGGCAGTTATGCAGAATATGCGTTAGCATGGGCATCTACGACGTTTCATATACCTCAGAAAACGTCATTCGAAGGTCATTATTCACTATTAAACAATCTTGATAGCCATGCTAATATCGGGATATAGAGGCAGCAACCATCCCGTGAGCCTTATTTATGATATTCATAAATATGAGTATTGCTAACCTATAAAAACTAGCCTTGCGGCAATGACAGCTGCATTAGGTGTCTTTTCACGTCTAGATCTTTGCGATCCATGGACGCCCCGTCACCTGGACAATCCGGTGTTGATATATGGCGGTGCAACTGCTGTTGGATCCTTTGCATTGAAATTCGCGATCAAAGCAAACATACATCCTCTGATAGTTGTCGCCGGAGGTGGTGCAACATACGTTGAATCGCTAATTGACCGCTCCAAAGGCGACACAATCGTTGACTACCGTAAAGGTGCCGATTCCTTGGTTGAGGAAATCCAGGGCATTCTCGGAAAATACAAAATAAACAAATTATTACATGCGTTTGACACAGTGTGTGACCACGGGAGTTACAAAAATATTTTGCGTGTTCTGGATCTAGAGCAGGGAAAAGTGGCTTGCGTTTTACCGTTAAATGAGGATCAACTGCCATCATCTCCAGTCAACGTTGAAACCCTGCAAACTAATGTCCGGGGTGTACATGGACAGACAGGAGGTCTTCCGGGAGACTTAGATTTTGGGTTCGTTTATTTCCGATATTTCGCCAAGGGCTTGATGGAAGGTTGGTTTTCTGGCCATCCTTACCAAGTTCGAGAAGGTGGTCTGGACGGAGTTGAGGGTGCACTGAGAGATTTGAAAGAGGGCAAAGCTAGCGCTGTGAAATACGTCTTTCGCATTGAAGACACGCCGGCGTTGAAGAAATGTGAATAGACTTATAGAAATGTATCCAGACACAAGAAGTATTGAAGCTTCAACAACTTCATTCTTTCGATACAATTTGTTATTGAATTCGCAATTAATACTCGTATAACCTACTTGATGTATTGGTGTCACTTTATTCAAAACTTGTAAATAATTTTGTTCGACTATTACACGTGGCTTCATACAATTTGCCCCATTTTACTACTTCAATGTTACTATTCCTTAATTTCTCTGCATAAAACTCTCAAATCCACATGTGGTTGTAGTCTGCGATGATTGTCCCAAAAAGGGAACAAAGGATACGTATGTATGTAGTTTACTCACCACAACTTTATGCATTGACTGATAAATTAATGTTACCTTAGCCAGCATAAATCGCCGAAGTTCCGTACATGTACTGGCTTCATTGATTAGTTCACGATAACCCAGATCTCCAGATGTTGTACATCTCAACTCAAAATGCGAAATGATATTCCCCGACTTTTCGGGGAATCAATCCCCGGATTCCATGTTAGCAATGCCCAGCTTTGAGTGACTAGATGAATTCTAATGCAACTTCAGAATTTTCAAAACCTAGAAAGCGAGGTATAAAACCATGAAATACGATCATAACAAAACGCTACAAGTTTCCCGGTGACTAAGTCGAGCCCTAAATTATTTTTGAACGTATTCACCAAATACCATAGACACCATGCCTCTCTCACCTGAACAAGAAGCCCTGCGTGCCCAGTTTATGGAAACTGGAAGCACTTGGACTCCAGCCTTGGAACAAGTGCTGCAAATAGACTCCTCTTACTTCGCGGCATATCTAAAAATGCACCACGCCGCGTTCAACCGTCGATGCCTTCCGCGGAAAATTCAGCATCTTCTAGTTTTAGCAGCAGATGCAAGCTGCTGTACCGAGTACGGACCGGGAATCCGCGCAAATATGGCTGCCGCGCTGGCCGCCGGCGCAACACAAGCAGAAGTGCTTGAGACCCTTGAACTCTCATCCGTTTTAGGGATTCACTCGGTCAGCTGCGGTGTGCCACTCTTACACGAGGTTTTGGCCGAAGAAGGAAAACCAGCAATATTCAATGGTGAATCTCAAGTATGGGATAAGCGCCAGTCAGACTTGAAAGACAGCTTTACGGCTACTCGAGGATATTGGCATCCAAATTGGAATGAGGTTCTTGCACTTGACCCTGACTTCCTCGAGGCGTATCTTGCATTTTCGGGGGAGCCATTTGATGAGAAAAAGAGTGTCTTTGATCGGAAAACCAAAGAGTTGGTTTATATTTCCATCGACTCGGCTACCACGCATATGTTTCTCCCCGGATTAAAGCTGCATATTCGGAATGCTGTCAAATTTGGTGCAACTCCGGAGGAAATTATGGAAGTTTTCGAATTGGCAAACCTGATGGGAATCCATACTATGCTGGAGGGTGTTACGGCATTAAATGAGCTTACAAAGTAGTGATTTGCAAAGGGTAACAAACGACCCTCTTCACAACGGGATTTTCAAGGATATACACACTAGGAATATTTTAAATACTTATAATGCGAGCAGAATTATCTTTTGCCAGTTTTCATGTCAATTTATGTCTCCGATTCCAATGTGCTTCAAATCCTAGTTCCTCCTACATGGCCTAGACTTTGGTTTTATGTGGCGAGTTATACATGAATTCTAAACGCTGAAGTCTATCTCAGTATACTTACAACTCGTGAAACTCTTGATAGCATATACCGTTGAATTTAAAAACTTCAAAAACCAGGATATCGAGTCTTGACTTGTGTCTCCTGAGAGCTTGAGACAAGGAGAAATTGTGAACATTGAAAGTTGACACTCGCAATTATCTGGGGCCAGAAATTCAAACATTACGAAAAAAAAATATTCAAATATTTAGTCCTATTATTTTGATAAAACAATAAAACTTATGTGAATCAACACTAATGAACTACTACCGGCATAGTCGGATCCTGGGGGATGCCCATCTGTGGAGACTAGAGCCGAATCTTCGGACATTTATTATAATTTTCATGCTGAAGATCTACATGACGCCATCAGAAATCAGTGTACTGATCTGATTTCCATTTATTGGGCATTATTAAACTGAATTATATGAATAAAAGCAACAAATTTGAAGTTAGAACGGAACTCCGGCACAGCGCCGAGTTATCGGACAACCAGTTAAGAAACTGGATTGGCTACCGGAGACTCACGGACATTTGGCTTTTATACTATATGTAAAAGTACAAAAGAATAGAGATTATAAGACCAGATTATTCCTCTCGCTGAGAAAGATGCGTACAAACACCTAAAAAACAAAAACTACAACCAGCTCCTTAATCTTTGACACAAATATGGTTGCCCAGACGCTCCCAGGAGTGGACCACTTCGTCCCCGTTGAGCCTTCTAAAGAAGACATTGAATTCGTCGATCTCAAAGTTCTTGACTTTTCCAAGTATGATACTGGACCAGAGGAACGCAAGCAGCTGGCGGAACTAGTCCGTCAGGCGATGACCACCCAAGGATTTTTCACAGTCATCAACCACGGAATCAATCAAAGTGAAATTGAGCGCCAAGTTGACATTGGTCATACTACTTTCAAACGCACCTCTGCAGAAGAGAAGGAATTGACTCGTGCCCCAATTGTTGAAAAGGGCTCTTACTTTGGTTTCAAGCCTCGCGGTCACTGGCGTTTGACAAACGGCAAGAAAGACAACATCGAGAATTTTAATGTCTCGTAAGTTGATTACTTTTAAGTAACTATTTTTAAAACGTGTTTGGTTCTATACGTGCAATGGTGGGCTGACCGAAGGATGCAGTCGTGATATGAAGCAGACTCCCCAGCCCACTCCCATGAAACCCTTCATTCCGGAAATACAAAAGTTTGTGGATTTCACGCACAAGGATATTTTGTTCAAAGTAAGTTTACTAAATAGTACTGGCAATACAGATGGTTTCGGATCTAATCTTTGTATTAGATATATCGTCTTTTCGCCATTGCTCTCGAGATTGACGATGAAGACTTCTTCGTTAAACTCCACGATTATGATAAGCACGACGAGTCGTGGCTCAGATATATGGAATACTATGACGAACAAGATCCCAAGGATCCCAACGGCGAAAAATCTCTATGGCTGGGAGGTCACCAAGATCTTTCAGCATTGTCCCTGCTCTTTAGCCAGCCGATGTCCTCGCTACAGGTCCGCGATTATGACGATGATTCCAAATGGAAGTACGTGGCGCATACTCCCGGGGCTATCATTGTGAACGCTGGAGAGATTGTCAAATGGTGGACCGGAGATTACTTCAAAGCTGCAATTCATAGAGTTGTACAGCCACCACAGGACCAAAGAGGGCATGACCGGAGCAGTGTCTTCTACTTTGCGGTGCCCAATGACAATGTGGTAATCAATACCCTACTCGAGGAGAGTCCGGTATTGAGAGCTGCTGGAGTTGAAAGAGCTCATAAACCGGAGGATGCACCCACAAGCAAAGAATGGGTGAATGCACGGGTCCAGATGACTGGTCAAAAAGCCGCTTTCGGTGATGATGGAGGGAACAAAGAGAACAGTATCGTTGAGAAGGTTGGAAAAGTCACAACCACGTGGTTCCGTTGATACTAGTAACTGTATTCGTACCTATTGATATATTTTGATCGAGTTATGTAGGTCTTAGTAGTAGTAACCGAAGACAGTATCGATCCTAAGCTCAATGTATACATATGCAGTGAAGACCTCACATGATGTCGCCCCATTTCAGCCCTAGCTGCACCGGGCAAAGTTGATACGATACGGCAACAAAGAACCAAATTAAAATCTGTAGGCAAGCAAAGTAGTAGATTTAAAATTTACAACAACTCGCCTTTGCTGCCCGAAAACAACCGCACCGTCCTCAGACAATTTTGCAGTTTGCGAGTCTTGGCTTCGACCGACCGATTTTGTCGATTGGATTTCCTGCAGAAACTGCATCGTGTGCCAACAAGTCTCGCGGCTGCTTCCTCTATGCTGACATCGTGTAAAGGGATCACCGGCCAGCTCCCACACATGCAGGGTTGATAATAGGCACAAAGGACCTTGAGAAACGTTACCGGAGCGTCGGGATAAGGCGCTGATACTGGGAATGGTGGCTGCCATGAGATCGGAGCCGCATGGCAACTCATTACAAGGCGAGTCCAGATCCTTCGCCTTGTTGCCGATAATGGCATTCCCAATCCCCGAACAGAATAGACAGCGGACCTGGCTGAGAAGAGGCGCCCAGCCGAGACCCTCTTTCTTGATCTTCTTCCGCTTGAGATCTGCGATTGCAGAGTCAACGACGATGTCCATCAGCTCATATCCATAGATTTCGTTCCGAGAAGGGGAGTGAACTGAGATCCTAGAGAAATTGGTCGAAAACCCCATTATTAAGTCACGTATTGTGGATTTCTCCGTGGCCGATCCCTCAACAATAGACTCGCCGTGTTTTTTAAGAATGGTTAAAGAAACTAATGCTCCATCAGCACTGGGAGTAGCCAAGGGAAGAGCAGGGCACCGTAATTCAGTAGGGATCGTGTTCCAATAAACTGCCAGCATGTGATGAAAGGTGCTTAGCAGGGGGACAAGCCACGCCCGTTCGGCAGCCAGGTCGTAAAGAATAACGTGCTAGGTTGCACTGTTATTGAGGCATTTAAGATAGTTATTTGAGGGAGTAAACCTAAGTGTGTTTGTTGTCCGACTCATGGATAGCCCTAGCTGAGCCCCTATCTGAGCCGGAGCTGCGGACTGGGCAAGAAATTGCAGATTTGCTCCAGACCAGCGCCATGAGGTTTTTTTCACCTTGCCGTTTGACCACGTTAAATTTGGGTGCAGTTTGTTGGTCCCTAACAAGATCGTAGCTTCAGGACACCAGCCTATTAGAGCCTTCTTTGTACGCAGTTGATCCAGATTGTCGACTTGTAACCAATGAGACTTTATTGCTGCTAGTTCAGATGTTCATAGCTGGGAATCGTGTTCTGCCACCTCCAAGTGCCAAAGCACCTGTGTGTCGTCGACCATGCGGACTGGAATCAGCGCAGTAGAGTATCCCATCAGGATGATTCCTTCTTCAATCATAATGGGATATTCCACAGCCGATATCTGGATCATAAGATCGAATGAAACCTGAAGCCAGCACTGCGATATCGGTTGTGCAGTACTAGTAATTGGGTCTTCAGCTAGCACGGCTGATTCAAAGAGACTATACCAGCAACTCGAATTACTATGCCCATCCTCAAGCACGGGTTTCAACGTCTCAAGAATGAATGTATCGCCAAAGTATTCGCCCTTGGAAATGCTTACAGCCCGATCTTGTGACTCGCGAAACGATAGGCAAAGCCATGTGAGAAGTTCCTTGAGCTTATCAGAAAATTCTGATAATCTGACCTGGATCTCAGTTTGTCGAGCCACAATGAAGATCTCACCATCGTCTAGAAATTGAAATCAGTAGATTTAAAAAATGACATAAGAGCTCAATTGCTTCAAAAAGCTTACCGTGCGTCCGATAATGATTAGTAAATGCAGCCGCAATGTAGGACAGAACCCGTATACCCCATTCTCCGAACTTATCCCGGACAAAAGCCCCCAAAGTAGTGGCTATGACGTACCCTTCTTGTCTTATTAACGATATTGAATTCTTAAGAGTCTCCAAAGCTTTGTCAGCATCGATCGAAAACTTGAAAGCATCTGGAGGCTCCCATTGAAGCGTTGTGGTTTCTGCGGACCAGTCAACACCCAACGCAACAAGTACCTCGCGTTTCCTCAATATCAAACGGCTGGCATTATAGACTGGCGTTCTGCCATATTTGTCTCTCACTGTGATATTAGCACCACTTCGAACAAGCTCTCTAACAGCCGCCGCAGATCTCGCTTCAACGGCAAAATGTAGAGGAGTTCGGCCCTTTAAATCGACTGCATCGACGACTGCTTTCTTATCAATAAGAAGCCTTATCGTTCTATGTTCAGTTAGGGCACGAAAAGAGGCATCTAAATGGGCTCCTATACCCATAAAATGAGCCTCCGAATCGTGGGAACCCCTTGCTATGGCATAATGGAGGGGGGTTCGTCCATATCGATCAGTCGCATTGACATGTGCCCCTTTATCAATCAGTTCCAAGATAGATTTTTCTGATCCCATTGTGGCAGCCTTGTGTAGAGGCGTCTTTCCATATCTATCAGTCGCATTGACATCTAGCTTTTGATCAATCAACATCGAGATATTATTTTCTGATCCTGCTTTGGTCGCCTCATGTAGAGGTGTATTTCCATGATTATCGGTCGCATTGACATCTGCCCCATAACGAATTAATAGCAAGACAATGTCTTCTGAACCTATTTTGATAGCCTCATGTAAAGGCGTATTTCCATGGTCATCGGTCGCATTAATGTCTGCATTCTTTTCAAGGAGCTTCTGAACGGTATCGTAGGAGTAAGAACCCACAGCGCCGTGGAGAGGCCTTCGCAGGGTTCTCTCGTTAATGTCAATTCCAAGAACCGTGGAATATGGGGTATCATGAAGCTTTTTATCTCGAAATCCACCGCGTCTCATCCTCGGCATCTTATAGACAAATTTATGTTCGTCCGTGTTGAAATATCGCTGCTTGTCACTCGCAGGTGCAGAACGTTCCGCTGAATCATCTTCCATGTTGAGGTATTTGCTTCAGCCTCGGGCGCATTGACGTAAAGCAGCAAATTTCTTGCGTCAATTATATAACATGTCTCGAAGAGAAAGTTGAGATGTGAAATCAATCCGAACTCATTCAATCATCTGAGTGAAACACGGCGATGTATTTCTTTTTGTTTTTCAATTTCCTGCAAGGCTGCGTGAGCCGACATTTTCAGCCGCCAACAGGAACATCTCAGCCTTCTCCCGTGTACAGAGCTGACGTGGCCTAATCAAAAATGTTTTCCAGCAACAAATAGGAAAATTATCAATGCGAAGTGCGAAATAATGCAGGAAATCATATCCGGTAATAATATACATTACAAGAAGCTAAGATACAAACGAATTCAAACAACACCAAGTCTATCCCACGCTCAAGAACGAAGCAAAAACATACATAAAAAAAACAAAGAACATGCAATATTCTGAAAGGGAACGGGAGCCAGCCCTTAAATCTGCGGCTAACTAAGTCTGGTAAAATTGCTTAACGACTGCCAAAATTTGGAGAGGAGCAATCATTCTTCCGCCGAAGAACGACGCCTGGTTCGGGTTCTGCTGCCCATAGAAAGACCTGTTTCGGGCCGGAAAATGCCTGTAGCTTGACCACTAGTTGCTGAAAGATTGCTGACATTGGATGTGCGGCGACGTAGGCGTCGCTCCGCATCGGCCTGTTCTTTCTCGTGAAGCGATTCTGACGGAAGGAGAATGGCTCGATCGAGAGAGTAAGGCAATCCACGGTGCCGACCACGAATTTGCATTGCGATGATAACCAACTTTGATATCACATGGAATTGAGCGGAAAACGAAGCGTTCGTGTTCGGGTATCCAAGTGATAAGCCAACCGTTCCGTATGCCGAGACGATTTCGAAAAGGACCGCGAATAGAGAGAAAGCCGCATCGCTGTTTTGCAAACGAGTGCCTTCAACGATTGCAATGATAAACAAGCCCAAGAAAATATACCACAAGTCGAAACTTAACTGTCGGCGTAAGTGAGCACCAATGTAACTGGGCTCTTTGCCATCCTCATTTTCATCTTCTTGCGAGCCGTAGATCCCCAGACTCTTTTCCTCGTAGACGTTTGTCCGTCGCATCGAGATAGCAATTGGGAAGACAGAAATATACATCATGATCAAGTAAGACACTTGAACAGCCGGGTGAAGGTCGGATATGTTGACAACGCTAAAACCGGCTGTTCGAGTGGAAACGGCTTGGAAAAGACCATCAACTACACGAATACCGGCCGGTATTTCGGTAATCGTAGGATCATTAATCTTGCCAAGGTCGTTAGCGAATGTTTCTTGTCCAGGAAAAGAAAGATACTCACGTCGAGAATAATGAAGAAAATCAAGTCCACTCCGTTGAGGATGATGAGAATGCCAAAAAGCCACCAGGTCGCGTTCCTAGGGAAGAGTAGTGTAAAACATCTGCGAGGATGGTCAAGCAAGAATCGGAGCTCCTCCCACACTGGGCTACCCGACGTGGTAAAGAGAGAAAGTATCCATATGATAAATCGGAGCATACAGGGAAATGCCGTGTTTCCAATGGCGATGAGGAAACACATCAGGAGGAGCGGAAAAATGGCATGACTGAATGAATTCATGGAATCCGGCGTCAGACTAAAGCCGAGATCGTTAAAGGCCGACATGGAGGTGAAAATCCCCCACCACGGACGTCCTTGTCCAGCAGCCGTTACAACAGACGAGTAGGGTTCAGTGTGCAAGATCCATGGGACTAGACAAACAATTCCCAGTATACTGAACCCGAGAAAATAGCCAACTAGTACAAGAGCCAGAGTCTTGAGGGCGCGGTATTCAATACCTCCGAGTTCTTCACGTTGTTCTTCGGTCAAAGCGACAAAAGCAGAATTGCGACCTATAGTGGCATTCCAACTTAGATATGGCATCGTGTCTCGTTCTTGTTCTTGGGTCAACGACCTGAAAAGACCGGTGAAAGTACTTCTTCGGGTGCGGCTCTTGGTAAGATTCGATGGCTCTTCTCCTTCATCGCGGGCGGCAGTCCGTTGGGAATTAAATCGAGGGAATGTGCCTGTGCGAGTTCTGAAACGCATAATGTCAGGCTCGTTAATGGTGATGTGGTTTCCGCCATCATTCGCCGCATCTTCGTTTGTCGTATCCTGCGTCTCATCATTGGGCGGCTGAGCTTTGGGACTGTTTGGAGCCTCAAGGACATCATCCAAAGCCTGCGGAACGCCTCCCCGGTCGAACTCACGAGGACTGGGGATACGCAAGGTGCCTTTATCAGTGCGCTGATGTTCCAGAAAGGCAATATGATGCTCGGGACTTCGTTGCGTGGGGAGACGCATGCCTGAAACGCCATTGAATGGGGAATCGGTGGATTGTTCCTGCGACACCTCTGATGTCCGCCGAGTCTCGCCGGCTCCATTCGAAGAGCCAGTTTCGGAGCTGGCTTCAGCTTGGACTTTGGGGACGTCCTGCACCACATCGCGGGCTTCTCCGGCCTCATTGCGGAGAACGACGATAGATTGGCCACGGACACCTTGCTCTTCCAGTGCAGTATCATGGTGGTCTTTGCCAGTGGTGAAAGTTCGGGACTTTGTTCGGCGCAAAGCACGGGCATCCCTCACGATATTTTCAAAGCGCTTCTCGAACCAGTACAAGCGAACGAAGACGACAAACGAGTGGATCACAATCGGATTGGTACATGTGGTGATGGTATAAAAGCAAATCTGTGCATAAGTTGGTATGAGATTCAGGTCAATAGTGTTAAGCCCGCTCTGGGTGGAAGCGCCGGCGCACAAGAACAGAGCGTCGATGTACGGTATGCCGCTGCCGGCAAAGACGACAACGGAGCCGACAATAACCCAGGTAATGAGATAGGTGTAATGTAGGGTGATGAAATTAAATTGAATGTCGCGGATAAAAGGGATTTTCTTGTGTATTTTTTCGAGGTGGTGGAAGGCCGTCTTGCTCCATGACATGAAATAACCGATTGCCAAGGAGCCGAGCTCGTGATACTTTGCTCGTACAGCGTCCATGTCAGTCGGAATGACCCTGGCGCTGCAAGAAGCGGGTGTAACGAGATGGAGGTTGTAGTTTCCGATACCTGACTAGGTTTATTGTGGTTGTTCTGTCTCTGTTTGTTCTGTGGTTTTTCTTCCTCGGTATTTTTTCTTCCTTCCGCGTGTGTTGGAACTTTTCCGACAGTTGGCTGGATGGCGAAATAAAAGGCGACAATTGCATCGACGAGCCGTGAGGCACAGTGTGTTCAAGTGATGAGGGGAAGCGTTGACGAGCTGAGTGAGCTGTATGTTAGTCCTCCGCAGCGGTCAAACCGCAGTTCAAAACCGAGGATAGCCGAATGAATTTCATGGCGTCGACGAGATCATCACGCAACAGCAGCGGTTGAGAGGAGGCAGTCAGTAAGACGGCGAGCGACGTCTCCGGGCTGCTACCTGGTGTGCTGCAGGGAATCCCCTCTCCTGAAGAGACAAAGTGTTGTATGTCTTGAGGATGGATGGGAGACGAGAGGCAATGATAGTGAATGCAAGGGAGAAGGAGGGAAACAACGTGAGCGGGTGCCGATCGCCTCGACGATGACGGCCGAAGAAAAAAGCTGCGCGTCGCTCCTTCCCTGCGCTCGGTTGCACTAGGCCGAATGCGGATGCTGTTGGATATTTGTTACGAAGCCAACACGCATGGCACTAAGATAGTGTTAAACTACAAAAGGAAAAGTAGAATATTAAAGCAGCTACTACCACAATCTACTATTTTTATAATAAAAATATAGCTTAAAAAACTATAAATATAAAATTATAAAATTATAAAATTATATAATAAATATATATAAATAAAAATAATATAAAATATTGTGAGGATTATCCTTAGAGAGCAAGCAAACGTTCGGAATTAGGAGTGAATATATAGTCCCTTAGATTGTTAAACTAATCGCTAAGCCTTTACAAAGGCTCTTAATATGTAGAAATAGATATAACCGTACTACTAGTAGCTTAGTATAGAATTATTACTTTATAAAACTAATATATCTATACTAGAGTTATAATATAATATTAAAAAGATAAATTAGTTTTATATTATCTTTTTTTTTATAAAGATCTAGTTATATATAAACCAGATTACTTTCTAATAGTTTCTAATAGTTATAGTTAGTGTTCTAGGTTATATTAATATATAAAATTATTACTATTACTATAGATTTATTTATTATTAATATATTACTGTTTTATTTATTATTTTAATTTTTTATT